>JBAMIG010000007.1:5019524-5036566 GCA_037177335.1 Kiunga ballochi | reverse complement strand
GACAGATTTGTATCAGATAAACACATCTATTCTATTCTATTCTATTCTATTCTATTCTATTCTATTCTATTCTATTCAAATTAGCCTTGGTACCCATTCTATCCATATTAGGATCAATCTGCCCAGTGCTAGTTTGGCCACTGAGGCCCTGTATACATCTGTGTACAGCACAACAAGACAACAGTGCTGAACCTCCATGTCTGTGGATGCTCGTGAATCTGGTCTCTTAAAGCCAAGCCTGCTTTTAGTGGGACATGTACCGCAACTGAAAAGGCATAGATTACATATGCTAGATGAGTGGTTCCCAAACAGTTTAAGCCACAACCTCTAATATGACAGAAGCTGGTGTTTGTGATCGCCTACAAGCCTCGTGACAACTGGCTGTAGGTAAATCAAGCAGGTCATCCTGCAGCCATTCTCTGAGTAGGAGGATTCAAGCTCTGACGAATCATCCATATAAGATCCCCTTGCCTCCAGTGCTGACCATTCCTGGTGCAGAATGTAAAATCCTGCCTGGGAGATCTTCCTACCAGTTACCAAACCAGCTGAATGAGCCAGCTAACTAGCCTATCAGTGAAAATACCTGATGTAAATATACAGGAAGATCCAAAAACATGGCAGAACGTTACTTTAAAAATAAAACTCTTTATCAACACATGAAAAAATACTAAATGTAAGGCCTGAAAAATAACATAGACCTCATAAATAAGGAACTGCATGTTGTTGCAAAGTTCCTATTTCCATTCCCAGCCTGCATGCAGGTAGTTTTTACACTATGTGACTTTTTTCTATCATGCAAAACAAAAGATTGTTTGATTCACATGTAAATATGGTATACTTTGCAGCTGCAGTTTATTCTTTATGTTTAAGTCTGTACACCCTCTAGTTGCAGCAGATTACTTGTTATTTGTCTTGTTTACAGTTTTCCAGTTAATGTAAACATATTTACAATATGAAAATTATTAGTAGTGAATTATCTAGAGATGTAGTGAAGCAGAGGCAGATGAATAAATGGGATGCATTTGATTACACGTTTTTGCACATGTGCATGGTGTTATGTCCACCACTGGCTTTCCAGCTTTACTTAGGACATTTAGTTATAAATATTTGTACGAGTAAAAACGTAAACAGCACACGTTTCCACTGTCTGAAACAAACTAAGACTAAAAAGAAGTTTCTTTTCTGCAATTAGGATTTTTTTTTAACTTTAAACTAAAATGTCAAAGTAAACCGAAGTGTATTTAAGATCATTTTCTTCTTTTTTAGAGAGATTTTGCTCTAAAAACAGGGCTAGTCTGAAATTACATTCTGCCTGGCAGGAAGTGTGTGTTCAAGAAATGAAACTATGCTCACTATAAATCCAGCCTTTCGTCAATCCAGTTATAAAAGCTAATTTGATGTTTTAAGTGCTGCAAACCTCTGATGTGCCCATGCAGAGAGAAAGAATGGTGCCAACATGGAGTTAGATTTAGCCCCCCCCAAAAAAAGCCTAGTTGTGAGTGTGTGTGTGTGTGTGTGTTTTATGTCAGTATATCATGTCCAAGCTGGGGTTTAGCTCCTTGCTTTACACGTCACCAAACTGCTTGCAGCTGCTGCCTTCTGCCCTGTTGGTTCAGCATCCACAGTTGCAGCCTTTTACCCATAAAAATCATCATTTCCCATTTTGTCCAACTGTTTCAGATGCTCTGTGTTGACTTTCCTTTCAGTGTTAAGAGGCTACATGCCTCTGGCTGCTATTTAAACATGTCCACATTTTACTTTCTCATTATGCTTTTTTACTATCTAAAACTGCCACAAAGGCAATATTATAAAACTATTACATGTTCCAAAATACTTTCGGCATGGTCAGTGTTTTCTTTTGTTTTTCACAAAGAGCTAAGACATAAATCACGAAAGTGCGAGAAAACCCAAGTGCAGCCCTAAAACGTCTATGAATGCCTTCACCAATATTTTCCATAACTCATTTTCTAGCTCTGAAGTGCTGCTTTACGTTACTTCTCACCACAAATGATGGATTCTGTGTGAATGTTGTTCTTTAATAAAAATTTAAGTTAAAGAACAATCTGTAACATAAATGTTCGCTGACACATCCTCTACACTTGTAGCGTTTCTCAGACATGTTTCATAAAGCTGTGCAGGAATTAGAAATGTTACGAACATAGACATGGAGTAAACTTTCACTGCTATGTGGATGATTTACTTATCCATAAAGCCTGATGAAACCACTTAGTTTACTAAATCACAAAGGTGTTTTAAAGACAAAAAGACTTGGGTGACTCTGCAAAAAGTGTTCAGTGTGAAACTTCCCTGCTAAATCTACTGGCAGACATCATTCATTGTGAGATGAATAAGAAATACCACATTGTGACTATTTGTAAGGAAATGACTCAGAACTGAATCGCAGTCAGAAACCCCATTTGCTGTCTTATAATTATTGTATTTTCTGCATAAAGTAAAACCACATTAAATATGTTTTGTCATCACTTTAACATACCTGTCTTTGCTTTTCTTTTGTGTCCCCTGAGCCGGACTTTGGATTCATTCTGTGGGCGACAGCGTGTCCATTACAAAGCTTTACAAACCTGGAGTCTGTTGCCATGGTGTAATTACAGCTTCAAACCCTCCATCAGGTTTCTTTGTGTTTGCATGACAGCACGGCCAGACTGTTTTGAGGAAAGACTTAATCACAGACCTCCATCACTCTGTTGCAGCTTAAGCATTCATCCAGATGAAAAACAAACAATGTCACAGTACAGTTAGATTAGCTTCATTTTTAACATCATAAAATACAGTTTGAGTCTCACAGTTTGTCTTCTCTGAACAGTCGTCTTCTTTAGATGTTGAAAACAATCAGTAAAGGTTTTATCTTATGTCATTGCAGTGAGGTTTCTATTTCTTATGCAATTTCAATTTTTCATTTGGAGCAATATGAGGTGCAAGGAAGACATGCTATTTGCACTGTGAGCACAAAGTACTCGTATAAGAAAAACCTTTCATTTTATGTGGGTGGTTTGTGATGCTGTGTGTTTTCTGCTGCAGGACAGGAGAAGGGTGAGGAAGGGGAGGCAGAGTGTGACCAGAAGCAAAACATATATTAAAGGGAAAAGGCCTCCTGTCTGTTGGGATTCAGGAAAGATCATTTTATAAGCGAATGTGACTTTATGGAGAGGTCTTCTTGTTGGGTTTGTTGTTTCTTTCGTGCAACTCTTCTCCAACACAGCTGAATCAAATGAATGGCTTGTTACCAGGCCTCTGTGGAGCTGCGTGACGTGCAGAAGAAGGAATTCAGACATTTTATTCAGGTGTGTTGGAGAAGAGATGCATCTAAAAGTGGCTGGGTGGAAGATATGGAGCATCTCTGATTTACAGTGAACATTTAACCCAACAGGCATGTCTTTAGGCTGTGGAAGGAAAAGTGTGTATGAGTAAAACAATGTTACTGATCAGGAGTTTCTATGTTTTAATGTATTTGAAACACATGTTATGGGTTTTGTGATTAAGAAAAAACTATAATGTTTCTAAAAGCTGTTTGACTTCAGAGAGGAGGCTGTGGCTCCTAGCGGGGTCAGGGGTTATATTTTGGACAGACGGGTTGGGAGTAGAGCCAGACTGTTTGTTTTTGACTTCCCCTTTTCTCTCTTATTTTCTGGAAACATTAGGCAGAATATATATATATATATATATAATGTAATAAAAAATATTTAAAAAAATACCAAAATAAAACAGGAAACATACAAACAGTACTCAAACCGTGACGAGGGCTAACCACTGACATACAGAAAACCAACACACACCCAGATATGCTTAAGTCAAGGCAAGTTTAATTGTATATCTGTGATATAAAACATCACAGTGGGGTTCGGAGAGCATTATTAAAACATAAATTATGGACAAATGCAACTGAAACGTTTCTCCATGAAACATATTTTATTTCTAACAGTGTCTGCATTCATAACTTTGTGTTTCATATTCTTGCTATTAAACCACGTTATAATTAACCAAGGTTAAGGTGATAGCCCTGCAATTATTATAAAACTACTACAGGGAGAAAAAAATGCATTTGTGACAAAAACTCTAAACACAAATTGCCAACCAAGTCATTTTTACCTGAGCAAATAAACCAGATCATTATCCAAGAACCAAAATACACAACTGTAGGTTAGTAGATAGCAACAGAGCTTCATCTGGTTTTGCTTTTCCACAGATTCTTTTCCTTTTAGACTCCATGACGTGGCACAGACATGTGTGTGATGCTTCCTAATAGTGTTTCCTGAACTTTCTCTGTAGGCTTGGGGCCATAACGCTGTGCAGCAACATTACAGATTACATTACATCAGATTCAAACAAGCTCAAACCTGCAGAGTAGATCATTCTGCAGCAAGAGAGGGGGAAAAAAAACATAATTGCATCTTTGCAGCTCTTTGCAAAATCTCAAGTCAAACAGAGACAGCTGCCACGTTTACAGTGAGAGGCCGAGGTGGGGAGAGGGAACAGGGCGTGAGAGGAGAGAGGGGGAAATAAAAGAACGAGTGGTTAAACAGGAGAGTATAAATGATGCAGGAGATGGAAGGAGGGAGTCTCACATTATAATGAACCCTCCTCCTTCTTTTCCTCCTCCTCATCAGCTAAAAATTCCAGATGGGATGGAAAGCGCCACGTTGCATTGCAGCTTTCCCCCCTCCCTCCCAGCTGTTATTCAGCACTGGTCTGCACTGTGGGAACAGACAGTAGCAGTCCAGAAAAAAAAAGGAGATGAAAAACAAACAGCTAAACGTAGAGTAAGGGTCATGAGGAATGCACATGGACATGGACGCGTCTGTCAGCCCACGGCAGGTGTTTGCACACTGATTCATAATTCTGTGGCTGCGGTGAACTAAATGTTCCACAAAGTCAAAGTTTGCTGAGAAATCCCCAGAGGACTGAATGTCCTCTCTGAGTTATAAGAGTTCCCGTAAAGCTGTGTACAGCAGAGGTTTCAGAAGTCAAACACACACGTAATGCCATGAAAAGGAAACAGGAAGACCTGCAAGCAGGAGAATGAGCCAATACTGACATTACCTTTAGTGCTGTATGCCGTAACAGACCATCTGCTGCAGATCTCACAAGCTCCTGCTTCAATCTATTCATGATCTTCCAATAAGATGCTATAGCTTTAGCAGAAACAGTTCAAAATGGTTTAAAATATAGATAAAGTTTAAAAGACTGGGGTGAGAATATGGATGCTTCCAATGGATTTTATGCAGTAACTTTGTGGTAATAGAGAATAGAGTGGAACCAGTAAAAGAAAACAAACAAAAAAGCATTAAAAAAAACAACAAAAACCTCAGATTTTTCTGCTGCTTGTCTTAATGACTGTTATAAACCTGGTTAGTAGGAGGTTTTCCTGATTTTGTTGTTGGTATGGAGTCCAAAGGGAATACAATGTGGAAGACTTTCCATCTGAGCTCGGCTACATATGACCAAACAACTTAAGCTGAATGACATTTAAAAGAAATAAAAGGAAAAGAGATTTACTAAAAATGACCCTTTTTCAAAATCTATTAGAAGAGCTAACCATTCATCGAAGCCAGATGCGTTTATCTTGTTAAGATGGAAACTATGACAAGCCTCCATGCTCATTCTGGAGATATTGCTCATTGCACCTGGAGGCAACACATAATGAAGACATATTTTTCATCCAGCACATCCAGGAAGTTGGATGAGGCTTTCTAAATCCATCATGAGAACAGGTTTTAGATCTATAAAGCAGGAATATGCACTCACCTGCCTTCCAGTTCTGGGTTGAATTATTTATTGCTTTAACAAGATGCTGGAAACATCCCTCTGGAGTTTTCACTCTATGTGAGAATAATAGCATCACACAGTTGCTGTACTCACTGCCATGTTGAAGAAACAACTTGTAGCTTTGTGACATGATGTATTATCCTAGTGAGAGCCAGAAGATGCTGTACTGTGGTCATGAACAAATGGAAAGGGTCAGCAACAATGCTCAGGTAGTCTGTGGTGCTGCATTGTCCTCCATGGTAGTTAAGTGGAGGTTTAAACAGTGTGCGCCTCGTGTATGCTGGGTTCTCTCCAGCTTCCTCCCACTGTGTAAAGACATGCATGTCCGATCGATAGGTCTAAATTGTTCCTGGGAGCGTGTCTGGCTGTTTGTCTCTTAGCCCTGTGATGAACTGGTGACCTGTCTACCTCGGTTGGAACCAGTCTCTGTGTAAACACTGACATGAACACATAAATTTACATGTTTAAATGGTAAGAAAATTATTCTGACCATCACAGGTTTCAAGGACTGTCCGTTTGATTCTGTTTGGAGTCATAGGAGGAGATTAGATGGGAGGCAGCTACATCCTGGACAAACCGCTGAACGGGTGGTCGTGTGTGCTCGCTTCCTCCTCGGTGGTCAGATTAAAAGGACCTGTTTTTGCACTTTTGGATAAAGGCAGAACTGAAACAGGACTAGGAAATGACAGCCCCTCCAATCAAACATCCAGAGTATCGTTTGGTACCGAGGATGTTGCCCAATTTTGCCCCTTTTCTATATAAACTCATCGCTAATAGAAAATATTCCATGAGTCAGGAAGCAGGGCCTCCTTCCTCCTTTCTGTGACCAAACATACAAGAATGACCAAATCACACAGGTTTTCCATGACACCCTCACACAGGAAACCTTTTGACTCCACTTCACTTCTGACCTCTGACCCCCATCCTCGAGATAAAAGCTCAACATTGAGTCAGCATTTAGGCATTTCCTTACACTGGACCCACAGGATGCTGTTTCAACCAATTTAATGCTTTCTATTTAATGTGTCTGTTCCTTTCAGATGTCGCCCTTCACCACATCATCCTTACATCTTCACCTCCTATGTGAAGAAAAGCACTCAGTCTCCACTTTCATCTCGCTTGACAGCAGCAGAGGGTTAAAGTAAAGCCCAACCCACAAAGGAGAGAAGAGAGGCTGGAGGGGGCTGTGTCCAAACTGGGACAACCCACTGGAAATGTCTTCTGTGTGAACTGGCGAGCTTGTTAGATTGTCCCGGGCCCACAGAAGGCTGACTTCTCTCCTGGTGTCCCTGCAAAGCCGAAGGTAAGAGGTCTCACTATGATTGTTTTTCTGCATCTGTCTGAAAGGTTTATGGGAGTTATGAGGCCCAAAATGTCCCTTTTTTCAGAGTTTGGCATCTTATTTTCAGTTGCAAACATGCTTTTAAAGAATCACTATAAGGACCATTTTCATTTAGAGCCTCTGAATGAATTTGATGCAAATTTGCAGAACAGCTTCATTCATATCAAGGAAAAAGTTACAGGCAGGTAAAAATGTCTTAAATATTTAGCTCAGCTGTCTTCACCGCTGTCAGTGTCAGATTTTCTTATATTTCACCTTACAAGTGCTTCTAAAGGGAGCTATGGAGGAGTCAAACTCCAGCCATCTCTGCACAGAAAAATCCCCTTCAAGTAAACAATCTGTGACACGAACAATTCATTTTCTGCTGAAGCACTGTGTGCCACATCGGCAATAAGAGGAAGAAGAGGAGGAGGGGGAGTGGGGGTGGTGATGGGGAGGGGAAGGGGGGTTAAACAAGCTTTTCAGCTGTTTGATTTTCTCATGTTTGTTTGCTTTGTCTTATTGTGCACTTTAAAATGGTTGGAGTTCAGTTTGGATTCGTAAAGTTGGTACAGAGAGCTCGGCTCTGAGTCCTCCGCGGGAAAGAGAGGAACGGGAGGTGGCGAGTCAGAGAATGAATTTCCAACAAAGCTCAATAGAGCAAAGGGAAAATTTTTTCCACAAGAAACCCTCTATGTGTCTCCCTCCCTTCATCCCTTTGCGACCGCCACTCTCCGATTACTCCGATGTAAAGGAATGCGGGTTGCCATGGTGACCAGTGACCAGCTGTTTCTGTGAGTTAGTGCAGATCCCTTCATCAGCAGTGCGAAAAGCTCTCCTCCTTCCACCATTTGTAGCAAAGTTTTGGGAACAACTTCCTCATCTTGGCACAAAGAAAAATGCTTTTTCTCATTTTAGTGGCAAACAGCCTGACTGGTTGCTGCGTGGAGTGTGGGTTTCAGCCTCGGCCTGACAGCTTCGAGGTGAAACTGTGAACCAGAACTCATCAATTATGAGTCCTCGTGGCGACAGAGGACCAGGCTTCACAATCTGCAGGGAAATTTGGATTTTAGGGCGGTAAAACTGGGATGATATTAGATATTTTGGGGGTGATGTACTCTTTTTTTTTTAGCTAAGCTGCTGAATTAGTTGCTGAAAATGAAAATAAAAATATAAAAACTGGACTTATTATAATATTTGAGAACATCTGGATCTCCTGCAGTGCTTTTAGTTAGTGTTTTTTTATTTATCTGTATGCAAACAATATTTTTGTCTTAATATTCTCTACCTTCAAACTCACTTTTACAATTGAAAAAAATGTCATCACTTCCTTAATAGCTTAAAAGAATTCTTTTCCCTTCTTAGTCACACCAATCAAAGCTCTCTCCCAGCCTTCTCAGTAAGGACTGAAGCATAAAACATTGGCATTTGTATAAGCAAAGTGAAGAGGGAGCATCTGAGGTGCCTAATTGTTGAGGTGGCAGGTCTGGGCCCAACTGAGAGGAGGAAAAAAACAAGGGGAGGTGGTTTCGGAGCTGAGGATTCTGTGAAATACCATGCCAGCTTGGCAATCTCTAAAGTGCTAATCCTCTGACAGGAAGCAGGGATTGTGCTGCTGTCTGGGCTTGACGTGGAAAAGAAAAATCTGGAGTTTTAGCGTCAGCAAGAAGGACTGAACAAAAAGAAAGAAAAGAACAAAGATAGAAAGACACATTAGGGTTGGAAAAGGAGGCATAAAAGTGGATTAATTGCCAAAAATGGTGAAGAGACAGGAAACAGATTTTGACGAAAGAAGAAAAACTTGTATAGTTTGAAACAAACAAATCAGAAAAAACGCCAAACGGTTAGGATTAAAAGTGATTTAGTAGCAGGAGCTTCTTAAAAATAACTACAATTACACTGGAAAACTAAAGATAACTAACCTACTAGCAGGTTGCAAATCTGAGCGTGTAAAAACAACAAGATGAAAATCTAAGAGACTCAAAGTGAAAAGGAATTTTCCTTCTTCTACAAAAACCTACTGATAAAGCAACAACGACAGGAAACATGACAAATAAAAGAAAGAAAATGATGAAAGCAAGCTGCAATCAAAGAGACAATGATAATATTCAGTTGCAAAGATGAGTCAGATTAGCAGCAGGAACACTGCAGCGCTGTAAAACATGCCTTAGGTTTTTATTGTGCAGAGATGATGAGAATCTTTTCTTCAGAAAAGAAAAACTGAGTAGGTGACATGAAAAGGCAGCAAAAAAAAAAAAAAGATTAAAAAAATGCTCTGTTGGGGAAAAAACAAACCCGTTTTTCATCTCCAGCAAAGAATTCTGTCGGCAACAGGTCTAATCTGATTAAGAGGGGCAGGGGATCTGGGTCAGAGAGGTCATGTGATGAAAAACTTGTTTTATAAAGATCCTAACTTCTCCGTTTCCTCTCCTGCATTCAGCTCCCCTCTTTCTGCTCTTTGTGCTCAGGGATTCAGGTGACTGGTTCTATTGAACGGCTCTTTGTAAAGTGATTTAAAGGGAGCTCCACCTTTCTATGGAGGAAGAGTTAGTCTGTCAGGTGTCTTATTGCTGTGAATGTTCGACATGGAGCCTGTTAACTACTACAACTTTGTTTTTGGAAACAAGTGCATGCTATTTTAGTAAACCTATGAGGTGGCAGAACTGGTTAAGGCTCAATGTACCGACTCCGGGTTTTAGTTCTGGCTGGCCCTTTTATGTGTTTTCCTATCCCACTGAGCAACCATTTCCTTAAAAATAATATGGTAACAAATATTTTTTCTAAAACCTATTTAAACCTAAAAACCATGCTATGAAAATGCCAGCTATCTCAGGGCAATATAAAGAATCTCAGTGTACCGCAAATAACCAACACCAAAAGTTGCCTCATGTGTCCAATGACATCATAAAAAATCTTCTCAAAATTTCCTGACACTGAACGCACCCTAATTTTCTACACTGTGCCAGTGAATACAGTCATTGCTGCCGCACTGTTGTACATTTGGAGTATTAAAGTTAACAAAGTGGACAAATAACAAAGCGGCAAATTTGACCATAAATCCACCTTCATCCACATTGAACCATACCTGGAGAGGTTGGTCATTGTAATATGAAAGCTAGTGTTAGCATCTATGTTAGCAACGAGGTTAGCTCCACAGTAGTAAACATTAGCTTGTCAGCTTCTTTGTGCTGAGATGTAAATGGACCACATCATGCATGATAACAGACTTTATTTAACCAGCTAGCCTTCCTACAATCTTGGAGTAATACCTAAAGAAAAACCCTGAGATAAATATGAAGCTAAAATAAAGTTTTTATAAATAAAATCTTCTTTAAAAACAATAAAAATTGCCCTTTAAACAATTATATATGAAAATAACCATCCAGAATTAAACTTGAATCCAAAGTAAGAGGCTGATTTTAGTCTAGTTGATTTTAAATCTAAATGGAAACATTTCTTAAGCATGTAAATGTTTGTTTTACTTAAATTTATTCCAGTGTTTGTTCTATTTCATTGTCATTTGGCAGGCCTATATATGATAAGCAGTCCATTTTACCATAGCTATTAACCTAACATGCACATCTTGTAGGTGGAAGGAAGCCAAAGAACCCACACATACATGGGGAGAACATGCAACACGCGTGACCCCTCTACACCGGGACACCAGTCATGTCCACAACCTGCAGACCAAGCAGGTTCTGGTCTGTAGAAATGACAGGAAAAAATGTTGAAATGGTGTTGCATGCTGGTGTGCAGCACCACACAGCAAGGAGCTTACTGGTTTTGAATCTTGCCTCTGGCAACGGCCTTTCTGTGCAGCGTTTGCATGTTCTCCCTGTGTTAGCATCAGCTCTGGATATTCTGGCTTTTTCCAATCATACAGGTTAGGTTTATTGCTCATTCAAAATTCTCCTCGGGAGTGAAAATTGTTTGCTATAAAATCAACAAAAATAGTTTAAATACTGAAATTATATCTAATTCAATTATATTTCTGTGACCTTGCATAAACAAAAAGAACAGCAGGAACGGAGTCCACCCAAACGTTCAGGTCAAACTCTTCCCAACCCCAATTTGGAATAGAATAAAGGCTCTTAAACTTGTTTTGCATGTAAACAATCATTTGAATCCACTGTTCATATGTTTGGTTAAGAAGAATACTGTAATAAAAATATTTCATACAGGATTAATTTTGTCCTAATTCTGAAAACAGCGGTGGCAATTCACAGACATCTCCAAAGACCTTTAAGTACCTGTTGGACCTTTGCCTCTGACCACCTCGTCCAAAACTAAATGCAACAGATAGTGAAGGGCCTGGAAAAGAAGAATAAAATTGATTCCAGTTGATACAAACATCCATCCACCCATTATCTACAGCTTATTCCCTTAAGGGAGTTGTGGGGAGCGGGAGACCTTGAGCCAATCTCAGGTGACATCAGGCTAGAAGTGGGGTACACCCTGGACAGGTCGCCAGTCTGATACAAACATGTACTTTTTAAATTTAATATTACATACAGTTTAGCTCTAAATCCATACATTTCCTCCTTCTGCAGGGCTTCATGCCTGCAGGCCTATGTGCAGACAAACAAAATCACAAACAAAATTACTTTATATATTTTCCTTTGCAGTGTTATTTGTCCTTTTTTTTTTCTTCTTTTTTTGTTGTTGTCCGACACACTGCAACAGGTTGTTTGTCCAGGTTTCTGAACTTGCCTGTTATATCACCCAGAAGATGAAAAGCGAAGTCTTCTAAATCTGTTCCGTCAATGGAAAAAGCAACAGAGGCAGGGTGATATTACATTGACAGCGAAGAAGATATCTGAATTAGCAACAGTTCCAGCACAGCTTGTTTTCCTCCAAAGCAAGTTTACCTTTGCTTACCTAACTTACCCCAATTAAATACCTTTGCGGGGGAAAAAGGCCCCTTTATGAGCCTGAAGTTTCCCTTTTACCCTCGGCCCTGTTTGATTATGAGAACAGCTTTCCAAATAAAATAATTTGTTTTGCTGCTACGTCAGTATGTTCGGCCTCCCCTTCCCCGCTGAGCTGAGCCCAATGACTCTTTGACCAAACAGAAATATTCTAAAGCATGCATATGATAGGAACACCATGTCTCTCCAAATCAAATATTGACCCCATGCTTTTTGAGTTATTTTTTTCCTGTCTTTGCAATTGCATTTATCACCATATTTACTCCTGCTTACATGCTACTTATACGCACAATGTCCTTCTTACAAAATATCCTGTCACCAGAACAGCTTTTCTATTTCTAAGGGACAGAGATGTTTCCGTGTGCAGAAGTTATTTAAACACACTGTCTGCATCCTCTGCCGAGGTGTCTGTAAATTTCCATGGCTAAGCCTTCTTTTGACTTCGTAGCTTGCCATTTTTTGTGCCCTCACAAAGAGTGGTCAGTACTGTAAAAGTCCAGGTTATACTTGGGTGTGAAACGATCATACTTAAAATCTGCTAGCATTTTTCACATGCACAAAAACAATGAACATTAAAGTTTATTTTTTTTTAAAAGTACTGTGAATTTGCTTCAAATTGCAGAACAAGAGTATATCATGCTGTTATTTTAAAGAATAAGCATTTATGTCAAAAAATCCCAAAAACTTTAGTCTAATATCTGATGGATGTTGTGTATCGACATTTCAAATGAATTCTCATTGCATGACAGTATAAATGATGACATTTGGAGGTATGACATCTCTTTGTGGATCCCAATGTCACATCTATTACACTGTTTTTGAGATGATGCAAAAGCAAAATCATAAAAAATACAGATTTAAAATGTGTCGATGTAAAAGAAACAGGAGCATAATACTAACCAGTAGGTTTTAGATCTACGAAATACATCTGGAGGTTGCAGAACCATAAGAAGCCTCTGATGTAAAGCCAAATTAGCTATTATTAAAACTACATGCAATAAAGACAAGACAACTCAGGTTCTATTAGTTTAAATCAAATAAAGTAGGCTGTTACTGTAAATTAGAGTTTACAGTAATCCCAATTTTAAGGCTGCAAAAGCCACATTGAAAAGTTCACACAATCTAATGTTCACTTTGAAAGGAGTGAAAAAATATTTGTCAGTAGTTGGTTAGCTTCATTGAACGTATAGCATGCGCAACATAAGAAACATTAGATATCTATTTGGCTAAATTATTGTGGTGGTAATCTGCCCTTATTGTATTCTTTTGTTACTTCATTTTGCAAGTAATACAGTTTAGAAGTATTAAAAAGTATATCTCTGAAAACGTGGTCGTTCAGATACAGATTGCTTATTTTCCATTAAGTTTGAAGCTAACCAATGTTAGCATGGCTAGCTATTACTAGCTAGTGAAACATTAGGTTGATGTCAGACAATCATTTAAAAAAATCTCTAATGTGTAAACCACATCAGGTTTACACTCAAAGAAATATTTAAAACTGTTGCTGCTTAATTAATGTTCATCGTTTTTGTACTTAAGCTAATGTGACAACGCTAGCTACCAGAGGGGTGAATTGAGAAAGAAAGAAAAGTTGTTGATTTTGTGAAGTCCTTGTTATAGCAGCTTGGACAACATCAACTGTATATAAAATATCCTTTGGTTCTTTACATAAAACTGTTTTAAAAAAATAATAGTGGTAAGCTACATAAACTTCTGAATACACAAGGTGAGACTGGTGAATGTTTGGGTTAGCTCAAAGCTGAAAGCATAGTTTCAGCTCATTTTTACCTTTGCAAGTTGCCCTCAGAAATATAAAGTATTGCCTTATACAGTACATGCATTTCAACCAAAAAAATTGTCGTTTGTCATTTATGAAAGACTGCTGAGTGCTCTTGCGGTGCAGCGTAGAGATCATTTGTCTTCAAAATGTCAGATTTCTTTTTATGGATCCATCAAGCAGCACATTGCTGCATGCATAATTTTATCCTTTTCAGTGTATGTGTCAGAACATGACACCCTTTTCAGACCTTGTCAGGAACCCTTTTTACTGGCAGGTGAGGCTTTGCCCCATAGCATCAAAATCCCATTCCTCCATCTCTGACTTGTTGTGCAGAGTAAAGGAATTTTACACGGTTTCATTTCTAAGAGAAAATCGGATCATAACATTTCATTAAAATATTGTTAGTTTAGGTACACTGCCAAGGTGCAGGAATTCAGACAATGCACAGCTCTGTTTTGTAAATCCTGATATCCTGTTGCTGATCTCTGGCATGTTGTGCAAACCATGTAAACCTGCTTCATTTTTATTACCCTGCATGAGAAATTTTCCTAAAAGCAGAGGAAACAGATACAGACACAAAGCCTTATATTGAGACGTTTCATATCCAGACAAAATATCACTTCAGAACTTGATCTTTACCTTTGCCAACACTTAAACTTACCCATACGTCTGTTATGATTTTCTGTTTGTGAGAACACCTGATTTCATGGAGATGAAGAAGGAGGAGATTAGGTACAGGGAAAGGGAAGATCAAGCAACCCAACGCTTCATTACCAAACAAAGAAACCTCTATGTAGTTTCTGAGATAAGAGGAAAGAGAAGCCGGCATATAGTTGATTTTTTATAGAGTTTCAAACAATGGATGCTCAGACAGGCAGCTGGAAGAAGACTGATCCATCAACAGTCTCACAACAGCCTCATCAACAGGAAATTTGTACCTTCCTATCAGGAAAAAGCATTCCTTTGCATGCTTATGCTGCTCATTAAAGGACGTGGATTTTAGAAAGGCTAAATGAAGGTGGATCCCAGATGGCTCTGTGAGACTGTGCTTGAATAAAGATGTATGTAGTATCTGGGATCTTGGATGGTTGGTGTGGTTCTGTGAATACACGAACCAGCATGCAGATGCAGTTTGTACGTGCACCCGGGTTAAAAAACCAGAACAACTTTAAATGGTAGAACCACTATACTGATTCACTGTGAAGACTTGACTCGAAACGCCGCTACCAGGTTGCAGTTGATCTGATCCCAGGCCCGACATTTGCGGGTAAACATTTGGCTAAACATGGTCAAATAACATTGAGATGAGATGGAGGAAGCACTAAGAGGCGGGCAATGAACCTTTTCAAGTGTTATTATCTGTGTCACTTCTTCCACTGAAGGGTTGCGAGTAGCTACAGCCTATTAATGACTGGCTGAGAGACGGATGCACCCTGGACACGTTACCGGTCCATCACATGGGCTGGTGATTTACTCCATCCATCTATTCATTTTATTCCAAACAGGGTTATTGGGGGGCTGGAGCCAATCCCAGCTGTCAACGGGCGAGAGGCAGGGTACATCTTGGACAGGTGGTGATTAACTCGCATGGCTGAATTATTGAGCAGGCATTGTGCCAAAATCTCAGTTTTTTCCTGCAAACCTATGAATTTTAATACTCCTGAATATGTTAGACAACCATTTATTTTATGGATTAATGTAAAATTCATCCAGACTGGTTTAGTACTTGGTGAAAAAATATTTTAAATAGACTATAATGTGTTTTAGAGGTTAAGTTTAGTGTGTGGAAGCAACATCCTGAAATCACCATCTATGCATAGTCTCAGAACATATAAAATAGTAATAATAATTTTAAAAAAAAACTTTTGATAAACAATGGTATTACAGAATTTGACCACAAGGTGCAAAATATTAAATAATTCCTCATTTAATGTTTAAATTGTCTTACAAAACTGCTAATATACTTAATCATTTGAAACTTTTTTGCTGAGCTCGGCTTGTTGGAATAATATAAAGGATAAAGGTATCACAGTTACACACAAGGTCCACCATTCTTCAACCATTTTGTGAACCCATTTCACAAAAAAACAAAAACACTGTATTTTTGTGTATCTGTGTGAGTGTGTCTTTGTAATTTGCCTTTGGATGTGGAGCAAGTCAACACACGCAGCATTAAAGCCTGAAGGGAAAGACCTCTGATGATATGGTTTCATATCACTGTAAACATTATGCTAATGGCTCCAGAGGGAACTGAGACCTGCTTTAGCCTATTAAAGACCCACAAAGTGGCATTATTAGATACCGCTCAGGCTTTTTCACATGTAGATGAGTGTTCAGAGAAGCTGTGTGGGAGTTATTTTTAGAGCGGGTAGATAAATATTGGTTTTAAACCTGTAATGGGAAAAAGGTTGCTGTTCCATCCAAACAGCAGGACTTCATGCACACCCAGCCATCATGGTGTTTCTGTATCAAACTACTGTGTTTGCTGATTTAGGAGATTATCCGTGTGAGCTCATTACGTAATGTCCTTGGGGAAAACCACAGAAACCTGCAGACACCTTGAACACAACAACCCAGATGTGTTGTTGGAGAGTCTGAGCTTCTAACGAAGTTAATTTTCCTCACATGCTTCTGAGGAGATGCTTAGCCTTTACTCTGCTTCAGCGTGACTGAATTCAGTTTTATGGTTCTTGCTGTGTGTTTGAGAAGCAGAAGATAGTATCAAATAGCATCTCCATCCAGTTCAAACTCTTACTGGAACCTGGAACCAAACAATTATTATTATTGTTAATGTTATATGAGAGCAAATGTATTTACATACAACAAAAACAGTTTTTTCGCACCTATACAGTAACAAACACATTCAGCAGGTTTTATTTTCCTTTTTTTCTTATATGAAAGATTAGTTTGCTTCATCCTGCAATAATAAAAGTAACATGGATGGAGTGTTTTCATCTTCATATCTCTTTATTAACAAAAAGGTCATTAACAATAACATGTGCATGTCTGTTAATGAAACTGAAGCAATTACTTACTTGGTGGCATTTACTCTGCTGTATGAGTGAATGTTGTGTTGAAGGCAGGATAATTGAGTCTGCAGGCATGTCTGGAGCTTTGTGCAGTCTGAACTGCCTTAGTTACTAAATGCAAACCTCCATCCATCCATCCATTATCTACCGCTTTGTCCCTAACGGGGTCGCGGGGGGGCTGGAGCCTATCCCAGCAGCCA
>JBAMIG010000007.1:4993083-5007793 GCA_037177335.1 Kiunga ballochi | reverse complement strand
CCAAGCGGTAGAACGTCCCCGGTACACGCGTACTGTCCCCCAAAACACCGGCCGACACCCGCTGATGAAACCATCGTACCTTCAACCATTGCTATGATGTGATTGGTTTTCTTTAGAAACTGCAAGTGTCAATATGACGCTTTGCGATTGGCTCTTTACGTAGAAACTTTACGGCCCTATTCAATTATTGGCTAGTAGAATATAAATGTCAAACTTGATTGGTTGGAAGTTATTGAAGAGGCGGAACGTCATGTTTGGTTGCATGCGTGAAACCGGTACCCGGGCAGTTCAGCACGTTGCGAAGCCGCTAGTGGTCTGGGAGCCGCTACGGTAATACAAAGAAATCACTTGTTACAATACAACGCCCTTTTAAATAAAATAACCGACCCATTGGTAAGTTGTTATTTTGTATCATTTTTCAATTTTTGCACAAAAAGAATAAGCTTGTTTTGCTATCTCGTATGTTTTACTTGGGTCGTTTTTCTGAGTCTCCGTCTACATCCTGGCATGTGGACAGTCGCTTTTAGCTTTCATTGGTATTATGGCACATCTTCACGGCTAACCTTTAAATTTAGACAATATTTTCACATTCAGATAAAATTAGTTATCATTAAAACGTAATCGGTTTTTTTTTCACTGAATTGTTGAACGAAAATTAAACGAGCTAAATGAGTGCTTAGTTTCACTTTGGAACTCCAGAAGATACCCACCGCCCACGTGTAACCCACATTTAGCCCCCTTTCTGTCGTGACTTCCATCCCTCCTGCCTTTCACTGTCGCGTTTATCTCTACACTACCACTTTCCCCGCTGGTAAATTAACATTTTACAACAGTTGTATTATTTTTTTAAATAAGCTAGCCGGCTAATTCTGTCCAGGGGGACTGGGAAGTGTGGCGGGGATTCGCTGGGACACGTGCTGGGGCAACTCCTGAAACCGTACTGTATTTCCACTCTGCTCTGGTTTGGGGCCTGTGGGCTCTTCCAGCTGTCACGGTTAAGCTCCGTAGTGGGTCAGACAGCCATATGAGCCCAGGTTATATCTGGAAACCGCCGACGAACTGGCCTGGAGCCCCCTTCGGTGTGTTGGGCCGCCATGATTGTGTCTCTCAACCGTGAATGGCTCCATCATTCCTGACATGGCGTGGCCTTTGTCTGTGTGCCATCCATGCACTTGTGCAAATAATGCTTTCCGATGCATATTTGTAAAGACCTACTACTGATTTAAGTTTGTTTTTATATATACATACAAAAACACCAGATACGACCCTTCAAAGCTTGAAAGATTCTTCAAAGATACAAAGCTTCTCGTCTTAATCTGACTGCGCTTGGTGTTTCCCAGCACATTATAACTTCTTCTCCTTGCTTTGCTGCAAGTCCTCTGGCCTTGCCTGCTGGATCAGTTAATCTTTGCCAGTTGCATGTTGTCTACTGTGTATTGGGGCAGCAGATGGCTCGTGCTTGCGTGCACAGGTGTGACTGACAGACCATGGGGGAATAGCACTGATTTGTCCAGTTACTAAATAACTAAGACAGTGAATGAGTCTCTCATCCTCCCTAAACACACCCCAGTTTATCATTTTAGTACGCTGTGATGATCTTCTTGTTAAAAGATTATATTTTGTCTTAAATTTTTTAAAAATATTATCATGGCAGCTCCAACACAGGTTGTAATTACATTTAAGAGTACTCCATTAAGACAGGACTTGGCGTTGCTTGTAAATTAAGCTTTGACTTGTGTAAAAACACTAATATATATTGGATAAAAAGCTTGACTGAATTTTTGTTTATTTCAGAAGTTATTTATGTCATTAACATTTTTATTGTAGCTGTAGAATTACCTAAACTTATGACTATTGACTATGTTACCTTGATTACAAATAATACAAATCAGTTTTTTTACATTAAAAACACTTGTATGCGACATTAATACAAATTATATTAATCTTTTCCAATTTATACACCTTCACAAGATGCAGCTGCAGACAGCCTGTCTCCTCACAAGCACTTAAAATGCATGTTGAGTAAACACCGAGCTGGCTGCTGTCTTTGCATGAAAATATCAAGAGGAATATTCTCCAAGGTTTTTGGATATGACCACTTTTGTGTGTATTTTTTACAATACATTTTTTGTAAAAAGGTACTGAATTATGGGTGCACATGTGCAACTTGTGTCCCGAAATTAGTTTGAATCTTCATATTATGTGTTCAAAGCTGGAAAGCTGTGATATAAATCTTAGATATTATTGGTTACTAATGGATCCTGAAATGTAATATCTAGTTAGATATTAAACGTGTATCAATGCTCATTTGCCACTTTTTGCATCTGCCAAGTTTGTGTACATGACTGGCCACCTCTATTTCAAACAGGCACTGCAGAGGTCAGCTGTCCCCCTACAGTAGGACCCATTGGTGGACCAATTGTTTACACTGAAGACGCAGGCTGTGTCTCAATTCAGGGTCTGCACACTTCAGACTACATAGGATACGAAGTGTTTTTCGTAGCCTGCACTATTCAAAGTGCGCCTGCTGTTTTCAAATGAAACGGGAAGCTTTTGTATGAATTACCCATAATGCTTCAGTCCTGTGTTGCCTAGCTTCACTCAAGTACTTTATAAAAGCTCTTTGCTTTGGTAATGGCTGATGTGGCTATCAGACTTTTTATTTCAGGCTGCTGAACATTAAGCAAACTTGGATTGTGCCTTCTTAGGAGTAAACTGACTTAAAAAAAGCAACTTTTTGTAAATATAAATGTTTATAATTTTAGAGGGAATATTTTCATCATGGGGAAGGATTTCTCAAAGCATGTGTAGAGAAGTTAAAGTAGGATTTTGAGCTTAGTGTTAACAAACTGTATTCAACGTATTGTTTAAGTCGACTGTGAAATTTAGCTGCTTTATATCTGCCTGAAAGCTAGTTTCTGTTCGTATAAAAACAAATGCCATGGTGTGTATTTTGTGATCTGGACAATTTATTTTCATGTGGATGCACCCAAAATGAAGGAAATTAAGTTGTCAGTAAGTCTGATTTTTGTAAATCAAAAACTGTTTGCCGCTAGCCCCAAAAATAAACGGAAAACTGAGTGGGTAATGTGGTGAGTCAGATGCTCTGTGCCGTTGTGAAATCGGACTATATTTACCCAACCTGAGTTACACTTCAGCTTACTCGGGTAGGACTTGAATGTTCTCCAGTGAGGGTGGTTGGATGACGCACAGCAGCTGAGCACTTACTGCGTTAAGCCTGTGAGAAAATTATAATAGTTTTAGTTCTGAGAAAGGAATTTGTCAAAAATGATCATTTAAACTTCTTTTGATGCATCATAGACAAACTGTATCCCATCACTCACCAATCCTTTTTGAATTATTAATGTGGTGCTCGACTCATTGTATCTTAACTTGGGTGAATGAATTGATCATTTTTAGGGGGGCAGTCAAACTAAAAGCCAACAATATTATGCATTTAAGCTGTTGGGGCTGGATGAGTTTGATAAATGACATGTTCTAATGCAGATTATTTAAAAGGAAAAGCAGCAAATTAAAGTTTTGGAAAAATAAAATGAAAAGCTTACTGTAGGTTTTGTAACATGTTGCGAATTTTTTTTTCACATTTCAAAGACAGCAGCTTGAATGCTGATGCAGCTTATATGATTATTTTACCTTCATTGTGGGATGTGGTGGGCAGGAATCTCCTATTAGGGTGGCTGTAGTAAAGCGGGTCGTTTCCTAACCAGCTAGTTAGTGGTTCTAGTCCCGGCTCTGGCGTCCACATGTCAAAGTGTCCTTGATCAAGACACTGAACCCCCAGTTGCTCCCAGTGCTACATCACCGGTGGGCGAATGTGTTGAATAGTGTTAAAGCGCTTTGAGTACACTGATGTGTAGAAAAGCGCTATACAAGTACAAGACCATTTACTAGGACTGAACAATTTTAGGAAAATATCTAATTGCTATATTTTTTTTGGCAGATATTGTGATTTCAGGATTTTTTCAAAGCAAAAATCACTACGATAATAAACATTGTACAGTAGCACATTAATGACATCAAAACATTAAGCTATTACTCTAAAACAAGGATCAAAACTAAAAGTAAGAACTGCTTTAAATGCGCAGGGAGCATGGTAATCCTGATTGGTTAGCTTGACCTGTTCATGAGCAGAATGCCGTCTCTGATTGGTTAGCTTGCCAGTATGGTATGGTTACATCATGTATGTGTAAATTGTGACAACAGATCCTGAATCAGTCAGGAGCTGTAAAAACCGCAGCTTCCACCACCATCACGTGATCGCGTTGTAAATCATTCAGCCTTACCATTTTTATTGGTGACAGCTGTGAATACTTTAAGAAGTTACCATAACGTTGATCCAGGCATGACTGTACATGTCGTCATATTCCTGAATAAATGGTACTTTGAGCTGCCATCAGTAATGACGGTGTGTTGATTTAAAAACGTCCTCAAAATGTTCTCTCTGGGACGCATCAAACTCGTTGAAGACTCGTTGAACCCTGAAGATACCTCGTACCACATGCGCTCATTCCGTTCCACGGAATACGATACAACATCCCATCATAGCAGGCGCTGTACCGTTCTATAAAGCACTTTGCCACTAATACAAAGGAATCATACTGTGATGGAAAGTTATTTTAATATACTTTTTTCGGTGACCGTGGACACTCGCAGCTTATAATTGTGGAAGTCTTTTTTTTCCTTAAAATCAGCGTCTGCAGCTCGTATGAAGTACTCTGTACTTTTAACCAAGGTTAAAAAACAAAATGTAAATAATTGGGACTTTCAGCTCTTGAAGCTGAGCTTCTTAGACATTTTCATAAACCATTAATTATACTCCCGACTCATTTTTACGTATTCATTTTTAGTGAGTGGTGTTTGGTGAAAATATAGTTTTAAAAAAGTCTTACCATTTTTTTTTTCCTCTCCAGAGATTTCAAGTTGACCAAAGAAATGGTGATGGAGAAGCCAAGTGCCCAGCTGGTCGGGCGAGAGTTTGTCCGACAGTATTACACGCTCCTGAACCAGGCTCCTGACTACCTACACAGGTACGACCATTAATTACTTCACTGGTGGTGTTGGAAAGATATTGATCAGGGTGCGTGGCACAGAGGGGGGACATGCAGGCTGGGATTTTAACTCAGGCCGGCTGCATAAGAAGCATCTGAGAATAAAAATGTTACTAAAGTAACTTCTTTAAACTACATAGTTGTGAGTAAATAGTGTGGCTTTAACTTTGTACTAAAACCTTTTTTTTTTGTTTTAGGTTTTATGGAAAGAACTCGTCCTACGTGCACGGTGGCCTGGACAGCAACGGCAAACCAGCGGAGGCCGTCTATGGACAGTCTGTAAGTAGACTTCATGGGGCTTTTTTTTCATGGAAAGGTGAATGCAGAGTTGGAAATAAAGTGATGCAGGTCAATGAAAAGCTAAAGCATTGCAGATGTTTACAGTCAGGGACTATTTTCCACTTGAAGAGGGACAAATGTCTTAGGAATAGCACTGAGCTTCATGGAGAGACATGAGCAGATGGCCTTGTAACCTCATCGTTTTGTTTATAAAGAAATTGGCATCAAGAGTGAGTTGGGATTTAAACTGGTGTTAAACTGGGATTATGAGCCAAATGTCGTCTGTTTTTAGTAGACTTGAACATTTTAATGACCAAGCAGTTTTAAAAGCACATCACTTGTCAATGCAACCAAATCAAGTTGTGAATTCAGATAGATGATTAATAAAACATTAAAACTTTAGAAATATTACATCATATTGGATACAGGAAACACTTGGAAATGTCACACTAACTTTCCTGTTAGCTGCTGATCAGACAAGAATTATGAACCAGAGGACCTGTGAGTCTGGATGCAGCATTGATCAGTGCTCTGAAACAATTGCTCCAACAGTGTATTCTCAAATGTGAAAGGTTTTCAATCTTGAGATGTTTCACCCTTAATTTGTAAAAATAAAATAGGATATTGTAATTTATTAGACAATGATAAAAACTTTAAGTCAGTTTGGGCTCTTGATATTGATTTATTTCCTTTACATTGTTTTTTTTTTGTGTAGGAAATCCATAAGAGGGTGATGGCTCTAAGTTTCCGAGACTGTCACACCAAGATCAGACACGTGGATGCACACGCCACACTGAATGAGGGTGTGGTGGTGCAGGTGATGGGTGAGCTTTCCAACAACATGCAGCCCATGAGGAAGTTCATGCAGACCTTTGTTCTGGCACCTGAGGTTAGTTACAGAACCAAACCTTCAAGTAGATTAAGTTTGTCCCGCTTTTAACCATGAATGGATTTTGTTGCTCTATGCTTCAGGGTACGGTTGCCAATAAATTTTACGTCCATAATGATGTGTTTCGTTACCAAGACGAGGTGTTTGGCGACTCAGACTCTGAGCCCCCAGAGGGTGAGAACTTATTTCCTTTCCGTATGTCTGGAAATGTGGAAGCTCTTCCACAATATATGTTCAAATAAGTCGTTTATATACGACTCTTCGTTCTACAATGTTCCTGATGAGCTAAAAAACTCCTGTGACAGATGGATAACAGCAAACTTTACTCATGTTGCTTCATGTCATTTTTGTTTTCAGAGTCTGAGGATGAGGTAGAGGAGCTGGAGAGAGTCGCTTCCCCCGATGTTGCTCCAGAAGAATCCACTCCTTTCTATGACCACACTGCCTGGTGCGACATGGATATTTTACCCGCCTTAATATTGTCATTAAACACAAAGCTCACGCTTTTTATTTGCTTGTTACAATAACCATTTGCACTCATAGATGGCACCATGATCTCTAAGGCTTAGGTTGCTTTTAAGGAACTTTTTTATTATTATTTAACTGAAAATGTAAGTAAAATAAATTAAAGCCTTCTTGGAAAGGCAGTGGTTCTTCATCTTTCCAGTGTTGAATAATACTTGGACAGTTCTTAACCCAGTTTTGCTTTCTGCCGTGTGTGTTTAGATGTTTTCTGTTGATTTGTGTTTTTTTGTTTACAAATAAGAAGCTACTTATTGCAACAGAGTTAATCCAGAAGGTGTATTTACCAGGGATCTTCCTGCACTTTCTACATCTTTACCAATATTTGTTCATATTTCCATAATGGATGAGGGAAACGTGCTGCAAGCCACAGTGCAAATGTTGTGTACAACAACACGGATATTTACTTCTTCCTTGTCCTTGCAGCTCAGAACCAGCAGCTCCTGGTGACCAGGATGAGGTGGATGCTGCAAGTCCAGAGCCAGATCCAGAGATGGAGAAGGAGGCTGAGGTTGAAGATGTGGAGCTGAAAGTGGAAACGGTCCTGGAGAAACACACAGATACGCACACAGCAGACGAGCAGACAGAGAAGAGTCCCTCCACCCCCGCCCCACCAACAGAACCTGCCTCTGCGCCTGCTGAACCTGCCCCAGCTGCTCCAGAAGACAACAGGGTCGGTCTATGGAATATGGATGCTTAAGGATTATTTAGGGTTTTAAAAATAGTCTTTACGTTTCAAATGCTTAGATTTGTTTCTTTCATTTGATCTTCACAGCCGTTTTCCTGGGCGTCGGTCACTAGTAAAAACCTCCCTCCTAGCGGGGCTGTCCCAGTCTCTGCACCACATGTTAAAGTTCCTCCCACAGCACCAGTAAGTAGTGTTTTGTTTTGTTTTGGTGATGATATATATAAATGTAAAAGAGAGCCTTGTTGATGGGTTTGTTTTCAGGTATGTTGCTTTGGGGCAATAATGTTTTTGGTAGCGGTCAATGCAGTGAATAATTGTAGCAGAGATCCACTAAAAGATGTTAAATGTAAGCAGAACAGTGTGGTTACCTGTAAACATGGAGGCTGATGTTAGTGGGTAGCAGTAATACACTATAAGTTTGAGATGTTAACCTAATCCTATTACAGCATTCAGAATCTCTTTCAAGTCCTGAAAGCAGAAAATGGTGATACGTTTTGACTCTTGCAGCCCCGACCAGAGGTAAAGTCAGAGTCCCAAACGGCAACGCAGAGACCACAGAGAGACCAGAGACCCAGGGAACAGAGGCCTGGAGGTCCTCCGCCCGCACACAGAGGCCCAAGACCAGGTACATAATCCACACAAATTGTAAATATAACAAGTGTTTCTGATGGATAAAAAGTAAAATGTCTATTAAATTATTTATAATATATGATTTTATAGGTAAAATAAACATTAGCTTGCTCCCATTTTTTAAGACAAAAATCCAACGAATTGATTTATTTGAGATGGCATGATGCTCCATTTGTATTGGGATGGCATCAAGGATATTCCTCTGCCAGTCAGACAACTGCATAGGCCTAGTTATTTATATTTATATAAATTATAAATAAACTGTCCTCTTCACTGTACAGTTTACATTTTGACATCACACCAAAATGACATCTAATACACACAGAAACTGCTGTTTTTGGGGGAAAATTGTTTGTTCACTGTGTTGGCAGCTTGGTACGTCCCCGTCTTGTATAAACCCTTTTATCAGGATTCAGCATTTTTTAAAGGAGAGCTCAGACTAAAGAGATTCTGCAGATTACAGCTCTCTGCTGATGAGTACATGTTGAACTTTATGGTGCTAAATGATAACAAGCAGCCAGAACAGCATGAGGTGGGGTTTAAAAATCTGCTTTGTAGAATTAAATACTTAAATACTTCTTTATGATTAAATCTACACACTACTCGGTCTCTTCCACTTTTATTTTTTCAGCTCGAGAAGGTGAACAGGGTGAGTCGGAGGGTCGCAGAGTGGTCCGGTATGCTGATGCACATCAACTCTTTGTGGGAAACGTTCCTCACGATGTGGACAAAAATGAACTGAAGGAGTTCTTTGAACGTGAGTTTGTTTTTACTTCAACGCATGAGATTATGTGATTCTTTTTTTTCTTAGTGTCTTCTCTCCTCAGGGAAACTTTACATTTTTATCAGCATCTCATCTAACCTGGCATTTTATCTCCTCATGCAGAGTACGGGACTGTGCTGGAGCTCAGGATCAACAGTGGAGGGAAGCTTCCAAACTTTGGCTTTGTGGTGTTTGATGACTCTGAACCTGTACAAAAGATCCTCCGCACCAAGGTAAGCTGTCAGAACTCTATTAAACATGTTTTTTCCCATGCTGCTTTGCGGACTGGTTCTGAGGATGAATGGTGTGGGCAACATGTTTGCTTTGGTCCTTCAGCCCATCAAGTTCAGAGGTGATGTCCGCCTGAATGTGGAGGAAAAGAAGACTCGATCAGCGAGAGAGGGAGACAGGCGGGACGTAAGGCCCCGTGGTCCTGGAGGTCCTGGTGGTCCCAGAGAGCGAGTAGGAGGCGGTGGAGGACCCAGAGGCCCTCCCACTCGTGGAGGAATGGCACAGAAACCCAGCTTTGGTTCTGGACGGGGTGCTGGGCCCAGCGAGGGGCGCTATTCTGCTACACGCCAGTGAACCGCCTGGCCTCCAAACCTGAGTTGAATTACTCTGTTAATGTGTCTGATTGGAAAGAAAAGCTCTTTACTCTACATGCAGGAGACCAAATTGAGAGAATCTTTTTAACCAAGTTTGGTTTGCTGTTCATACACTGAGCTTTTTGACTCCCCTCCTCCTCCTTGTCTCCTGTACGTACACAAAAGGCTTTTTTGTGAGTAATGGACGCAGGTTTGGTCGCATTTCACCGGCAGCCAGGCTCAACCATCACCTGTCTCCTGAAGATGGCTGCCGCCTCACCCTAACCCCGCCACTACCATCATTATGAGCAAGGCCCATCGCCTGACACTCCAGAACGGTGTGAGTGGTTACATCCCGGTTCATCTTTGTCTTTTTTCTGTATGGCTGTTTGCTCTCTATCTGAATCCACACCAGAGATGCAACCAGCTCCTCAGTCAGATCATCCACATTGACATTTTTTCCACCTGTATTATCTGGACTCACGTCAATATTTTAATGTTTTTTTTTTTTTTTATGCTGAACTTGAATATAAACAGCAAATCGAAACACAAATACACAAAGAGGGTAAATACTACTTGAATTGTGGGATTAAACCAGAGGTTAGTTTTGTGTTCATTTTTCGCGTTCTCTCCCTGTTTCTTAAAGGAACGTGTACTTTACTGCTTGGGCAATCCTGTGTATTGCTGCCACCGTTGTATCTAGCGATGGATCTGTCTTATCTTTTTATTCTATCAGGTCAAGCGCTGAACTGTAGTGGTTTTTATTTGAGTAATATTAGCTTGTAATATGTGGAATTACAAACACGTCTGAATGGAGCATGTATCAAAACCAGTTAGGCTTCTATTACCAATGCACTTCATTTGTCATCATGGTTTAAAATAAGCTCACATGCCGATGAGAGAACTAAATTAAAAGTGATTTACTGTTTTAATTTGTCTGGGTTTTTTTCTGAACTCACACTGCCTCATTTTTGTGGAAATAGTGCATTTCTACTGCTTTGACAATTTCCGGGAGCCAGAGAGGAATTTCAGCCTTGTGCTTTTAGGACCACCCTATACAGATGGTTCATAGGGATGGAAGCTGGTCTTTGAGGGATAATGTCCTCCAATATGAAATAATGTATTCTGGTTTACACAAATATTGATGTCTTTTTTTCCTTTTTTCTTTTTTTTTTTTTTTTACTTTGACGCAGTAATTCACTATTTCATTAAACTGTTCAAAGTGGTCAATATGGAGGCTTAACAAAATATCAAATAGCCTTCTGCAGATTTCATACTCTTTCATTATAAAGGCAACTTAGCTGGGAAGCAAAACAGAATGGAATAATCTGCTCTAAAAGCCACGTTCTCCTATAATGTTGCCTTTAAAATAATTTTATGATTGTTTTCATGGGGAAGTGCACCTCTTCCTATAGTATACTTAAGCTTCACTTCTAAGATGAATTTTGATTATACCATGATTCTCCCAGCTGCTAGATCAGATCTGCTTTAAAAAACTTTAAAAAAAATATTCAGGTTCACTTCTGAGCTGCTATTGTTGCACATCAGACTTTACTGTTTTACATGAATTGGGCTGCCATCGCCTGGTTTCTGCAGAAATTTTAAAGCATAAGCTAAGAACAGGAAACTGGCTATAATTCACACACACCAGAACTAGAGAAAACAAAACACACTCGGTCAGTAGATTCTTATTTCAGGTGCAACATTCAGGTGAGATATTGGTGTCAGAATTTGGTTGAAACATGAAAGCAGTGTAGCAACTTCTGATGGATGCTTCCAGTAGGTTAATCCACCATGTCACAAAGCTTCTCTTAACTGCTTTCTTTAACATGTCAATGAGTTTATTGTTTTCCACTGGCTTAAAAGATTCTTATGCAAGAAGCATGTGTGTCCAGGTTCAGTCCTCAAATGCTAGCATCCAGCAACTTTTAGATCCAACCCTTCAACACACCTGAATCATTATCAGGCCTCTGTGGAGCTGGGTAACATGCAGAAGATGGAATTCCGCCATTTCAATCAGGTATGTTGGAGAAGAGATGCATCTGAAAGATGCAGGATGCTAGCCCTTGAGGATGAAACTTGAGCACTTACAGTGTGAGCGAAGGGGCAGGAGCTCTGGATCCTCTGCTGCAGACTGGCTTTAGGTATGGGGGGCTTGCTGCAGACCTTGACCCAGAATGTTGCAGGTAGCGGGAGGGAATACTTCAAAGACCTCCTCAATCCTACCAAGACCTCCAACACATCTTCCAATGATGATGGAGACTGGAGTGGGTCCTCCCATCTCTGGGGCTGAGGTGGTTAAAGAACTCCTCAGTGGCAGGGCCCCGGGGATGGACAAGATTCGCCTGGAGTTTCCCAAGACTGCCCTGACTGACATGCCTCTGCAGCATTGTGTGGACATCTGGGACAATGCCCTGGACTGGCAAACGGGTGAGTTACCTCATTGAAAAAAAGGGATGTGGGAGCATGTACTCCAACTACAGGAGGTTTGCCCAACCAGTCTACATATGTTGTGGACTTGGTGAAGGCCTTCGATCGCGTTAGGGACTCCTGTGGGGGGTTCTCCAACAGTTTTGGGCTACTGAACCCTCTTGTTCAAGCGGTTCGGTCCTTGTACGACTGGTTTTACAGCTTGGTCCACATTGCAGAATATTAGGCGGATTTACTTCCAGTGAGGGTTGATGTCTCCTATGGCTATTACAACTATGGACAAAATTTCTAGGCGCAGCCGTGGTGTTGAGGGGATCTGGTTCAGTGACCTAAGGATCGGGTTTCTGCTTTTTGCAGATGATGTGGTTATGTAGCTTTCATCTGGTCGTAATTTCCAGCTGGAAAATCAGCACCTCCAAATCTGACCATGATCCTCAGCAGTACACCCTGGACAAGTTGCCAGTCCATCACAGGGCAAACACATATACACAAACAACCATTCACACTCACACACACTCCTATGGGCAATTTAGAGTCTAATCAGTTGTCTTTGGACTGTGGGAGGAAGCCGGAGTACCCGGAGAGAACATGCAAACTCTACACAAAAAGGTTCTTGGTTGCACCTCCGCTCACACCGAGGCTCGAGCCGGTAACTTTCTTGCTGTGGAGCCACTGTGCTAACCAAATGCGCCCCCGTGCAGCCCTTCCATTTGGATATGATATGTAAATAGACGTATAAATAATAGAATTAAACAGAGTAGAATAAACAGGTTTTGGCTGTAAGGGGGTCATGAGGGCCTGCCTTTTAGTTGGTCAGAAGTTCCCAGGCTAGCTGTGTACTTCCCCGCCCCAAGAGCTATACCAGCAGATAATATGTGACTGATAAAACTGTTACCTATTTTAAGGCTATTCATTGAACCCGAAATGAGAAGGATAGGCTTCGAGGCTCAGTTTAAGTATTTATTAACACAAACTAGTACAATTGCACAGTCTCTGGGTTCAGCATTACTCTAGCACTGAAACCATACTGGGTCAGTTCACACAGTCTGAACTCTGTGCTCTTTCCCTGAACCTTTTTTAAAGATAAAGTCTAGGTTGAGCTTTGCTGGGATGCAGCCATTTTTTTACTGCTCATTCCAGAAGTCAGATAAGCATCAGCTGTTGCATATTCTGATGGTTGAACTCTGTTTCCTAAGAAATGATGATAGATGAAACCAGAAATAAGAAACCAGCCAAGACACTTATACATTCCACACTTTTACAGCAATCTTTAATCTCATTCTGAAAATCTGCTGTCTTCCAAAGCGTCATCTAATCTGGCTTTCATAGATAACCAGCACTTAACAATGCTATGGTAACTAGCATAATTTAAAACATTAGTAAACATAGATAATGCATTTAATCAGAAAGCCTTGTGAATAAATAAATAATCTAATCATTTCCGTCACACTTAAGCTGGACCCATTTCATGGCCTAACAAACCGCAATCATTTCTTGGTTGTTAACAACCCTGTCCCATTAAGAAAAGATTTATCAACAATAACAAAAAATGGCTTGAAGTATAATGTACACTCATTATGTCATTATTACATTTCTTTTTGCTTCTTCTTGTATCCATTCTGAGAGCCAGCTTTGGTTAAGACATAAAGCTATCTCCAGCAGGATCTTAAAGTATTGTTCTTAATGAGAACCAATCCAGCAAAGACCTGACACAGGACCTGAGAGATTCATCTCCTGTTGGCCGAAACCTCATCCGAAATGGTCTCCGTAAACAGAAGGCTGTCAAGAAGCATTAAGGTGAACAGGTCAGAAAAATCTTTCCATCGGATTTGACTCAAATATCTGGAGTTCTATAAAACATGCCCAAAAACAAGATGGATATCATCCTACACTATTCCTGTGATAAATGTATCACTTTTAGGTTATAGATTTAGGCTCTGCACACCACATCCAGTGCAGCTGGCCCTGCCTCATTATGTGCTTTATGATTCTTCTACAAGTTTAAGACTTTCTGCTGGGTCATCCATCCATTGCTCATCTGCACCACTTTTTCCAATATAGGGTCAGGAATAAATGGCCCGTCTCACCAATCATTGAGTAAGAGGCGGAGTACACCCTGGACAGGTCAACTGGGTCTTCACATTTTCAAAACATAGTTAAGTTTTTGAGACATAGTAATAGATTATGTATAGTCTCGGTGCAATTTTGGTTACTTGGGGCCCCTGAGAAGCTGGATCTGAAAATGTTTGAAACCATGTTAGCAAGTAATTTTCTACAATAAGCTGTAAAGACTTCTGCAAAGTTTAAACCCATGCATCCTGTCTCCTCCTACTTTCAGCCACTGGGAATTTCAGATGTCTTTTGGTCATTTTTGTCTCGACCTCAACCACCTATCAGTCTGAAAAATTAGGCCAATGCAGATATGCATTCTGTCAATTGGCCAGCAGGGGGCAACCCTTCATTTTGTCTAGAAATTCGTGAGAAAAAGGAAAAAAAAACTTCTTTAAAGTACGATGTCGTCAATATGTCCTGATTTATGATCTCATTCATTAGCTACACATTATTAATCTAAATACAATGTGTTATGATGCAAATCCTGGTCCTGTGTTGAGTAGAATAGACAATGACATGGGAATGCTCAGATCTGGAACATGTCAAATGCAAATGTTGAGCAGTCTTATGCATTATAGACATGACTTGTGGAGTACCTCAGGGGTCAGTGCAAGGTCCCCTTCTGTTTAACTTGTACATGCTCCCTTTGGGTCAACTACTATGGAGCTTTAACATCAATTATCACAGTTATGCAGACGATACACAGCTTTATGTGTCTTTGTCACCAGATGACTGCAGTCCACT
>JBAMIG010000007.1:4981062-4991735 GCA_037177335.1 Kiunga ballochi | reverse complement strand
TATATATATATATATATATATATATATATGTAACCGGGAACCTTCTGTGTGGAGTTTGCATGTTCTCCCCGTGTTAGCGTGGGTTCTCTCTGGGTTCTCTGGCTTCCCCCCATAGTCCAAAGACATGCACCTTGGGGATAGGCTGATTGGAGACCCTATGTGATGGACTGGCAACCTGTCCAGGATGTACCTCGCCTCTTGCCCGATGTCAGCTGGGATTGACTTCAGCATCCCAGGGAATAAAGGGTAAAATGGATAAGTAGACATTTAATCTTTTAATGATGATTATTTTCCCCATTTTAATCAAATAATGAAACATTCTAATTAACAAGGATTATTAATTATTTAATTCTACATTTACGGTTATTAATTTAATGACACATCTATTCATTTACATATGTATTTAATTATTACAATGTGGTACTTTTACTCCTCCATAGATTCCAGCCTTTGTTGTATATGTCTGTGCTGTGAACGGCACTGTGTCTGCACATCAATTTATAGCACTATAATCAGACCAGATAATATTGTTGGGCTGCCTGTTGCTAAGGTTGCAGCAAAATGTGACGCATTAGTGTGTATGACCACAGAGGGCATAGTCTCAATGTGGCTCTTATACAGTATTTATGCACGTCTGTCTTAAAAAGACAAGCGAGGTTTGAACAAAGGTTATAAAACAAAAATGCATAATAAAACATAATTTGACCCATGTGACCCTCACATAACCTGAACCACATAAGTCACCGTTTCCATCAGATCATATGACATCACTGGACCTTCATAAGGATGAACTAAGATTTCTATTTTCCCACTGAGAGACTAATAAAGGTTTTTGTATGTATACATCTTATTATTTATTTATACAAGAGTTTCCAAGACGCTGTTTGTGTTAAAGGCATATATTATGCATAGAAATGTGGAGGAGCACCTCCTGTGGTCACAGATTTTAATGGGTCACACATTTTGTTGTAACACGGCTCAGGAAGGAGAGAGTTTAGAAAGCGTGTTCCTGTTTTGGGTTTAGGTTTTAATTCATACCAGCAAGGTGTTTCAGTGAGCATAGCCCCCTGTTGCCTCTGCCTAAAGCTGTTCTCAGTCATGACATGCATCCTTTTGTCCTCGACTCGTCCAGTTTTCTAAAAAAATGAGTGAAAAAATAAGTGAAACATCACACTCAGGTATTTTTAGCTAATAACTTTTTGGGAATCACATTGTTGCTGCTGAAATATTAATATGATATTTTCTATCTGTCAAACCTTTCAGAAATGCAGCTAACAAACAAAAAAAGCACCTCAGAAAACTGGATCCAAATGCAGCCAACTCACTGAAAGTGTTTTAGTTCAAAATAAAAACTCACAGCCAGAATTTATTTGCAATTTTTAATACATTTTCTTTAATGATTACACAGATCCTTGAGTCGAGTAACAGAAAGCAGAAGATCCAACTCCAACAATCTTGACAATGTTCAAAAACAGGTAAAGAGATTTTTGTTCAGAAAACCTTTAATTGTTAATAGAATTAATATTATGACATATTTCAATAAATATTTAGATATATACAGATACAGCAGAAACGGTACATTCTTTTTTCTCTTCAAATTGCTTCACATTTTTTGTACAAGCCAAAATATCTGCCATTGTATTTATACTCATGCAAAATATCATTTATCAGATTAATGAAAAGTAAAAAGGATTTACTGATCTTTTTTTCATCCTGCTTTGATGTGCACTCTCAGATTATAAGCATCATAATGAGCATTGCAAATTTAGCAAATTAAACAGGTGCACTTTGTGCTAATACACAATAGAAGCAAGTAAAGCAAAATTAAGGCCATTCCAACTTGTGCAAAGAAAATCCATAAATTAACAATAACAATTTTAATATTTCCTTTTGTTCACAGCAGTTCAGGGGTCACTGTATTTTCCCTTCTCCCTCCGGGTTTCAGATTGTTCAATACATACAATAAAATACAAGTGATTCAAACAACACCCCCTAAAAAAAACAACATAGAATCATTATTAATCAACAAATCAAACCATGCGTCTTTAAAATCCAGTTGAGAACCTAAGAATATATAAACGTCCAGAAACTCATCCTCCTTGTTCACTCCATAGTCCGTCTGCATCACACTGCACCACGATGTGATATAGCATCTCACATTATGAAGCCCTCCAACTCACATTGAATATTCAATGATTAATACAGTGTTGTGAGGCCTATGATAAACTCTATATTGACTATGATACACAAAAGACCCACACTGGAAGAAAGGGTCATGAAGCTTGCAAAATTGTGGTTGAATGAATGCATGATATGCTTGTACATCCGTATTTTCTTTTTCTGGTTGCATATTCAACCCCATATGGCACAATTAGTTATGTATCTGCACTCTAGAAAGTTGAAACTACTGTTTGCTGGTGGAGAAAAGTTTGTCTTAGTGTTTATGGCACAAATGGAGAAGAAAAACGTCATAATAGGTAAGGTTTCCTCCTCAGGTTTAGGCTGTGGAAGCGGAGACAGTCAGGTGGTTTAGATCGAGAATGTCTTTCTTTGATAAACACTGCCATTAAAAGCTTAATCCACAAATATTTATTTTATATCAAATTATTTAGCTTATATCTTTTGGTGCAAAAACATGTTTTTGGATGAATCACTAATTTAAATGGTCCAATATACTTTCAAGTATCAAATACAGTAATTAATACAACCACGATCTGCGTTTCCAAAATAAAAGCGTTATTTGTGAAGTTTTGAAAAAGTAAAATTTCAGTTTGCAGACATTTCCATTGTATTGGTGTTCAGCACATAAGCTCACGCAACAGAAACACGCATTGTTATTTTGGGGTTTCTTCTTGCTGCGAAAGATTTGCCATGACTTTTAAAAACCATCCTCCTTCATCTCACAACCTATCAGGTCACATGACCCGGATGTCACATCCGGGGATGTGCGAGGATCTTCTATATCACAATGCCTGAAAAACCCCCTCATGAGAGCAAAAACATTATAGCAGGAGTTTTTTTTAAATGTAAGTCTTTTAATATTGCAGTTTAAGTGTCATGGAAACGCAGCTATAGTGCTATAAGTTGCATTGGCAAACAAGATTGTTTGATCTAAGCTGTTATTTTGGGAAACTAAGAGCTTTAATTGTTCAAATATTGCCTGCATCAATATTAAAAAGCTTTTTTTTTATCAAATAAAGAAACTGACTTTGTCTTTTTCAAGTCTGTTGCACAAACTCCCATGCCTGCTGCTCTCACATTTTGCTACATTGCTGCTACGTGTGTATAGCTGACATCAACAGAGAGCTAATTTAGATATTATTTAAATGGTGAGTTGAGGAAAAACTTTGGTCTAAAGCAGAAACACCATCTGCACGCAGCAGATTAGTTCCTAAAAAGCTAAATAGCATGTTTTGCTACTTTTACTGGCAGACTTGCTATGGTCTTTTCCCCCTCTTTTGTTTTTTTTTGCCTGATTTGTTTCTACATAAATATAAAATTTAACTTGAATTCTGTAGTCTGAGATAATTTGTCCATAAATGAAGTCATTTCCTAGCTCCGGTTCGCTACTTTCTGATAAGAGTTCGGATTTCAGATATATCCTGCAAAATGCTACAACTAAGAAACAGGCAAAAACAAACAAAAAAAACCTAACAAGATATGCTACACTTCAGAACGGATGCAACATTTTGTGGTCATAAATCCTCTTTAAGGATCTTTAGCCGCTCTCTGTCATTAAATTTTATTTTGTTACTCAGTTTAATAAAGTTTTAGAGACACTTCTGTGAATCATTACTAATCCCAGAACACCCACATTTTGTCAGACATTAATGATTAAGTGGAAGACTTTCTTGCAAAACAACACTTTAATTCGTTTTTTCATGTATTTGTTTTCTGCATTTAATGCTGTTTCCATTATTATGTATTCTAATAAAATTTATTTTATCATTATAAATGCTCATTTGGTTGCTAACTAGCGATTAGCTAGTTGCTGTTGGAAAGCTGTCTTTATTATTTTAACTGTGTTTAGAGTGTGTGGGATAACAGATGGATGGTAGTACTGATGGTTAGCTATGTTTCATAAGGCTATGTGTATTCTTATTTAAAGGAAGAAGTCTTTTGAGCCCCTGGGCCCTGTGGAAGGAACAGTTCTAGAAACATGTTCTCTTTAACTATAGGAACAAAATTTAGTTTAGCTAGCTAAACCACAGTGTCGGTACGGTCATGATAAATCAAGAACGTTGTGGTAGAGATGAATTAGATTGCACAGAAAACTTAGTCAGGTGTTTCAGTAAATGGTCTTAATAAAATTTTACAAACATTTGCAAATTTGTGATCCTATAATGATCCTACAGGTGACAATGGCTCTTAAAAGTTTCCCATCCTGCACCTGTTTTCTGTGTATTTCTTCATTAAATTAATCTTTCTTTTTGGGTGATGCAATTTTATGGCACTTTCACTTCTAAGCTAACACATGTCAGAAAAATGACCCGAGGTTTATATGGCACACAATGCGATTACATTAAAATATTCAATTTGCAGTTAGCACAAATTCCCAGGGCCTATGGTTTTTACCTAATGAATGACTCATTGTTATGAAAACAATGTTATCAAATTGCTAACAGTAAACAGGACTAGCTCATATACCGTGATTGGCAATAAAGATAATTGTATAGAGTTTTTCACGTAGATGGAGAAATTAATAATTACTGTCCTTTAGTAAACGTTTCACTTCACCTTTTTTCTATAAATTTTGGAAACATTTGGAAGTTTATATAATATCTGAAATAATCAAATACTGGTCTTGAGTAAGCATAGATATATTCTATTATATCCATCTTTACATGTAATCAAAAGAGCTGAACTAATTCTTAAAATATACTGTTTGTCAAACAGCTCCAATTTAGACTGAACAGGTCACAAATTAAAAAAATAGAAAAAATCTGTGTTATACCTCACTTTTACTTTAGCTTTGCTATAAAAGTGTAGCGTTGCTACTTTCAATTATAACCTCTATGAATTTTTGCAGTGAAGAAGCACTTTGGGTATCTTCAGCAGGCCGTGCTGATAACTCAGGTCAAATGCTAAGCAGACATTAATGCACAGGCTAGATTTACAAACTTTCTTTTAAAGTTTCATTTGGCTCAGTTTGGCTTGTTCTGCTTCACGCAGGTCTCTTCTGGAATCATTTATTCCTACCCTGATCTGCAGGGATTGGGCAAAGTTGCCTGTGCAGGTCGCAGCCTCCTCACAGACATCCTTACAGATCATCGGGACATTGATCACTGGTCAGCAGTGCCATGTGTGAAACATACATTTCTGAAGACAGTTTACAAGAGCAAACAGTATGGAACAAAATTATAATTGCATATATACTGATCATTGCATAGAGAAGCCTGGTGCAAAATAAAATAATCAAATCAACGTGCCAAACTTATCAGATCCCATCCAACATGGTAAACTAGACCCTACGTTACACTGTGTGTAGGTGATGCAGCTTTATGAAGCGTACAGCCACGGCTGGTGCATGTGAATGAGATGGAAGTACAGTTAATTCAGGTATAGCAGGTCTTATAAGCTGTATAATTTACAACATATATCTTCTCACGTGGCCTCTCGCCCGTTGGCTGCTGGGATAGGCTCCAGCCCCCCCCCGCGACCCTGTTAGGGACAGAGCGGTAGATAATGGATGGATGGATCTTCTCAGGTGGGGAAGGGAAGGGTGGGGTTGTGGTTGTCACATTAAGGCAGGGGTCAAAGCAAGGAAGCACTACGAGGATGTAAACATATTAATGTTTCAGTTCCTGATCAACACAGGAAGGAAAGCAGATGAGATACGGCGTTTCTGTACTCTGCCGATGGCGCTGGTCTTTCTCTCCTGCTCATGGAAACTGAAATCCCAGTGATGAAAAAAACCCAGAAGAAGAACGTCATCAGACGTCTGCTGCTGACATCAGATCACTCCCCTTCCCTCCGGAATAAAAGGCCGGAGCTGAGGAGTGTTGCGCAGCCACAAGCGACATGTTTAGTTGGCACATGATTGAATAAAGTACGAAAAAACAAACAAATGCAATTAGAAATAAAGTACGGACTGACAGATATTCTCCAGTGTTATAGTTTCTCTCTATTTTCTCTTTTTTTTCTGGTTGCCGTGGGGTTTTCTATGTTTTCCGTGAGTTCAGTCCCGTGATTTGCAGCGGCAGCAGCGTCGAACCTCAAGTTTCTCTGCAGTTTTTGTGGCGATGGCAGCAGGAGGGAGGGGAAGCATTGACAAGTGCTCGCAATACATGTTTGAAGCAAATCTAGATATATAGAATGCAAAGTCCTTCCATCACTCTTTTTAGTGGAAGCACTAATCCTCTTTCTTTCCCTTTTCCCCCTTTTTTTTGGTGAAACATCCTTTCTTCCAGATGCCCACCTTTGGAGACAAAGTTTATATATTTTTTCCCCCAATTATAATAGATATATGAGTATATTACAGTACCGTATACCTCTTGCACATCCCATCCCCACATCATGTTTTCATATAGAATTATATATCTGTCTTCACACAAAAAACTAAAATAAGATACAGGATCTTCTTATCATCTCCTTTTTGTTCCAGTTCATTCGCTCGCTCGCAAATTGGTTCTTGGGCGAGCCTGAAAAAGTTTGTTTACTTTGTCTTCTTTTCTTTAATATATTGCCACATTCATATATCATGCATTTTACTGCATTGCTATTGCACTGGTCCGGATTATTCAGGAGCTGGAACGAGATGGGGATAGGAGCTGGGATAAGTGGGAGAGGAATGAAGGGAAAACAAAGCGGCAAGTGCTTCAAAAGACAAGGTCAGGTAAGGTTAGGGAGGGGCGACTGCCACAAAAAGCAACTCATCCTCCACTGAAAGAGGACAAAGCAGTAAGGAGAGGACGAGGGGCTTGCTTGGAAAAAAGGGGTAATTATCACTCCTAGAAGTCATCTTCCTCTCTTTTATGTTTCTTTTGTACCACCGCCCTCCTCATCCTCTTTCCTTCGAACTACTGCTTGTGGATGTCCTCGCTGCGGATGATCTTGTAAATGATCCAGTAGAAAATATTAAAAATAAGGAAGACGAGCGGGAAGGCCACACGGGACACCGTGTCAATACGCTTGGCCCGACTGATGAAGAGCTTCTTCATCTCTTCGATGCTCTTCTCGGGTGCGGCCGAGGTCGGGGCGTTGTTGTTGTTGCCCTTGATGGCCATGCCGTCTTTGGCCTGCAGGCAGGTGGGGCCCATGCCGTAGCCGGGGAAGCTGAAGCGCCCCTCGCCCGTCTCATCCTCCTGCAACACAGGCCAAGACTCAGGCTGTTAGGAACCAGAGAAAGATGTTACTGTTGAAGGTGTGTGTGTGTGTGTGTATGGATGAAAACCAAATAACAGATGACATGAAGTGAAATTGAGATGTAAGTCTTGTATGACTGAATATCTGAAAATAAAGGGAATTTTAGGTTAATTTCAATTTTAGCTTCCTCTCACTAACAGATATGTTTGGATTTGCTCAAGCATGACTCAATGGAAAAGACCATAAGGCATTTCTACATAATATAAACTCCAACTTAAAACCGACAGGTATTCAAAGTCTTACTGTGGTTCTGTAAAAAGCAGCAATGTTACAGTGTGACCGGATTTAAGCTGAGCGTAGCACAAAATCAGCAGGAACAAACGTCAAACTGTAGAATCATCTGAGTTTTATGAAATACCATTTGGATCTTTTTGGAACCACAGGTGATCATATTTAGAAACAAAAGTAGTTTGGAAGAGCCGAAACCGAAGTATCATGCAAATACATATAAGGGTAAATATGTTAGTGAGTTAGTGTTAGTGTTATAAGTCTTTATTATGAGAGGGAGCAATGATAACATAATGACATAAGAGTCTGTTGAGCTTCATTTCGGCCTACAGACATCTAACCCTTGCCTGTAGCTGGAAATCAATCAATTATTTCTGATATGAAGAAGACAAGATGCCTTGTATCAGCAGCAAGACTCAGAAATGAGGTTTTTCAGCGTCACTGAAAACATGTGATGATCAACTCTAATGGGAAGCTAATGGAAACTTTGTGCTTTTAGGGTTTTGTTTATCGTATCACTGTGCTAGTGTTCATAGGAGAATAAAATGTCTTACCATCGGAAGTGAGACATTAGCTATTCTAGGGGTGGTATTGCATTGGTAATGCATTGGCATTGCACTGAATTGTGACATTCAGCACTGATGTCAAGGTAGTATCACTTTTTGGTTAACGTCATCAATATACACTAAAGCACTGGACACAGTCAAAGAAGTCAAAGAAAGCAATGAGGTGAGCTGAGATGGGTGAAGAGATTGATTGACATGAGATGTAGGTTATTTCCCATTTTATTACATCAGACACAACTTCCTAATCTGCTTCCCAGGCTTCAGCACAAACATTGACATAGACCGGGAGACTATATAAACTATAAGCACCACAAAAAACTTTAAAAAACAATAACCATAACATTAAAAACAAAGATAAAGAACCTTCGAATGATGTTTGTTTAGTTCAGTAAAAAATGAAAATGAATGCATGATTGCAAGTGGTTGTCCTCTAAGCCACTGTGGGATACCATTTGTAACAACCTATTAGCAGGAAATCTTTCCACTGGATTATGGATAAAAAGAACAAAGTAAGGAGAGAATTTTGCAATGTGAAAACAAACAGAAAGGCAGCCGAAATCAGGAGGAAACATTGGCAGCAAGAGAATTGAGGTGACGCAAAACCACTGCAGTAACAACAAATCAAGCTGGCACTAAAAAAGACAGCCAAACGGTCCTCTGTGAGAGCAGCCTCCCACTTCCTGCAACCGAGAAGAAGTGAAATGAAAAGTCAATATCCAGTAAAATGCCACCGAAGTGGACAGCAATCTGATCAAATGGAGCAAAATCAGCCACCGATGGGAATTTTTAATCCCAGCATGATCATGCGTCGCATTGATAAGTCAGTAGATAAGCATGTACATGAAGTATGTGTGTTAAACCACAAGGTAGTGATCCATTTTTAGCACCCCACGTCCCCAATCTGTCCTTGCATGCACACCAAGCACACTATTACTATTAATACATGAAAATGTGCACATCCCCTTCAAACACATTCACCCATAGCCTGAGTGTCCACACAGTCGCTGCAATGCCAGCCGACCTCTGCGTGTCCTTCAGCGACGCTGCTAAACTATTACAGATGCTCTGCTTTATTCTTCCTGCCATGTGATTAATGTGGAGGGTAGAGAGACGTGAGGAGGAGCAGCAATGAGGAGACCAGCCGAAGGAGGAGGAAGAAGAGAAAGCGGGAAGGGAGAACCTTCAGTAATACAGCGAAGAAAGGGCCAGTATAGTCCAGAGGTACATGGAAGGAAGAATTCACCATTACCTTTCTGCCCATATTTGGGTTTTTTTTTTTAATGCAACTTCAAAATGTGAAAATAACAAGGAAAAGGAGAACTGTGTAGTGTGGGGAATTTAAAAATCACACAACCCAGACATAACCAGAGTCATCGACCACCTGCTATCATTGTGGGAAGTTGTAGTACATTGAATTTGACAGGGTGGATCTGTTCGTGGCCCACCCTACAAACATGGAATGCCTGAGGCAGAATAACCTGCAGATCTCCAGAGAGCACAACAAAGCCGTAGTGGTTGGGTTTCCACTCACTAGTGAAGCTAATCTAAAGTGATGTTTTAAAAAGCCACAAAAAAGAGATGGTTATAACTTTTCATGAACTGTTAGGCTGCATTGTGGGAGGCAGCATGGGCAATGCTGCAGCAGGAGCAGCTAGTGATGGTTCGATGAAGGCTTCATGTGAATACAAACCCCCTGCTGCCTCAAGGTGTATAAAACAGACAGCCTTAACTCAAACATACCATATGTTAAACATATATGTGACCATCTGATGTGTTTTAATTTCCTGTTGTGCATATACTGCAGGGTTTCACAATCATGTATCCCAAGTTTATATATGATAGTTAGCATGTGAATTTTCTACTTTTTTACTTATAGGTGAACTATCACTCACACTTCCTGTATAAAACACTTACACTATCTGTTACCATGCCTGAGAAAGACCCGGTTGGGGTAAAAACGTTGCATTAAAGTTGTTTTGCCGGACCCCGGGATGGTGTTTCCATAAGATGTGCATGCTTTTTGTCTTTATCAGTGGCCGGGAAACACCGTTATACATTATTAATCCATGCAATAGTACAAACTATTAACAAGCTAAAAGTGTTGAGGGGTGTTGCCAGGTGATGGATGATGTGTTAAATACTTTCCTATTTTTATGCATTGTCATGAATAATTCTGTAACTGCTCAATAGGCCACAGTATAATTGCTGCTAACTAGGACGTTATTTGCATTGGAAATGGGCCTACATCATAGTTGGAATATTCATTATCAATTTCTTAGACTATTTAGACACTATGGAGTCTGATAGCGGCCGTATCGAGCATTAAGACTGAACAAAGCCATCACAGGAGATATTGTCAGTATGGGACCCAGTTTAATGCTCACCCTTTCCTCAGTACCTGCTCATTTGATGTTAGATAAAGTTGATTTGACAAGTGTAATGGCATTTTCCATAGTTTCATATGTGTGTTTCATCATTTGACATGTTCAGCATAACGTCACTGTGATTAGAATT
>JBAMIG010000007.1:4957340-4979412 GCA_037177335.1 Kiunga ballochi | reverse complement strand
TTCTGTACTATTTTCCTTTGTTATAATAAACCTGTAATCATTTTTCACTTTTACAACCAGACTCCTCATTATTGACAGAAGTTTTTGCCTCCACAGTCTGGCGTCAGAAGTAACTCCGTGTCAGTTTTGGGGTTCACAATGGGTGTCTGATCAGCCTGAGCATGTGCTTCCAAAAGTAAAGAGTTGCTGAGGCATACATAGTTTGGGTTTCACATAGTTTGGATTAAGGAAAATTAAGGGTTTTTCCTGATTACATGGTTGTTTAATCTGAGCAATTTTATTCCTGCAAAATATAACCAAATAAAAGCCTTGAGGATCTAAAATAAGTTTATTCCTTGTACAATCCCTGAAATGACCGTAATGGACCAGATTCAAACCCATGGAGTTGTGAATGAGTCTTGTGTTTTACTGCAAAATGCATTAAAAAAGAGGGAAAAGGATGAAAAAAGGTTGTAAAAAGCCATCTGCTGGAAGAATCAGATGGAAAAAAGAGGCAGAAAAAAGGATGGGGAGGGAAAGTAGTGTGAGAAGGGGGTAAATAAAAGCAAGAGAACCTCTTTGTACACCCATCCGTCATGTTTTCATGTTGTGATTGAAGCGTTTAAAACTCTGCTGATGTGATTAGTCAAACAGATAAGGAGCAAGCAAAGATCATACTATGTCAGGCCTGCTTTTGTGCACTCTCCTCTGCAAATATCACCCCTAGATGCTTGTTTTAAAGACCTCCATTTACATAAAACACAATTCAGAGAGGTGTCAGGCCCGGCAAACGTAAGCATTTCTCAGCTGCTGCTCTGCAATTCCAGCCCAGTAGCGAGGAAGGAAATTTATTCTAAATTTTTTCATTGCTGATCCATTTTCTGGATTCATCTCAAACTTCCCCCCCCCCCCCCCCTTCTAATGTGAGTAGATTTGCAGCTGAGAGGAATGTCTTAGTGTAACAATAATAAATTAGGTGTTTTAATATCGGCTTAAACTTGTAAACATGCTAAAGAACTCCTCCTCTTAATTTAAATTGGTTTTAGCATCATGTAATAGCATCCATGTTCTCTGAAGTTATTCTTTATTCATGTGTCTCAGATGCATCTGGACTGAGCACCTGCAATTGAATTCTGCATCACAGTTTAGATTTGATTGTATCTGTGAAATAACAGACTCTTGCTACAGAGAAAAACAGATTTATCTTCCTGAGCGGGCAGGATCTACAGTATGTCCTCTCTGTATTGCAGCACGAGGAACGTTCGCTGTTCAGATTTGATGCTGACTGCATGAAGAATCTCATTGTTTTCAAATCAAATCACATTTTTTAGAGCGCCTTATCCCACATAAAACACAACTCAAAGTGTTTTAAGATAAAAATGTCTAAAAAAATACATAAACATACTTAAAAAGATTCATTTATATTCATACTTGCATGTCGTGGATCATGGGTGGGCTGGTTCCTGGTGAATGGATCCCTAAAGTATTGTTTCCTCAAAGCAGCCAGATGTTCATGTTTATTATGCTTCACTATATTAGTAATTCTTTACCTTGTTCAGTTAAGAGACAGAGTTATTGTTTGGGTAGATTTGTTTTAAATCCTATAATAATAATAATAATAATAATAATAATAATAATAATAATAATAATAGTTTATTATACAGTGCTTTTTAAAGCAAATGTTTGACAGTGAATCATTTATTTGTTCTTAAATGAAACCTCATTCATACTTAGTGATGCTACATCTGTAGCCACAGCTGTTTATGGAACAAACTGATGGATACACAGCCACCAATGCATGGAAAAAACCTGTTCCACCATCGTTTTTATGGCTATAGCACCATGCGAATGAGTTTTACCATTTATTTATTTCCTTTTAGTTTTTATTCATCCATAGTCTTGAAAAAAGAGAACTTTTAATGGGAGTCATAGTTTTTATTTACAAGTTAAATGTCATTAAAACAATGAAAAAGTTTAAATATATCAACTGTTACAGATAAATGCTTATAAATCTTTTTGAAAGCATTAAAAACTCTTATTTCCTGTCCTGCTGTGTGTGAAACCTGTTTGGTTTGATTGCCTCAGAGCCTGAAGAATGCACTGCAATGTCATGAGTTATCTACTCTGGGAGGTGGAGGTACACAGAGTTTCTCAGCACTCAGGAAAAACTTACTACTAAACAAATCTAAATAAAAACAAGGGGGAAATGTGTAAAAACTGTATTAAGTTGACGAAGGTCACTGAAATCATGGAGTGTATAGAAATAACATCCTATCAGCGTTAGTTATTGCACACAGAGCGCTCCGGGGATTCTTTTAGAGCTCATATCATATTCCTCTACACTAAAACGGAGGAGAAATTCATACCTCACAGCTATGCACCATTGGCTTGTAATGAAAGCAGCATTTGGCAAATTCTGCACACTTGCCAGAGCATGTTTCTACATATTCCTGGCATTTTTCTTCTCCGAGCGACCCACCCATCCATCCCTGCTTTTCTAGCTCTCCTCCATTTCTTTCCACCACTCGGAGTCCCCGCCTGCATTAAACCATGCTGCGTTAATGTCTCTTGCTCATCAAGCCGCTGACCTGGAATGATTATCCACATGATCTGCTGCTCTGTTCTTTTCTTTCTCCTCTTTTCTTCCTGTGCTTCCAGTGGATCAGAATAACACTCGGGGAAGCCATGATCCCTTTCATTTCATGCATTAAATCTGACGTTTAGATTTTAATGTCAGTTACGGTTCGCTGCAGCTTAATGCAGGGTTAAATTTAGCCCTTAACATGATGTCAATATGGACTTTGACCAAGTTGATTCTAAGCAGAACTGGTATGGGGATATATTTAAGCTACAGACTGATGCAGACTGGTGGTTTTAGAAGAAGACCCCAACTGAAATGTAAAACTTCATGACAGGAACTCATAAATATGAGAGTCATGTCATAACCTGCATCTTCTTTTTATGCACTATCTGACCTGTTCAGGTATGCAGAGCACTCTGCCCACATATCTGCAGGTTAAACGTGGAAAAAGATGGATACAGATTTATGTTGCTTGTTTCACTGTTGTGTCAGATCAGTGATTTCTTCTTACATTATCTCTGATAGTCACAGAATATACCCAAACGTCTTTTAAGCTTATATTAGAAAACCACATTACATTTGTTTGAAGAAACCTCCTGACATTAGCACACAGTAAAACACACACACCTACAGATCTGCAGCTTGATTGGATATAGGCTAATCACTTCACAGTGATCCGTTCTGAACTGGATGTGCAAACATGCAGAAATAATTATACCAATTCAAGAAATCCAGCTTAGAGGCATCTCCTCTCTTTTGCAATCAGCCATGGAGGAACTCAGATATGGTCTTATTACAGTATCCCAGATCCCTTTATGTGCAAGAGATCTGCCTTTTGGTCTTATAAAAACAAGAAGAACCTCATGTAAATTCATGTTCTCACTAATTCTCTAGCTTTCAGGACTAATAAGGGCAAGAGGTCAAAGCATTTTGTCAGCCAACAGGGAACGGCATAAATATGGATATGATTTGGCTCCATTGAGGTACACTCAGGAAACTAAGTGTCGTCATTACAAATTCAGAAAAGAAGCTTAATTCTAAATGGAAACAATGCCCTCCGCAGGGATTAAACACCTCTTTTGTCTCATCCACACAAAGTGAAAGTGTCATGCAGAACTTGAGTGCCGACCTGTCAATCCAGAGGTTGATTTTAGCCTGCGGAGATCACTGATCACTCCCACCGCACTACAGGCCTCTTAATCCCCGTGTTCTCTTATCTGCTTTTGTTCTCAAAGCTGCTGAACAGCCTGTGAGATCAAGGCATTTAGAGCAAACCAGCTTGTAGAGCTTTTCCCTCATTAAAAAAAAGAAAGGAAAAGGACACCTAATCGTGGCTAACGAGCTAATTATAGCCAATCAATCAGGAAGCCTGTTTCCCTAATAAGATGCTGTCATTGTCTAACAGTGAGATGTTGTCTGTAGATGCAGCAGGGGGAGGTCACCTCCCGCCGACCATTCCTTCCATGTGCAGCTTTTTCCCAGAAGGCAGAGTGAGCCAAAAACAGAGCCAGCTGCAGAGGAGAAAGCAAGTGAAGGTTGTTCCTGCTCCTCTTTTCTCTCCTCATGCATCTAAGGTAAAACTGTTAGAGCACAATCATCAGACTTGAGGAGCTCTTTGCCTCCAGGCTAAATGAAGTATGCTTTTATATGCTTTGTTATTCTAAATGCTACATGGAATTTACTTTTGATGTGTCTGACAGGAGTATTTTTGTACTCCAGAGCAAATTATTTCTCATTCATTTCAATGGAAACCTGACCTGATGTTAAAAAACACGTTTATATTCTGATGCGTTAAACCTGAAAACCGGTGTGGAAGATTGTTGTGACAGATATGGAGATGAGCGGCAGTGATGTTTGACTTCTCTTTGATTTTCTAAAGAGGCGCTGTGTGTTTCAGTCTGAAGAGCTTGTCCGTGTTAAACGAGCTGCTGCCAGGCGGCTGGATCATTCAAAGCAGAGGAGTTGATGTGATCTCACTGTAGTTACTTTGCTTTGCCAGTAGGGGGGGATGTTTCTCGGCCTCAATCTGCTCTGGCTCTGCTCTCTCTGGGCTGCAGTATCTGACCATTTGATGCCTTCTCTCTCTGTCTTTCTAATTAGAAAGCCTCTTGAAGCAGGTAGCCTCAGCCCAATTGCTTTTTCTGCTCTCTCTCTCTCTGTCTCGCTCTCTCTGGATTATCAGTGTCACTAACAAATCAATAAAGTATCTGGGTAGAAACAGAAATCAGCCCTGTGGGGACCGCTCCAAACGCTGCTGCAGCTACCTGCATTGCAACGACAGGTTCACGTTAAACCCTGAAATACGAGCTGAAGTGCAGCATTGGATTAATGTCAAGGCAGGGATGTAAGAGCTGGAGCATGAATTCTGAATCACACATGCAGCAGTTTCAGCTTAGCAATCAGACTAATCAGACACATTTTATTGGTACCGACAGTTTCCTAAAAAAGGAATCAAAGACAGGTTTGCTCATCCTCTTAGTTTTCTTTCTTTTAGTTTTTAAGCACTCAATACCAAAAAGTGCACTTTCCAGGCAGCGTGTGTGCATAAAAGCCACAAAACCCTGCCGGACATAGTTTACTCAGATCATAGAGACCTCCGACTGGACTTACTGGCACCTTAGAGCTATTCATCACTGTGGTTGCCATAATGGGACTAAACAAATTCCTCTTGGGAAGTACTGCTCCAATCCAATACATCATACCACCATAAAGCAATTACCATGCCAAGCTGTCGGCACGTACTAACCCATGATGGTAACTCCCAAAAAATACAACTAGGTGCAAAAATACAGTGTGTTGTCGATTCCTAACAAACTGCGCAACCAAGACCAGATCGTGTCCAGAGTGTAAAGCGCCACGGTGCTGCATACACTCTTATACCCAGTCTTCCCTCTGCTAATCACAAGAAAGATAAATTTGCTTCTGAGAAATAAAGAGCTGGTACTGTCAGTGCCTGTCAGAGACACAATAATCTTCTTGCTAATGTAAATGCAGCAAACCATTGATCTGTGTGCAGGGAGAGGCATATTTGATCAGCAGAAGAGAAAATACAGCAGTAACGTGGAGTGTGTGTGGCTGTTTCGCTAGTGATAATCTGCATCAGTGACTGTGTCTGGCCATCGCATCACTCTCAGAGATTAAACACACTCAAGCCTCCACGCTATCAGTTTGAAGTTCAATCCCCTTTCACAGTGGATAGAGAACCCAGTACCCACAAACCTCTGGCTTTCGTCTTCAGATGTGCAAATAGCATTCATCCTCCAATTCAAGGACTTTGCAGCTGAAACCTTCATTTATCACTACAACTGCATCCATCCAATAGTATAAGGGTATATTTAAACAGCATTGAGTACATGAGTACGAGCTGTGCAGTTTTAGGACACACCGAAAGAAATAACGAGAAATAATGGCTTTAGTCGGAGGTTTATTCATGTTTGCTTCAGGATTTCTCTTTGTAACAAGCAGTACAAGCTGCCGTGATTTTGTTTAAAAAAAGTTATTAAGGACGTAAATCACATCAAATAGCAAGTAAAAAAAGGCTGTTTCAAACAGTGTGCAGAATGTATGGGGAAAACGGCATGCCAGTGTTTTACTTTACAGATTAATCCTGATTCGATTGGATTTACTGTCTGCTGTTTGAGGGAAAGTTTGAATCCACCAACCAAATAAACCTGCTCTCTCTGTAAAGGTTTGAGGACAATCAAACAAAATGTTTTCTACCATCACCAGACTTTTCCATTTTCAGTCAGCTAATGAATCTTCACCTTATGTCTCCTCACTCGCACAATCCTGTCGTCTAACGCTACAGCCTACTTCCCTAAATTCACAAACAATACAATTTCCAAATTCAGCGTGTTTGAAATACACGGCGGGACAACAGGAAGCTGTCACCTTCTCCTCCACTGACTTGGTTACCATGGCAACAATCTTTTTTAGGTTTAGATTCTTTTTTCCACCAAACCAAGTTGATTTTGGGGCCTAAACTTTGGTAGTTTTTGTTGTAAACCTACTAAACAAAGTTCTACTCTGCCACTCATACAACCAGGATATAAGTTAAACTGAGCTAAATTCCCATCCTGCAAACAATGCTGTTGTTGTATTGTGTTGTTATTGCATTTCCCGAGGAACAGTTTGGTTTAATTGTAAAAAGCTGTACAAATCAAATCCAACTGACTGGAAAATATGTGAAAAGTCAATAAATTCAACACATAACGGGGTCCTTTAAAATGCCGGGAATAAAAACATGAATTGTTGCACCAGAAACTACAGCTGTGAATGTCGCCGATGTCGACATTTTAGACTCTAAAATGTCGATATCGGGCCAAAATGAGGGTATGAGATTATTTCTGACACTAAAATATATTGTACCATTATTGGGACTCCGTTCTGATTGGCTGACATGTCTTCAGTGCTTTTGGAGGACAGGACGTCCAGTTACAATCTCCTTACAAACCACTTTATTTATAAAATATGAGAGTCATGATTGTCTAAAAATTAATGCAGGAAGCTATAAGAATTTAGGAACTAAAAGACATAGGATTGTAAATATAAAAGATTATTACTCTGAAAATGTGTGCTTTATTTTACAATGAAGCACCAGCCCTGCTCCAATCTTTGCCTTTTCTGCAAGGAAAACAGATCAGACAGCGTGGCAGCGGTGGTCTTAGTGGGTTATTTTATATGTGCTGGAGGCTTGCAGTGACAGTTTCCTCTGCAGTGAGCCGAGACCTGACTGATAGCCCTCCCAGAGCCATAACGGAGGGCTGTGGATCGCATTAGACTCACATTAGAAGGACTGGCCAGAGAGGTTAATTAAGAACGTGAGATGCCCAAGAAGTGTCTGCCTGTCTCTCCCTCCCTGTGTGGCCATGGGGCTTTAACGTCATCAGATTTATTTCACAGCATTACAATTAGGATTAATGGTGAAGATCTTATTGGGCCTGTTCATAAATCTAATATTGAATCAGGTTCAGCACGCTTTTCTTTTGTTTTCTTTTCACTCAAAACAAGACAGAAAAGAAGGGTTTATAGATGTTTTTCCCTCCATTTCAAACAAATTATACAAACTTCTTAATGAAAACTTGCTTCAGATGCAAATATTCCTGCATTCCTCTCGCTGATCTTAGAAGTCCTAGTTTGTCATGGTGAGGGTGAATGGTGGAAAAGCTCCTTACTGTTAGCATCTGTTAAGGATTTGCAGTAATAACTTATATAAAAAAAATAAATGCAGTAAATGTATCCTTTACTGTTCATGCGACATTATTTTTTTCCTTTTTACTTAAAAGAATATCTAAATACTAAACTACATGTTATACCTTATTGTTTTTCCATCAGTGACCAGTATTAATCAACTTAATTGATTTACTGCTACCTAGTAATACAGCAATGCAAATGCCAGTGAAACAAACTGCTTATTGCTTTACACTGATATATGCATCCTTGGGGGTGGGTGGGGTGGGGTGGGGTGGGGGGTGTTATAATCTTCACCACCGTGCACACAAGAAAATTGGATCGAGTTTGAATAATTATCCAGAGTTAGGATTTTTATGGTGGCAGAGAGAGTTCAGTGCACTTGAGCTCATAGAAACACATTCGAGCTGCAAAATAACTCCATAAACAAAACTAACAACTAATGTTTTATACTGTTGCATGTGTGGACTCTTTCCTGTTTCTACAGGCATGTTTGGCTGTCAGGATTTTCCTGATGTATTTAAGTGCTATTTAGCATCAAAATGAAGATCTTTACCTATTTTATAATTTCCTAATTGGCACATCTGTGATTCCTGATTCCTTTTGTCACATCTAATCCCTCTTAAATATAACAATGGTGAAGAACTGAAGTATACCAGTCCAATAAATGCTCTAATTTTTTCACGTAAATACATCAAACCTTGCTCCTAAAAATGCTGGAATGGGCCAAACTAGATTTAGTATAGAAAATGAAACAATTAAATACAGTATTTACATACTGCAACTCATCTTGATATTATTTTATAACAGTAATCAGTCAAATGAACGCTACCACGTGTATGTTTAAGCCTGTTTACCTTCTGGTATTAACTAGTTATGCCCTGTTTATGCATCACTTGTAAAGAATCCACCTGTACATCCCCATTCAGCTTCCTTTGGCAGCATCATCTCCCCTTTATTTTTATCACACTGATCCAAAATTCAATGTTTCGCCGAGTGTTTTTGCTATTTGTGTGCACATACTTACTATGCATCTGATATTATTTTGCAAGAAGTTTAAACATTCTCAAAATATAAAAAAAAAAAAAAATTTGGTTCACAGACAGGAAAATGGAGGCAAAGGAAGATATCCATATATAATGTGACTAAATGTTTGTGTTTAATAATTATTTTTACTTTCATGTGCACATACTCCTATGTTAAAATTATTGATGGAGCTTAATGATGGATTTCAGTCCACTAAAATGGGTCATTTCCTCCTTATTGTAAGGACAACCATCACATTTGTTGATTTTTTTTCATGTAAAATTGCAAATTAAAATATGTAAATTCACCTGGAGCTTTGTCATATTACATAAGAACCTCACAACCTGAATTCACCATTTTTGCAACGGAGATAGATTTTTACGGATTCCCTAATCATGGGAAAATGCTATCAGCTGTGAAGTCCAAAAGTAGTTAACCTCAGATGAACAGACAAGTATCTTCATTATTATGTAACTGAGAGCTGGCCCGAATCCCAACCCTTCTGCTTTCATCATATGAGCAGAAATGAAATGTGTGAGAGGAAAAGAATGTGCAAAAGGTTTTGCTTGCCAGATGTGGGTCATGGCTGAGCCTGCGGTCCTCTGTAACACTCTTTCTCCTTCTGTTTTCAGGGTGACAGAGGGTGGAGTGACTCAGAGAGACATGCACATGTGTGAGCGACTTGGAAGATGGATTTGTGTCTGACTCCCCATAAAGTGCAGCAACAGCCGGATTGCTAATCCACATCTCTACCTGCTGTCAGGGCTCACGGGATTCAACAATGGGATTGAAGAAGAATAGATTCTTTATGTTCATATCTTCTTCCTCACTTTCCCCCTCCCTCGCTTAAACCTTCACTGAGAGTTTTTAAGAGGTTCTATAGTTAAATTCACTTTTCACTGAGACGAGGCTGATGTTTGCTGTCATCCAATATGAAAAATACCAGCTGTGAAATAACCCTCCCCCCCAAAAGGTTTAAAGGCGGGTGATGAGTAGAGATGCAGCTGAAGAGGACAGTCTGATGCATCCAGTTACTCTCTTTACTTTAGACAGTGGATACATGCATATATGTTGTGGTGTATTAATGCATTGATTCTGTATGAGTTGACATGAGTTGAGATGTCTGCTGTGTGTCACAGTGTGGGAGTGGAGGCTCAGAGGTGGGGCGAGGACCCAATTGCAGGCAGCATGATTCCAGATAGGTGTTTTATTACCACAGAACAGCACAGACAAGCATATAAACCCACAACCCAACCTGAAAAACCAAGGAACTAAATAAGGCAGAACTAAACAAGAACCAGGTGGACCTAATCGACAACACAGGTGTCAATTAACTGAAAACAAAGCTAAACGAGGAAACCGAAAACCACCCCAACAAGTGCCCAACATGACAGCTGTGCACGTCACCTAGGAAGGCAGGAAGTGATCCTCTGATAGAAGTGTGGTTATGCCGTTCTGCATCTAAAAAGTGGTTAAACTTGTGCAACGGCTCTTATTTAAAACACCCCATATGTGCAAAGACAAACAATTCATGTACTTTTAAATATGAGGATGTATTGTGGTGAATATGTAGATGTGTATAAATTTTGACTATAAGTAATAAAAGTAGCTGCAAGCCACTGGAGATCCAATTATATATATAAATAAAACCCTTTAGAGTGAAAGCTACAACATAGAACAAGCAGATTTGCAGTGAAATTTCCTTCAAAAGGGATAATAAGGACTGAACTGTGGCCTTCACAGCTTAACAACATTCGTGTCTCTAGAGGGATTAAGTGTTCAAAACCTGCAAGACAGAAAAGAGACTGACAGGTTTCCATGAGCTGATCTGAAGCGAAAAACCTGGAAGGTGAGCTGCTCCAGGAATTTGTCAGCGTAGGACGTGTTGCCTAATGATAAAAAACAAAAAAAACAGAAGTTGTCTTAACAGGAAACACACAAACAGGAGGCTCTGCCTGCCAGCACTGTGGGAGAAGTGAAGGCTGTTTGGGAAACCAGTTTGATTTTAATCGCAATAGTGAATCCTGCTTGTGATGAGTGGAGGAATCAGTGGCACTTCTGGGCAGATTTATTAGGATTTTGATTCTAATCTGCAGATTTTTAAACACGGATGAATTAGAAGAAAGTCTTGGAAAAAAAATGATGTAAGGTTCTTCCCAGTAAGCACACCAGTATCACAGTAATGACACCCTGAATTCTAAATGTGCTGACAGAAACAAAAGACATGTTGAAGCTGAATAGCCCTTTGTGCGTCAAAGTCCTGCACCAAGCATGTTTTTTAATCAATGAATCAGGGTTAATATTTAACACTACACAAGGAGGACTGATAAATTAGCTGATTGATATCAGTTTTAATAACTGATGAGGCTATTTTATTAAAAAAAACAACAACAATTTCCGCTTTCAAAGATGATAATTTGCTGCTTGAATAGACTTTTTAGACATAAATTTAATGTGCTGATTTTGATTTTTAGTCTGTCAGGATAAGTTTAGGTCAAAGCAACATTTTTCTCCTCATCTGACCACAAAATCCTGAACGGGGGTTTGAGAAACAACACACTCTTTGGCCTTGTGGAGTGATGAGGTCCTCACAAAAACAGAAACACGTGATCACGCTCACACACGTTAAAACATGTCAGACTCAATCAAGCAGGCTGAGTCATGGTAGGCATGAACACATGCCCTTCAACACTAAAACACACAACGGCTCTCCGGGATGAACTCATGCATGATCAGCCTTGCAAAGATAAAACGCTCTGCCCCTTTCCCCCCCCGACACAAACCTACAAATGTATGGATTTTCTTTTTTTCCTTCACTGCAGGCGCATTGTTGCAGTTTTTGTGGGCGTTTGCGTTTTTGCCCTGCACCCACATGAGCCACCAGCTTCACAATCAGCAGAGCTTCGATATTCCCCGCAGGCCTGACAGCTTTACTCCTTATTCAATACACCAGCCTGGCGCTGATAAATCCAAGCAGACAAACAGAATCGATTGATTAAATGAATGAAACAAAAACAACCAAAGAAATTAGAAGAAGAAGAAGAAGAAGAAAATGCCCTGCTGCATTTCAGCCGTCCACCAGGGAAAAAATAACAATGCACTTTGTTCTTCGGGCTGAAGTTACTCATAGCAGATTTTAATCTGCAATAATCATCTTTGGCAGTTAGACAGAGTAAAGAACTTTAGTAGTTCACAAAGCTTAGTCAGTAAACCTGAAATGTTTACTCCACTTTTGTTAGATGGGATGTTGAAGCTCCAGCTCTGTACGCTACATGTGGAGTAAAAGAAGCTGACTGTTGTTGCTCAAACAGAAAGAAACTGAAGTTTTTTTTAAGTGATAAAATTAAACTCTGGGTCAAAGCCATGTTTTTTTCTGAATGACCCCTATAAATGTAAATTAAAAAGAAAAAAAATATTTCCCCAGGATGGAGGGGGTACTGAATCAGATGGCCAATTCCCCTCATTTATCTATGCAGAGGCTTGCAATGAAGGAGAGGGGTTGGATTTAGAAGGTGCAGGACAGTAGATCTTAAAGACTATCCTTGGGCATCCCTGTCTTACAGGTAAAGACACCCTATTTTATGGAATTGCACGTTATTAGGTCCGCATCTCCACAGAGACTAAATTATTTTGCTTTAAAGAAAAAGACAATTTTTTACAGACAAAGTGTTTATTAGGGAGAAAGCTTTTGTATCAGGAAGTGTGTTCACTTCCTGCCTTGTGTTTCCACCTGGCAATGCTGGGCGTTAACTTGTTGCAAGATAATACAAGGACTGAACCGTCCAGAGGGCCCGAGGACAGAGGAGCAGAATTTATCCAATTCAACAACCTCCTCACGATGTAAGCTGGTTGATAGTGCCGACGCATGAGACAGCTGTGATGTCATGTTTCTGCTTTATAATACAACATACTGACAGTTTAAACCTTTTGGGTTGAGGTTTCACTCCAGTGTGTTTCAAACAGATGAAGATGTTATAAATGCATATGGAGGCAACTGATCTGTATTCATCTTCAGCACATTATGCTTGTTTTCATTTGGTATTATGCAAAGTTCTATTATTCAGACTCACCTTTGCCAAACAGATAAAATCTGATTTTTAAACGCAGCTCATGAATTCAGCTGCCTCATCTGTTGACAATGGAGGGGAAAAGGGACAGACTTGGAAAGATAAATGCGAGTGAATAAGAATGAATATGTTTGATGGTATCGCAGATGTTTAAGAGCAGTCACCTTCATGTGTCGCCGCCTCCTTCTGAAGCGCAGCAGCTCTTTGTGTTGGCGGGCGATGAAGTTGACGGCGGCGTACTCCAGCAAGGCCGAGAACACGAACAGCAGACAGACGGCCATCCAGATGTCGATGGCTTTTACGTAGGACACCTGTGGATTGTGGGAGAAAGGGAGGAGGCGTCACAAAGTTGCACGTTTTGTGGAGTTTCTGGTTGCTTCATACCTTTGCTGTAACCAGTGGTTACTCGCCAATTCTCTTAACATCAACAAGACATTTTGGTGGAAATAATTCATGTTTACTGGACATTTTCTCTTTTTCAGACAATTCTCTGTAAACCCTGGAAAGGGTTGTGGCTGAAAATCAGATCAGCAGTTGCTAAAATGAACAAATCATGATCAAAGTCACTTAAATTCTCTTTCTTCCTTATTCTGATGTGCACTTTGAACTTCAACAAGTCATCTTCACCATGTCTTCATGACCAAATGCAATGAGATTATTGGCTAATTAGATCCTTGTCTTAGTAAACAACTGAACAGATGCATCTAATACATTTGTTAGAGGTCCAATATGATGTGTTTTCTGTCACTTTCATGAGGGTCACAGGTCTAAGAACCTTGTTTTTCAAGCAATTTTAGTAAGCATGACTGAGAATGGGTTGTTAATGTGTCTGAACTTTCACTGTTTTTGAGCAGGGCCTGTCCATGACCACTCCACGACCAACCGTAAAGAGAAGACGCAGCTTTCGCTGATATCTGCTGGTTGATTTTAGAAGTCAAGCCCAGTTAGCTGGTTGGTCAGTGGCAGCATCCGCTAAGTGGGCGAGTGGTTATTTCCCTTTATGAGGGCAGAGATTAGACTCACTGGTTACTAAAAAGTGGAGCAAGCATTTTTGGGCCTCATTCACACAAGCTATGTGGACAAATGACTGTTTGAAAACAAGTGGTCAGTGAGTGTATCTTTGAAGACGTGTAAAGTTGCACAAACCGTGTCAAATCAAAGTGGATGTACTGTGAACAGCAACCAGAACAGAAATGGTCAGGTATTTATGCTCATCTTATAATGGGACAAGCTTTACTGATGGGTTTCAGTTTTTTTTCACTATAAATTGAAGTGAGTTACATTTTTGAGGTTTGGGAAAGTCAACTGAAAACTTGATCCCTTTGATCATCAGACTTCCTCACACGTACTTCATGAATTTACTGCACATTGCTCCGACAACCGCTGCATGATATTCTGTGTATATGAACAGATTTAACTTAAAGTACAGGATCATTGTATTGGGGGCCAATTTCCAACACAAAGCTCAATCTGTAGACCAGATTTTACTCAAAACAAGCTTGGTATAAAACACCATTGGGGGCTGTCCATGTAATACAGACTAAATTTAAGTCCAGTTGGATCCTTTTCTGATGTCTATTTGGCCCGCAAGTACCATTATTCTAATGCATTCACTCCAACCTGTCATAACAACTCTCCATCGCCACTTGAATTATGCTGGACAGCCTGAGAAGGAGATCCTCTGTCATACAGAGAGAAAAACCCACCATCATCTGCTCTAAATCCAGTTAAACTACAACTTCACATCCTTTATACAAACACAGGGTCCTTAAGATCGGCCTTGCTATGAAAACCTGAGCTGCTAGAAGCAATTTTGTTGTTGGCTGGTTGTCCAGGCAGTAAGAACAGAGGCAAAGGAAAGCAGACAGGATTGCTGCTGGAGCTTCTATGCATCCCTTTGCCCTGTGTGTTGATTATGTAATCTGAAATGTTTGAGATAAACTTTTCCGGTTGGCGTCCGACCAGCAAAATCTGTCTTATTATGAGGGTGCTGAAAGAGAGCAGATGATTAAGTGAAGTTAGATTAGATATAGAGTGTGATGTGACCAAACTGTGGCACCAGCCTCAGATTACGGTCGACACAGCTGCTGGACTAAATTCCTCTGAGTCATTTTACAGCTTAAATCAAAAATATGTATCATCACATTACAGATAAAAACTAAACATCTGAGGGTTTGATTATGGATCTGTTGTTCTAAAAAGGGTGTGTTTTGGTGTACAAGACCATCCAAAGCAAAGTTAAAGCAGCTGTACCAAAACCTGGAAACAGGTTATTTTATAGCTGATGGTTCACAGAAATTAAAAAGGAAAAAAAAATCTCCTCCTGTTCTTATTTTTTTTTAGACAGGCAGGGTTTTGAAAGGATCAGACACAGAGGTTGTCCTTTGTGTGGAGTTATAGAGGAATGTTTTTAAACTTTGTGCTCACTGCAAGAAAAGTTTGCACATTCCTCACAGTCTGGGGGAAATTTCAGCGCTGCAGGTTAAGGATCGGGGAACACAGCTGAAACCTGGGGTGGTAGATGAAATCTGGTCTCCCTATCAAATTAATAAAGCAGAAAAATAACAAGGGGGCTAGTGTTTCAGTGCAATATTTTTATTCTACAAAAACAGAAAAAGACAAAAAAACAGAAAAAAGATAAGTTCTACCTAACCTCTTTACTCTTTTTATTGTAAACCAAACCACAATAATACTTTAAGTATAAGAACAAAAAGAGATAGTCATTTAAGAGGTGCGGGGTGTGGTTTGTTATAATCAATATGGTAATATTCAGGTTGGGTCACGGGTCATTGTCTACACAAATAGGTCGGATCCAGATTTCAGCAGATATTGTCAGGTCATCATAATGCATGTGGGTGAGTTGAGGTTGGTAAAAATGGACCTGTCGGTTTCTCCTCATAGCTAAATAATAATCTGCATCATTTCTTCTTCTTTGCGCGTTATTATGGTTGGAAAACATCGCTTTCTTTTTATCTGCCGGGTGGAGCATTTGCAGAGCATTTGCAGAGCATTTGCAAGTAAAATGAGACCTCTGTCTTCTTTGGTCTGCATCTTCATGGATTTGGTGTTTATACTGTGCCAAATGGGCCACAACTAGTTTAAAGCAGACCAAAAGGCCTCAATGTGCCCTGAATAAATTGGAATAAGGTTTAAACTATAACCTGTAACAAAAAGAGAAGTATTATTTATCTGTTACATAATGTAAGCATTTAAAGCTCAATATCAGCAAAGGGTAAAATACCAACAGACTGATTTACATTTAATCATCTGATTCAGGAAAAAAGTTGGATTTGCATATTTTAGTTTCTTTTGTATTTGACATGAATGGAAGTTATTGTATTAAATCAGCTGTGATATGATGTCATATAGCTGCTTGTGAATCCTATTTCCAGCTGAAACTGTGTGCTGACAGAATCTATGATATCGGTAAACACTGGATTGTGATTGGATCGACATAAGACTGCACTGAGATCAGACTTGTGATTTGTAATAACCGGACCTTTACATTTTCACTTGACATCTGAGGGTCTCAGTTCACTTCCAAGTAAACAACGAGGAAGTTTGCAAGCTGTCTGAAAGCAGATGGATCTTCCAGGGAACCAAAGAGTGGGATGGACGAGGTGCAAGACACTGGATATGTCACTGCAGCTCAAATTATGTGTGAACACAAACAGGAAGACTGACCAGAGTTGTTGCTCTATTGTTTGTTTGTGGTTGTTTTGGATCTCGTTAAACCAAAGAGCTAAATTTTCTTCTTTTAGTTTTTTGTCCCTTTCTTGGTTAGTGATTGTTTCAGATAACACTGCCCCCAGTGAGCAGTAAATGCTACTGGCAGTTGTTTTTCTGCTTGTGTAAAGGTGCAAAGTGTTTTCTTTTACAGTGGGAATGGATCTTTATTGTAACTGAAAGTGATGAACTTCAAAGTGTGTTTAAATTACAATATAATTGTGAGCTCTAACTTTGATTATATGATGCATTTAAAACAGTTGCTTAAAGTGTTTGTGGGACCCACTTTTTAGACAGTTAGGACACTAAAATGAACTTTATAATAGCATAAATCTGTAGAAAACATGGACATTTTTATAGTTGATCAATCTAAAATGATCTTTTTTTTCTCATATCATCTTGTCTTACTGGATAAAGGTCCAACTGGACCACATATCATCTGGTTGTGTATTTATATGAGATATGAACACACCTGCTGAGAGATCAGTCAACAAAAACATTGGCTTATCTTGTGACTGAGTCGACACAACAAAACATTAGTCAGAGGAAAACAAGGCAAAGACTTGAGTCTATGAATGGTGACGCTGGTTGCAGATTTGGGGCAGTATAAATGGGGAATTATAGGAAAGCAGCTACTTTTAGACTACTTTGTTTCTTAAGCTACCACATGCACACTGCATGTTAGAAGCTAATGTTAGCAGACGGTTTAGCTTAATTCTTAAACAAAGTCTAATTTCTAGTCCATGTATGCTAATCTCATCTCTGCCTCCATTGTTTCTCATTGGATGTGATGCAGGGTGAGAAAAGAGCAAGTGTTGGTGTGTCTGCTATCAATCACACAAACATATGTACTGATTCGTGTAGGAGTGTGTGTGTGTGTGTGTGAGCAGAACACCCACCTAAGCTCAGCTGTGCTGTGTGATTATTATGACAGCTGAGCTGCAGAGGAAGCACGGTTCGCTTGTTCAATTTTTAGAGCATCTAATGCCAACAAACAGAGGGTGTGTGTCTCTCAGTGTGTATGTGTGTGAATGACAAGTTTCCTGGCCATGTTACACACTCACGCAAACCCTACTTTTTGCCCCCTCTCTGTAAGCTGTGAATCATCCACAGGAAAAGATGAATCTTACTTTCTGTTTTTTTCTTCAACTTCCTTTATCCTGTGATCATCCCTCCATCTGTCTCCTGCAAATTTTTCCTCTAATTCTCAAAGAAAATGTTGTTTTCATTCCTGTTTCCCTCTAAACGTCCTCGTTCTACCTTGTGTGTGATGGTTTTACATTTGAATGAACAGAGTATGTGGCGATACCTTTGGTAGAGACGCTCTGGAACCAGAACTCTGCGTAGTCATGGTCAGCACAGTGGTGATGCCCAGACCTACTCGGGCAGGTGCGGCGTCCATGTTGATCCAGAAGGAGACCCAGGACAGGATGACGATGAGCAGCGAGGGAATGTACATCTGGATCAGGTAGTAACCCATCTGCCGCTCCAGGTGGAAACGCGCCTCGATACATGTGAATTTTCCTACAGGGGAAGAGTTTCAGTCAGTTTTAGTTAACGAGAATGGAGATGAAGGAGGGAAAGCAGTGATCTGATGATGGAAAGGGAGGAGTACAAATGTTATTGAATTTTTAAATGAGAGAAAAAAAGAGATTTTTATTCTCTGTTTTCAGAAATAAAATACCTAAATATAAAAATTAAAAATGCAAAGAAAAATAAGGATCAGTTCACTATGTTCAGCGTGCAGAAACAGTTTCCCTGATCGTTTGAACGGCATCATTACTGAAAATAGTGTTTTCTTATTGTACAATAACGGCATTGTGTTGGTTAATGGAGTCAAGACTGCGACAAGTAGTGCACTCTAATGTTTTCAGGTGTATCTTCGCACCTGTCGTGGGAGGTTCAACCACACACCAGGTGCCTTTCTTCAACTTCTACAAGTCGCTTTTGCACTGTTGTGATCGTTTACTGACATCCATCCAGTACAGATGCCCGCTGCTCCTCATTGCATCTGCTTAACCAGCAGTCACTTAGGGCTGCCATGTTTGCATGAGGAGCTCACACGTTGATTTAAAGCAGAGGTGTCCAAAGTCAGTCCTTGAAGACTGCTGTCCTGAAGACTTTTGATGTATCCCTGTTCCAACATACCTGACTTCAATTAAATAAACACAAAAGCCAATCACGTTCAGCATAATGACTGATTAACTTAAGTCAGTTATGTTGGACGAAGGATACATGGAAAACCTGCAAAATTGTGGCCCTCGAGGACCGACTTTGGACACGCCTGGTTTAAAACATCTTTTGGTGTTGATAACTGCCTTCACTGGAGCACGCCTGCCCCATTCATGCTTAGGATGGGAAAGTTAATCAAAGACAGGACTTGATCCAATGCATTTGTTTTCTTTTATATTTTTATTGGCTTTCGTTAATAATTAGATCACAATAAATTGGCTTGAATTTATTTGGGCTTCGTGAGACCTGAATTGACTTTATTGGGATTTTGTGCCACACAAATAAAGATTAATTGAACTAAATATTTCTTAAAAAGACTAAATAGAATTAATTATATTCCCTCTCAAGCTAACATTATAAGACACATTAATAGACTTTCGATCTTAGAAAAAAGCTTCATATGCAGCTTCCTTGGAAAGCATTACAACTTTGGATAGTAATGAAGATGTTCATGTATACCATATCAACCTCCTACATGCCTCGTAATGCATGGCAGCGAATAGATGCCATCTGCAATTCTGACACAATAGCTGTTATTCAAGAATTAAACAACCAAGTCCTTGGTGCATTAATCAGTTATGTATTGCTTGCAGCAGCAACTCTGTGAGAGAAATACATTAAAGTCCAAAGTTAATGACAGTGAGACTTAACCAACATGTGCTGGAACGGATCTCTCTAAGCTAATGAAGGGATTTAAAATCCGTTTAATAACACTGATTTTCTTAGAAATGAGTCCATGGGCAAAAATAATTAGGTTCAAACTCCATTTTTAGGAAGAGTATTCATTTATTAGGTTAAATAAACCTTTAAAAACTCCATGAATTAGTAAAGAGGATTCTTAAACATAAAGTATGCGCCTCAAGAATCTCTTTATTCAAATAAATCCAAAATTTCGCTTCTCAAAGCAACAGAAAACGTTCACAGCTTCTAATCAAGGTGTGTTTTTCTAATGATAAAGCTTATGAAACATTTGCAATACAAAGACAGTCGCTCCTCAGTCACACTGAACACAAAGCAAATGTGTTTCAGAGTCATGTTCTCCTTATCTTGGAGCATGTATTTTTAAGATAATGCAAATAGAAATAAATAAAGGGAAAAAAAGCAGGACAGAAGAGTGAACCGGATAAAAGAAGGAGTTATTGCAGTGACAGAGTCTATGAGGGGAAACAATGCAAGGACAAAGTAAGACATTAACAGCTTCGAGACAAAACGGCATCTTTCTGTAACTTCCACCGAGCTAAAGTGCAGGAGCAGAAACTCTGAGGCAAAGGTAAAGTTGTTAAAAATAAAACCAAGCATGCAGAATATTTGAAGTCTGAAATGAGAGAAGGTTTTGGATCAAAGCTTTTGCTTTGGACCATCAGAGTGTCTGAAGGTGGTTTAAAGAAAAATGCTAAAATAGAGGAAACTATGATTATCTGCTAGAAAAACCAAACTGGTCTCCCAAGCTTTGTGTCTTTATAAGAGCCAACAACCACCTACCAATAATGCAACATCGTAACAGAACTTCAGAAACTAAGGGAAAGGGACGTAACTGTGCAGCAGGTATGAAGAATAAGGACATAAAATGTAACCAAACAGATTCTTGTCTCCTGAAGTCATATTTCTCTGACAGAAAGGAAAGCTGTTATGTGTGCACTGTGTGCAATACGGCTTCCATATTGGACACCAGTGGAAAACTGTGTGTAATGATTTTTCCAAAACCACCACGCTACTCATTTACAAAAACACCGACAGCACCATGAACGTTACTCTGTTGATGTTCCTGCTTGGAGAGCCATGCGACTAACAGAAGACTTGCTCTTCCTTCTGAAAGGACAAACTCAACTTCTACAAACATTTACTCTGCATAGACAATAGTTACATAGTTATATAACACCCTACTAAAGTTTCATTTTGGTGATATCGTACCATGATGCCTTTTATTAGCTTCTTAATGCTTCATTCCTCAGTGCAGCGTGTCACTGCAGTTAAAAGCCAGGTGACATGTACCTGTCAGTAGTAGCGCCAGAGGCACTGGTAGAGCTGAAGTTTAGAAGTAAGAGTTGATGTTTGCACTTGCAGATTGTTGTTGTCAGAGTTTAGCAGCTACAGAGTCAGGAATACCAGCTGCTTCTCTAAATCCTTCTGTTCCCTCAGACGCCTCAGAGCTCTGACCTAAAATACCCAGCTGGTGTCTGGAGCTCCAGCCACTGAAAGAGGAGAGTTCTTTTAAAATGCAACGTCTCTGATCTCAGCATCATGGAGTTATTTACGTGAAGACACCAGCGGATGGTGGAAAAACCTTTCTGCAGTGTGGGAATCTACGAAACACTACATTTGAAAGAAACCCTCTTTCCTCCTGTAACCTCATCAGCACTTTCCTGTTTATTGAACTTCCCTCAAATTCAAGCGCCAAAAACTCATCAAGCCAAACTTATAAGGTTACTGGGGAAAAAAAAGATGGAAGAATTTGAAATGTTTCAATCAAAATGTTAAATATAAGGACACGTGAAGGACTTTTTTTTTAATTTAGCAATTAGTGTGTCTAAACTTAATATGTTCAGCAAAAATCCCCCCTCATCCCATCCACACACACACACACAATAAAAAAAAAAGACAAGTTTGGCCCAAATAGGTAGTGGCGATGATGATAATACTGACCCATACCGCAGTGGACTTATTTACATTGCGGTACTTTAGCAACAGTAACAAATGCCCCTCTCTCCCTCTGTAATGTAATGAGCACACCGGGTCTCATAACAAACTGCAAGATAGCCAGAGAGCAAGATGGCCGCCGATCCATTTAATCAAAGACGATCAATGGAGGGCAGCCCCATCAGTTAGAGTTAACCCTGAAAGAGAGCAGAGGAGAGGAAATGGAAGGATAAAGCCAAAAGAGAGCGGGATAAAAAGATGAGGAAGATGGGAGGAATGAGGGAGAAAATGACAGCAGCAGCAGGAGGAAAAGGAGGAGAGCCGATGAGGTTGGACTTGATTTATAGCTGTGATACACTTCAGAGCTTTTAAGTGCTGTCCATATTTTCCATCTGATAAGAAGAGTGAAATTATTCAGCCGAGCCCATATCTCAGTGTGGAGGCTGTGTGTGTGTGTGTGTGTGTGTGGTGTGTGGTGTGTGGTGTGTGGTGTGTGGTGTGTGTGTGTATGTGGGGTGGGTGGAGGGGGTGGGGGTGGGGAGAGAGAGAGGGGGGGGGGGGGGGTGCTTTCCCTGCCTCCTCACCCACTTTTTGATCCGTCCAAACGTGTTGGTCCAAACTTCTCTTTTTCTAA
>JBAMIG010000007.1:4930241-4946339 GCA_037177335.1 Kiunga ballochi | reverse complement strand
TACTAATCACAGTGACGTTATGCTGAACATGTCAAATGATGAACCACACATATGAAACTATGGAAAATGCCATTACAACACAATAGAAAATACCATCTTACATTTGTTGTTTTATGATTAATAAATTGATCCAATGCAGGCTCTGTGTATGCTTTCTCCTGTAACTCAAAAGAGCTTCACTTTTTAGCCTCTTTTGCAGCTTATCAGACTTTTATTTTCATTTATTCCTGGTGAATTTTGCTGCTTTCTTCTTATTTTCATTAAAAGTCATGCAGCTTTCTTTTAGCAGGAGAAAACATTTCAGATTTCACGTCTCGGCTTTCTTTGGAGACTGAGATAAAACATACATCCCTTGTAGCTGTGAATATATACTTCATTTATTCTGGGTTTGTTATTTTGGACAGGAGAAACAACAAGGCTCATAAAAACAGACTAATGAAACTACTCCTGCTGTGATGCATATCTGTTCAACCACATCGCTTGGAGTACATTTTTATGGATCAGAGCTGCAAAATGAGAGTTTAATTATTAATGACATTTTTAAGCGCAATAAAAATGATGCAGTTAAAGTAATTCTGGTCTGGTAATTTGGTAATTTGTCAGTTTTCCCTTTTGGGTTGCTACTATAGAAATGTGAATATGTAGAGTAAGTTAAAGTATTTTCCCAGCATGCTCTACTTGCTGTGCTCTGCTCTGTGGTTCTTTGTTCAGTGGTGATCATTTCACTGAGAAAATCAAGTCAAAAAAAGCCATTCCAGGTCTGTGTGCCTGCTTTACAGTGGACTGTGTGCCTGCTTTACAGTGGACTGTGTGCCTGCTTTACAGTGGATGTCAGCAGGATGCCATGATGAGCTGAAGCTGATCTGACTCCACACACTCACTCCTTCTGTTTTGTTCTAACAGGACACCCGCCGTGATGACACACACGTCCAGTTCGGCCTGATGTTCCAGAAAAAAACTCTGCTGCGTTTGCCTTTTGCTACAAATCCTTGACAGAATGCTGATTGTGTTTTACACACATGACATAGCCCTCACAGATGTCCCACTTTCTCAGGAAGAAGTTCGGCTCTCGGGTTTTTCATCTGCTGCATCGTGACACCGCTACACCAAATGCTGATGGAGTAAAAACTGCACCTTTCCTACCTGCCACAGCTTGAGAGAGATGAACCCCTAACCTGCTGGTTTTTTATTTATTTATTTACAGATCCTTTTCTTTTTGTTTAACTGCCAGAAGAGACGTTTTTATTTTTACTAAACATTAAAGACAGCAAAAACAATATGGATGTATCTCTTCAGTTAATCAAATAGTAATAAGGACTTCTTCTTCCGGCATCGTTGTGGATCACTCTCATACATGTTATCTGTTTTAAAAGCCTGGTTTGAATGTTTTTGTTTTATTTTCAAGCTGAAAACAGGAGACCACATTTCAACCCATGTTGTTATTTCCAGCCTGTGCTCCAGTCTTACATTCATCTTTATGTCATGCCTGCGCCACTTCCACCAGTGCGCTCATCATCTCCTGTTTATTAAGTCCTGGTTTGAACTTCATTTCCCATAATTCATCTACCTCAGCCATCTTCGAAAACCAGCCAAATTGCTCAAATGGATAACACCTGTTCACTCTACTATATATTACATCTGCCACCACCACTCCTTTGTGTAGTATTATCATTGTTCCTGATCACTCAGTGTTAATATTAAACTCTCTTAACTGCTGCCTGCGTCTGCAATCCACTGGGTCAGCGCTTACACTTTATGGTTAATAAGGTTCTCTTTCTGCTAAACGTCTCCATTCTGGTCGATAAAGTCTATTTTAAACAATGAATGTTTTTTGAAGACAAAGCCCAAACATTTATCTGCTGTTTAAAGCAGCATAAGAGTAGCAGGTAACTTGCAGAAAATGCAGTTACATAATAAAGGGATTCTAAAAGCTACTCTGTGGTGTACGGAGGAGCATTCGCAAATGCATCCCAGTCACATTAAACACAGAATGACCAGAAAACAAGCTTCTGCTGCTGGTTACACCACTGGCTTAATGGGATTGTGGTTAAAATCAAGGTGGCCGTATTAGTTTAGTTTATGTGGCAGGCGTCCGTAGCCCCACCACCAGCCATAAAAAGGGTCTCAGCATTGACTTTCTAAAGAGTTGGTTTCTCTGCATCAGAGCAGATTCAAAGCAAAGCTTTGTTTTGCAGTCATGGGAAATGATTTTCCCTGACTTATAAGCTTCTTTACAGGCAGATCTTAAGTCTGCTCATTCCAGTGGAAGATACTGATGATAAGAAAACACTGACATTGTTTCAGGCTTGTTTGCAGCAGAACATATTATGAGATCTGCTAACATAGATGCCTCTCAGCAATGAAAAGCTCAGTGGATAAAAACATTTGGAAGCAGCATCCGTCCATCATGGGGACGGAGAGGCTGAGCCGAAACATGCTTAGAGGAAGAGGTTGCAAATAGAATTAGCTGAAATTAGCTTCCTCTGAGGGCTGACTGGTTCATCCTTTAAGGACATAGTAAGGAATTTAGTTAATTGGGGATCCGTTCTCACTTCTATTTGGTCAAAAGCAAACTTAGAACCATCAGGATAAGCTAGCTTGGGACATACTGTATCTGTGGACACTGGGAAGAGCTGAAAGAAGTGAGAGGTCTGGTGATATGTTCAAACTTTAACACCATGATGACTAAATGCTTTTGATAAAAATATATCTGTGCAAGTTTAATGTCTTCTTTGCAGATCCTGGTCGTATCGAAGGGAAAATGCTGCGTCGTTGCATCTTCAGAGAACATTCCCAAATTTTGGAGGCAAAGGGAAATAGTGAGCTGTGGTTTATCAATCAGTATGATTTTTAGGGTCAACTTTTTCAGCAATCCAACAATCAAGATGTCCATAATCTCAGATGATGTGTAAAATCAGCGTTTTGAACTGAGAACAAAGATAGTTTGGAGGATTAGTGCTCTGGATGGGATAAGTGATCAGCTCAGGAGATGTTTGAAGATGTGCTCTACTAAACTGTCGACCTGCAGAAGATCAGAGCAAAAACCTGCAGGACAAGTTTAAATCCTCCTTTCTGGAGCGGTGGTGATTGTGTCATGGAAAAAAGTTATGTCTACACAGTTAAACAGGAGCCAATGAACAGACGAGTCAATAGCTGAGGTATGCATTATTCTCTCTTTGCAAATCTAAGACTAGTTTGGAACTTACTTAAGTAGCTTTGGCTGGGCTAAAGTAACCTAAGCAGGACAGACAGAAATAATAGAGGAAATGGAGGACACGTACATCCTCTTTCAGAGACATTGACCAGGAGCTTTAGGATCTCTCCTTAGATGCCTCACACCACAATTCAGAGCAGCAGGTATGAAACTGTGTGGACACTTTCTCTTTGATACAGCAGCCACTTTAAAAATGGGCTTACATATCAGATAGGGGGGCGATCCTGCTGCTTGTGTCTGAAGAGCAGCAGAGGATTGCACCGAAAGTGAATGTGGTCATCTCATAAGAGTAAGAGTTCTCTTTAATCCCAGAGGAGAAACCACCATCCATCACCACTTCTCAAGGATGCGTCACTGTTGAGTGATAAACATAAATAAATAAAAAAACAGAGTAAACAACATTTACGGCCTCTTTCTCCCTTCCTTCGGAATGGTTTAATATCTGGAGCCGGCTCGTCATTCTGAGATCGCACTGATCAGCAGAGGGTTCATTCAGATGTTGTCAAGTTAAAAAATGAAAGGAGCTGAGAAGGAGCCCATGCATCTGAGCTCTGACGATATTTATAAAAGGCCAATCTCACTCCTCCTCCAGCTGGACATGGAGGTGAAAACCGAGGTTGATAACGGATTGGAGTCCCTGCTAGAATACCAACAGGGTGGGTAGATTGCCACGGCTGCTTCTGGTGCTGCTGCTGTGCTTTTTCATTTGCCCCAGAGCAGATGCAATAAAAGCAAAGGAGGAAGCACCAGTGGGCTAAAAGGGTTGTCAGAGGAGGGAGGCTATAACTCTTGAAAGACTTAGAAATAGAGTAGTGAAAGGAAGAGTGGGAAGGGGGTATGAACCTCAACTTTGATGCGATAAGATAACTAAAATTGGGAATGAAAGGGTCTGGAATGCAATAAACAGCAAGTTTGTTGCAGCTGGATAACTGTGTTTTACCCTCACATTTCTGAGCTAAAACAGCGTTTTCAGCCAATAGTCTCTAAATGATCACGGTAAATATATGCCCCCAAGTCTCTGCTTTTGGAGATTTCTGCTTATTTTGTTCAAGATACAGAAGAAATGAATTAGCAAAGAAAGCACAATGTATGAAAACCTGCTATTCCTGCAATTATAGGGTGAAATATTGATGTTTCATGAAGGCACAGATGTCAGTGTTATAAAGCAAGAACTGAAATAGGGTTCATTGCAAATCTTCATCTTTTAGATTTACCTATAATATTACAACCTACCCAGGTGCTTTGTACCTTCAAACTGCAAGCTATTTTTACAATCTGTCCGTTTTTAAATACTTGTTTAGTCTTTTAATGGCACTGAAATGAACATATAAACAGATAAAGACCAACCAAAAGGCGGAGGTGTAAAAGGATGAGGCCCTTAGTGCTTCTCATCTTGAACATGTTTCAGAAAAGAAAAAACTCTTTTTGAGTTTTGTCCTTATTATTTGTCAAGAATCATAATCAGCAAAGCTGTTTCTGTGCCGGAGAATAATATGTTCACTTGTAAATCTCATGAACCATTGTGTTTTAATAAGAGAGAATTAAAACACTTCCAAGTTTGAAAATGGAGCTACTTGAATATTTAATGATGATAAATGATTAGCTAATTTTTAATTTAAGTCCTGTGATGGACTGAGGACCTATCCAGGTTATAGTCTTCCTGCCTGTTGCTTAGCAGCAAGGACGGGTTTCAGCCTAGTGAATTCTCTATTGAACGAAGTGGAGAAATGCATGGAATAAGAAGAAAAGGGTTAAATGTGTTATTATTTCAAACCTAAAATTAGCTCTGAATATTTATTTGTACATAGTTAAAAACTCAGAGCCATAATGTGTATTAATGAAGCTATCAAGATGTGTCATTTTAAAATGCATGTATGTGTCTGGCTAAAACAACTGACAAATAGAAAAGTGTGTGAACGCCTGCTTGCAGAAACTGTTATAATGTAAAGCTCAAGAGAGCCAAAATTAACATTAGTTAAAATTATTTTTAGGGGATGAAAAGTGAAATTAATGTTAAAATGGTGGAAAGTTTAACTTAAGTTAACATAAGAGAGGAGAAAAGGGTTGAAACCTGCTTGTTGAGTCATTAGTTGAAATCATTATGAAACAGAAATAATGATTAGAAGTGTTAAAGGTTAAAATGCAAAGCTTCTTAAATGTGAGTAAAACGGCTGAAAGATAAACTGAAATGAGTGAAACAAAGCTTTGTAACAAGTGTAGAACGGTCAGCATTGGGTCATCTACATGTAGTGAAAACTGGAGTGAGTTAAACTAAAAAAAAAACAGTTTAGGATGACAGATGTCTGCTTGTTAAAACTGGGTTTAAAACAGTATGAAGAGAAAAGATTCACAAGTGCTTGTTAAACATTTAGAAGCTAAATCCTTCAGTAGAACTATTTGAAGTTGAAAATGTCATGAAATGAAATGGTTAAACCCACAATGGGATTATGGGAAGTTGTTTGAGCTGCACAAGAAGTTTCAAAGTTAAACTATGCAACTAGAACACTTGCTGTTTTTGCAGAACAGCAGTGTAAATGCCTGATTATGGAATTGGTTAAACTGTTATACGTTATTTAGCACAAATTGACATTACATGTAATATTTAAAGTGTGTACTTTTCACAGAAACGAAAGTATAAAAATATTTAAAATAGCTGTTGTGGTTTTTCAAAAAGTTATAGCAACTTGAAATACTTTATTTATGCATCATACGCACTAGTCTTACATGTTCCACACCCTTCAAGTGGCTTACAGACTTTACTCATAGCAGTACACAGCTAAAGGAAATGAATTAGATGAAGAAACTTGCAGCAATTATAGTTAAAATACCAATCGTGGGGCTAAATTTCTACTCTATCCAATCATGACTGAATTATAAATTTGACAAAAAGCTCAATAACTGAAAAACATTAAATGTTACAGAAGAGCAATTATAGCATGAATCTCTTGAAAGAGCTGAAAAGTTTAATATTTAAAAGAGTGATTTTATAAAGTGCAAAGGTTAAATTACAGAAACTTTCAAGGAGAATTCATCTGAACAAGCAAAACATGTAGTCATGTTTAAATTAGTAGAACATAGAAGAAGATATGAGCGAGCAAAAAAGTGGCCAGAATAATCATAAAAAAAGAACAGTCAAATTAAAAGAAACAGGAAACCTATGAAATCCTGTTTAGTAATGATTAGCAGTGACGATTACGCTGAGCCTATAATTTAAAGATTTTTCTAAATAGAAGAAAAATGAAATAATGATTTGAGCTTCTATAAGAAAATTGTATGATTCATTTTGTATTTATGGGATGACTCACTGTACGAAACGAAGTAATACCACACAAATGGAGTAATGCTGAAGTAATCGGTTTAATGTTCAGATTTCCTCAGTAAATCTTACCGTATGCTGTAGAGCACATTGCCATTCTTAGAGATGCGCAGCAGCTTGTTGTCAGTAGTGACCTCATGAAAGTTGGCTCCTTTCTCATTGGCAAAGAACAAGTCAGGTTTCCAGATGGAGTCCAACATGGACGGGTCGAGGTCCAGCGAGTCGTCGGGATACTCGCTGTACGCCAGCCGAGGGTCGTTCCACTGCTGCCTCAGGAAGATGTTCACCCTGTAATCCTGCAAGGAGAAACCAAGGACAAATGATTCATGTTGTGTGTTAGAGGGAGGAATAGAAGTCAACGAAGAAGAGCTAAAAGATGAAGTAAAATGTTTGATGATTAGGAATTAGTAGGGCTGAAAGTTGCTTCTGCCAATCTATCATCAAGCTGTTTGAAGTCCTGTCCAGATGTGATAAAACACTAAACAGCAACTAATGAACCACCTAAAACATTTAAAGCAGGTCAAGAACAAATCCAAGAAATACATTGAGATACATTAAACTGATGTTATAAACAGAGGAGGGAGAATATAAGGAAGAATGAAGCTAAAACAAATGTTTTCCAGGATTCAGTGCTTCTTTTAGTACCTTTTAGAATAGACTCTCTGAACCTGTTTTATATAATTACCATGTACAGAATATTCACACAGCATGAAGGTAAAATCTGTGCAGCCATCTGAGCTTTACACCTACACAGATTAATTATCTCGCTGACAGAACAACAGCTTCAGTGAATACACCATTACACACAAAAAGAAGGTAATTCGGTCGGAGAGGGTTCAGTCACAGCTTGCTTTAGCATGCTTTAAAGCAACACGGTCTCACTCCCAATGTGTCAGCAGTCTTACTGTCGGTCACGTCCTCAATCATCCCGTAAAAGACTCATTAGATAAACCCCCATTTTCTTCATATTTGGATGGTTTGAGCCTAACATGAAAGTCCTAAATTCTTCATCGTCTGAATGGACGTTAGGCTGTACGCTATCAGCACCATCCATACGATAGGTCGGTAGATTGTTATAAACTATTCTCTTCCTGATCAGTATTGATACAGAAGGAAAGGACATGGCTGATGTCCCTGCTAGTTTTGCTGGAACTGTTGCTCGAACCATCCAAATATGACAAAAAATCTGTGCTTAAGGGACGATCGAGGACCATGACCGAACGTCAGACTGTTGATGCACTGAAGGTGAGAATTACTTGTTTTAAAACAGACCCCAAGAAGATCAGCAGGAACACTGTTCAGAGATTTTGATTGTGTGCTTATTTTCCAGAGGAGATGGCAAGTTTTGATTTAATGCTAAAGCTAATCTATGAGTCAAAACTCTGATGAGGGTTCAGAAAACAGATATTTTCACGACCTTGAAGATATCTCTACTTTATTCCATCTATGTGACTCTTAGAAATCCCATTAGTTATGCGGCTACGCTCACAACCCTCTCTCTCTCTACACTTTTAATGTATGATATTAAAGTTGTTCTCTTTCATTCATGTTTCTCTTTTTCTTTCTCATCAGCCATGGCTGGTTAACAGTTATGGCGCTTGTCCCACTCTGTCCTGTTCCTGCAGGGGGCTGCACAACCTGGTTCAAATTTCAATGGGATGTGATAACAAAACAATAGAAAATTTACTGCAGTTAGTTGGTTTCATGTGATGATAATTTAAAATAAATATACTTGTATTAAAAAGGTTATTTTATATAGAAATAATTGGAATTATTTAGTGAATTTGTGGTAATTGGAATATAAATGGACGACAATGAATTAGACCTGATTAAAGGTGACTTTAGCTGGCTGTAGTGAATTGGAAGATACAGTATGGGAACTTTAAGAAACATGCCACACATCTTGTTTTCTGGTTGTCCAATCTGCAGGACAACGTGTGCGACATGTATTATAAAAATCATAACACAATTTTCTGCAAAGCAAATCTCTTTGCAGAGATCAATCTGAAAACAGTTTGATTCAGTATTTTTACTGAACAGATTTTTTGCGAGTAAAAGAATGAAAATGAAACGATTTTCCTCTGAAAGGTCATTTTAAAAAATGACCAGAACAAATAAAAGCTTTTTTTTTTTGGAGAATCAGTCTTTGAGGCAGATAAGGTGAGTTGAAGGTGAAATTGATTAGATAAAAAAACTCCAAAACGTTCAATATAGAAAAAACCTAAAAGAGATAGAGCAAAAAAAAAAAAAAAGGAAAGTAAAATGCTTCCACAGAGGAACATTCCTCATTCTTTAAAAAAAAAAAGGTGCGAAAGGGAAGGAAAAAGCCTTGTCATGGGTCACTGCACTGCTGACTCAAGATGCTGTTATTCCACAAAGAGAGCCAGATCGACTGATACTAACCGATGTTGCGATGGAGTGAGAGACAGGATCTCATGGCTGGATGAGCAGGTGGTTATGGGTCTTCATCCTTATGTCATTTCTCTTTCATGGGAGCAAAAAATATTTAACTGATCACAGAAAGTTCAGCCTCCATCAGAGATGTTTTTTCTGCTCTGTGAGATTTTCCTCAGCCTTAAAACAACTCATCTGTTATCCCTTACAAAGATACATTGTCATTTTTCCACTTGCAGCTTTTGTTTGTTGTTGTTTGTTAAACCTTTGAATATTGAATAAACAAACTAAAAAAATATATACAAAAACAGAGTCATGTCCAGTAGACTAGCAGTTAGATGTAGAGTCCTTGCTATTTATAAATGCTGGTATAAACTGTGTTTTACGCAGGCAGAGGAAGATTTAGACGCACTGTGGGATGGACAGAGGGAGGAGAGAGTAATAGGGTTTAAAACAACATGGAGAGTGTATATTTTAGTCTATAAATTGGTGATGATAATGAGTGTGGCTGCTGGGATTGATCTGAAAAACGAGGGGTTTATGGGTGGATAAAAGGTGGAGGTGGGCTCTTGGAACCGTTTGGGGTCTGTGCTCTGTCAATCCTGAGCGCCTGACAGGGTCAGCTATTGCCGATCTGGACCCTCTGGGGCCTGTTTTCCCTGACTGCGGGGAACTTTGGCTGGAACCTCTCCTTGTTGTCGCACTGGGCTGACTCGGGGTTGCTTGGGTCTGTGTTCGAGCATGAATGCGGGGACGTTGGCATGACAACTTTTGCACTGATTATACTGTAGGTCTACCTAATAACAAGCACCGCTCATTTAGCTGGTGTGCTTTTCTGGTTAAATCTGAAATAAATTGTTTCTTTATGCATCTCTTGTGCTCCTGACAGTTGTATACTTAAGTTATTTTAGATACTGAAAATATCTTTACTCTTCAAATTGAGAACACTGCAGTCGTGTTCTGCAGGAACTTCACACTCTCTCACCTAAAGACTAGAAATATGCATTTAATATGATCTTATGGCAGATTTTAACTTATCTACTTTGGTCAGTAGATATTTAAGGAACCTTTTCATTAAAAACCACCAAATTTTTTATTTTTTAAATATCACTGATTTTATAGCAGGTGGTAGACAAACCCTGTGATGGACTGGCAACCTGTCCAGGGTGTACCCTGCTTCTCGCCCGTTGACATTTGGGATAGGCTCCAGGTTGGGATAGGCTTCTTTTCCTCCTGCTTCATTTATTTCCATGGTAACATTCTTTCTTTTTCTTTATTTCAGTAGGTTGATGGTTAGTTAAATTGGTTGCTGTTTTTTTTCACTTTTTGATATGTTAGTAAATCATAATGTCTTTATTTAACTGAGTTAAATTGAATTAAATGAATTTCTGGCGAGACTGGACAATGAGAACATGTATGAAGCATGCAGCATGTATGCCAACTCATAGTAAAATATTTGCTTATTAAACTGGATGCTATTTTGGGTTTAAATGTGGCAAAAATACAGCGGTGTTGGCAGTTTTACTTGCTTTATACCTTCTTAAATTAATCTATTCTAATAAAATCAACACAGCTATCAATGGTTTTCCATTACCATATAATAACACTGACTGAATTTCTCCTTTGGCCCCGATTCCTCAGTGCTTAATATCTGTGAAATGTCCATACATTTAGTGTGTTAATTTGTTAATTACATACAGTATATACATTGCTGGATTACCTGCCAATAACTGTTGTTTTGGCCTGAAACAGATCTGTTTTGCCAACATTTTAAGTATCTTTGATGGTCTACTACTGGATTAAGGTTGATCCTAATAGTTTTTATTCCTCCTATACTTTCTGTCTTCCTCTCTGCCTCTTAAATGAAACTCTCACAAATTTACCCTAAACTGTTTCCTGTTTTGTCACAAAGATTTTAACAACAGATTCAACTACTTCTGTGACTTTATCTCATTCATAAACAGCTCTGTTAATAGCGGCTGATGCTGCTGCTCCTTTACTTTTATTGTGTGACCTTCCACCATGTCTTCCCAAGTCCCCATTTCACAGACAGTCTCTTCATTGTGGGGTTGGCATTTAGCTTGCCCCTCCATCTCCCTAATTGTCAATTATTCTCAGAATATGGAGCTTGGCTGTTTCGGCCGGATTGGAGCCATCATTAAGCAGTGTAGTGTAGCAGAAAAGCATTGCAGGGGTGAGGTGCAGCCATGCCAGCAGCTGAAGCAGGTGGCATTTAAAGAAGCAATCAGCCTCTGTGCATGTGTATGTGAAACACGCGCATTGGAATGGCCTAAGCGGGACCCCTGCGCTGTTTATCACTGTTTATTACAGTAAATATCTCACGTGAAACAAATGAGCTTGGCCTTTTGTGAATGAGCTGCCTTTTCTTCTGCTTGAGAATATGATGAATAACCTGAAACGCTGCAGAAAGGAGGAGTGTGTGTTGTTGCAGAAAAGGAACGAGGAAGGCATCATCTTTCACTAACGTGCCTGCAGTTTCATATTAGCTTCAGAAGGGGAAATCTGGGCATAAATGGCCTTGATGCAGTTGCAAAGAAGAGAGATGATTACATTTCCAGCCACTGTGCACATTCTTCACTCTAGCCACAACAGGAATAAATCATACATGTAATTCTGTACTATTTACTTAAACAACCAGCTGAACATCCAGATAAGTTTCACGCTGAAAGAGAAATGCAATTTTTATCTGTACATCTGATGAGTTAATAAGAATAATTACTAGATTTTAAAAATTTGAGTTGACATTGTAGTTAGCAGTTATTTTCATCATGTTACACGATGATTGGTGACTCTAAATGCTCTGTAGGAGTCCATTTGAGTGGTTGTTTGTCTCTCTGAGTGGGCCGTGCGATGGACTGGTGACCAGTTCAGGTTTAACCTGCCTCTTGCCTGCTAATTGGTCCAATAGCTTCCCTGTGACCCTGAATTGGACTAAGTATTATAGTAAATAAATAATGGATGGATTCATTTCAAATTCCTTGTCTTTGACAGCTTGACAATGAGAAGAACCGCTTTCAGCAAATTATATTTATCCGGCAATTCATATAAACGGCACCCTAATTCAGTCCCAGTTCTGCTTGTCATTTTGTATGCATTTTACACACTTCTGCTTGTCATTTTGTATGCATTTTACACACTTCTGCTTGTCATTGTGTATGCATTTTACACACTTGTCATTTCACTGTTAGAATGAAAACAATATTGGAAGAAGATGCTGTTTTAAGCCAGATTTTCACACTTTGGGGCACTTTAATGAAGACTAATTCATCATCGTCTTGCATCTTGTTGTTGTCTGAGATCTGTCCAGCCAGTAAAGACCAGTTGGTTTTGACTCCGGACTTATCTCTTGCATTGTCCTTTTCTCTTTTACCCTCATTTGCTCATAGGCTGTGTCTGAATTCTCTAGTGTGCATATTTAGTGCTAGTGTGCACTGAGTCAGTTTTTTCTGTAGTGTGCACTATCGTGGGTAAGTGCTGTCTCAAATTAAACACTGGGCACTTATCAGTAGTGACGTACAACAAGTTAGACTATTCTACTTCACACCAAAATTATTATTTTTCATCGACTACACGGCTAAAAAGTGCTAACATTTAGCACATAGTGTTAGTTAGCATGAGACAGCCAATATGTCCTGTTACATTTATTTGTGGAAATAGCCACAGTGTGTTTAGAGAAGGTGTTTATATCCGGTTGCTAGTGTGTGAAATGAAGCTTTAAGGCAAAATGCTGATAAAATGTAAGTCCACAGGAAGGGAAGAAAAGTTGTGACTTTTAAATCCAGTGAATTCAGTGAACGGTCATTGTCCCTGCAGGACAATGACCCCTCCAGGAGCCAGGAGCATACGAATGCCAGTGTACCATCAAAATGAATCAGAAGTTTCAGGTTTGGAATTTTATGTGGTGTCGCTTTGAAGCGCTGCAGAGGATGTTGCAAAATGGCATGAATAACAACAAAGATGTTGAAATGATGCTATTTGATCTTCACAGTGCAAGTCATCCAACCACATGCAGGAAACTCAATAATGCACTGTGATGCCACAACTCGAGTGCCGTCCAAACTTTATCTCACAAGACAAGATGAGATCCTGAAGTACAGACATGATCTTGTGATAAATTTTGACTGAAGCAAAGAGATGGAACCCTGAACAGCCTTTTGTATCCATCTCATCGCCCATCAAGCCAGAGGTAAACTAGTTCATCTAGAAACAGAGTTTCTCTCAATATACTGGCAATACTTTTATGATAAGAGCCGTTTTAGTAAAAATAAAGTATGACTATATCAGCAAAAAATATAGTCAATAAGCTAGAACTGTCTCAGCTATGGCTTCAGTGTAATACTATATATTATATGTTTTTCCTTTTGTTTAGACGGAAGATGCTAAACCGTATGGATCTTGTGTAGGAGGCTTTTTACGACTGCAGATGTGTGAACAATAAATGCATTGGCCAGGCAGAAGGAAACGGATGGCAGGCCATTCCAGGATTTAAATGAGGGAAAAGCCATTTGGGATTTAAATTAGAGAAAAGTCATTTCAATGCACAGATGAATAATTTGAGGGAATGGTTCAGAGTTAAAGAGAACAGATGACTAATTTGAGTAATTGGTTTATTAAAAATGTTGTTGACACTGCAGCAGCTCCGTTTTAAACACTTCCATCTGAAGACGTGACTTGGAGCCATTGGACTGTTAAGTGCCACCAAGAAATTATCATCCACCATCGCCATGCTGCCGTGGAACCATTAGCAGAGGAACTGCTGTACTTACACGATACCACACTCATTTCAGCATGCATTAAACTCAGACAGTAAACCACGCATGACAGACTGCTATTCTCCTCTTCCTCAGCTTTCTCCCACATAAACAACTGCAGTAAGTATAGAAAGTGCTGCAGTTGTTGTCTAATTCTATGCACGCCATGACATCCAGCTGTTCCCTGGATTTAACTTAGGTGGGCAACGTTACAAAGGCCCACACCCCTGCTCAACATTGTGATGGAGTAATGATGTTTTTCAGCTATTTGTCCAGCAGCAGCACCCTGGGATCAGGGGTTCAAGCTTCCTTTTCCTTTGTGAGGTGACTTTAATAAATGAGAGGTTTTGATTTTTCAGTGAGCGGTAGCATTATCAATTTAAACAGGAATGATGTTCTCAGTAAAGAGGATCTGGCCATGCCATGTTGCAGCTGCTTTATAACTTGCTGCCACAGCAGATAAAGGAAGTTGTAATTTTGTCTGAATGTAATCCATGCATCAGTTCATTCCAATCAGAAACCCTTTAAATTATCCACCTAAACAGTTTTGTATTAATAAGACACTTTTTGTTTTCCAAGTAAATGAGCTGCAACAGTTTTTAGCATCTGTTTTAAGAGGTTTTACCTCCTAAGACACTCACGTTTGTCACAGTCTGATCCTTATGAACAAGTGAAAGTGAATAAAACCCTCAGCAAAAACAAGAAGTTTGCAAAAGGAAAAAAACATTGTGAAACACACACACACACACACCTGCACTAACATGCAAACAGAGGTTCAGCGTGGCCGTGTCTGCTCTGAGCCTTGTTGCTATGTGAAGGTTGATGGTTCCGTTATATTACACTAATGGATTTTCTGTGTAATAAATGAGTGTAAATTTCCCCTCTGTTGCTCACAAACAGGCACGCCAATGCTGCAGACGCCACGTTGTTATGCAAATGGTGGCTGCAGTGATGCGCTCTTTTCAAATGAAGTGTTGCAAACGGGAGACAGGCTCAATGGGGGGGGAGAGAATTTCATAAGAGGTCCAGAAGATTTTACGTTTGTTTGATTTATTTTTTTAAGGAGATAAAATTTAAACTTGGGATGAAAATCTGTGAAAGATTTAATCTCAATTAATCACAATTTTTAGGGAGAAATGATCCAAACAGAAACGAGGCTGTGATGAGATGCAGCAGAGAAACAAAGATCTCATTTTCACGTTAAGCTGGAGGACAGAGAGAGCGAGGCGACTTACCATTGTTGTTTCAGCAATGGACCCAAAGCTGTTGATAAAAATGTTGCAGGTTACGTTTACAGGCGGTCCTGCAGATATGAAAGAAAGAGGGGAGAAAAAAAAGGACAAATTGGAGCACATTAACACCTCAAGAGATTAATGGTTTCAGCAGAACCAAACAAGAGAACACCAGTCAAAAGTTTGGACACACTTTCCCACTGGTTTTCTCTTTTGTCCTTTAAAGTTGGTCTTTAAACTAAGCAAAGTTTAATTAGCTGCATCTAACAGCTGCTGCTTGGATCATTTTAATAAGCACAATGAAATATATTTTTACAAACCTACATGCAGGCTAATACTTGTACACATAAATACATCACAATTATTCATATATATTCAAATTATTTCTTTTAAATTCATAATATTATGCATACATACATCCCAAACGTCATTCACACACATACAGATCTTTTGCAAACCCTTCTAAAGCAGATAAGAAAGAAATTGAGTTTAAATTTCACTACATGCTTATGCAGCCAACCATCACATGTCCTTTATTTTCTGGCTTACTGGGGATAATACTCCACTCCAAACATCAGAAGGATTCAGGAGTCATCTTGAAATCTGCTCTTTTCTTAGGTCAGACATTAATGAACAAAGTCACTGCTTTGGGAAGTTTGTGTGTGAACATGTAAACATTTCATTATGACTTCAGAAAACAACAAACAGGTAAATCGATTTCACATCCCAACGGACTTATCAATCCCCGTGGGTCAATCTCAAACAGCATCATTAAATACACTGTGTCCTTTCAAAGGAAACCACAGCCAGCCACCAAAGAAGTCTGGCCTCAGTCTCCTCTCTCTGGAATGGGTTGCGGTTCTCAAGGTTGTTTTCAGCAAGTGGGAGTAAATATCAAGTTGCTCCATTGATTCACTTTATTACCAGGTCATACAAAAACAAATGTGATTACTGGAGAGGAGTTGACTTACAGCTAGGAAATAGAGGCTGGATGAGCACTCACATAAGCTCTAGTCTCGTCATGGACATGATATCAGGTTTAAGAGCCAGTAGATGGATCTGATTGTTCAGTTTGTGGCATCATTTAGAAATATTTTGACTTCACATTTAGATGATAACTTTCATCCATTAATAATAGCTATTGCATATATATATGTGTGTGTATATATA
>JBAMIG010000007.1:4870298-4905783 GCA_037177335.1 Kiunga ballochi | reverse complement strand
ACTTCATACTTTACTTTACATACACATAGGTCATTTATGTTCGCTATGTATGTTGGCACTGAGAACCAAGACAAATTTCTAGTAATGAAAATTACCTGGCAATAAATCTGATTCTGATTCTGATCTGATATATATATATAAATAAATAGAGTCCAGATCATTCATTTTCAGTGATTTCACTGATTAATCTAATTGTTTTTAAAAAGAAAAAGTGTTGGGAGAGGGGTAAAGAAAGACAGATGCGTTTATAGATTTATTTCCACAGTCAGATTGCAAACATCTGAACCAGGAGAACCTCAGTGTCCTATTTCCACTGAACATAGTCCATCACTGCATCCAGACCCAGAACCTGAAAGTGGTTTATGTAAGGAGCAAACTATAAACTAACACTGAGTTCTCACCGGCTTTTCTCAGACGGACAGAAAGACAGCGAGCATGTGTTTTGTAGCCAGATGACTCCACATCTCAGCTAGTTTGGGGAGAAACTGACATCTCTGCTAGTGTTTGGGATTTTATGAGAAGACATCAGAGTCGAGGGCACTGAGAAGTGTAGGAGGGCATCACCGGTGTAGAGCTGGATGCAGGAAACTTGGAAGAGACGCGCTATCATTAAGGTGACAGCTTTTCTCATGGGAGCTGTAGTTATTTCTGCAGGATAATGTCATTCTGCACAACTTACAAAAACAGGCTGTGTTTGTTTGACTGCCCTTCTTGCAGCCCAAATTTTTCTCCAACTGAAAATGTATGTACACCGAGAAAACAAAGTACAGAAGGAAATCTTTAGGGTTACAAAGGATCAGCACTGCTGTGGTACCATGAAAGGTGCTGCTGTTGTACCTTCACATCCGTTACTCATTAGTAACCGTGCCGTTTGTAGCTTATGTCTAAAATCCATCTTGTACCTTATTTAAAAGTAGAAAATGTCTGTTTCTCCTCACAGCAAGAAAGAAGTAGTGAGGTTATTTCTCTAGCACATCGCATTTACATACCAAGCAACGTGGTGTTCAGTGCCTCACACAAGGACATTTGGTCCTGTGGAAACTGGGATCAAACCATGAACCTTCCTACTGGCAGAAAACCACTAAAGAAGATTTTTAACTCAAACCAAGAAATGACCTGATTAATAAGTTGGATCCTTAAAAAATGCATCATCAGCCTATTTGAGCGTACATACGCTTTTATTTTCTATTTATTTCAAACCTAATTAATAGGTTTGATATTTCATGATGATAAACAGCTCTTTGGCTCTAAACTTTGAACAGAGGTCGAAAGACATCGTCGTCATACATACGGAGGATTTTTCTGACTTTGTTGCACAGATTTCATGATTGATATCCTACTTTGCCCCCGGGCAGGTCTGAACTGACTGTACCAGGCTCAGCCTGCTTCGCTGTACTTGACAACTGCCATTGTGAAGGATGGCGACCGCACTGAGCAGAAGTCTGGGAGTGATATTGTAATTTGTCTTTGTCAGGCTGTAAAAAGAAAAAAAAGAAAGAAAAGGAAATGGCTTCTAAGATCGATGGAAAGTGTTCCTCGTGACCATGAACTGTTGTAGACAGGTGACTTAAACTATAATCTGCCTGAATCCATAAAAGCAATTTTTTTCCCTCCCTCCTGTGTGCACGACACTCTCTCTGTGTCGGAGCTAAGCCCAGGCTTAACCTGTCGCCCCAGTGGACTGTGGAACATCTGAGCACCTGATCCTGGCATTAAAACGGAGGCTGCTCAAGAATCTCATAACACAGACTAATTACTGGCTCACAGCAGAGCCAGTTCGGCTTTGCAGAGGAGGTGTAAAGACAAAATAAAACACCCTTCCTTTTTTTTCTTTGTTACAAAACAAAGGTGGATTCTGTTGCATGAGGAACTTCTCTGTGCCTTTGTTTTCTTTCGGGGTGCTTCCATCAGCTGGCAATTAGCCACATCTACCATGTCAAAGCTGCAAACAATTCCTGCACAGCATCTTGTGTCGCAGCAGTAAACATTTACACGTCACCCTCTCCACGAGGCCTTTTAGACTGATCCATGTTTTTTCTCCTTTCACGCTGCTAATTAAAGGTGTGATGACTCTCACAGGAGGAATGAATGGCTTTTTATGAAGCAGGATTCCCTGCTTTAAAATGTGTTAGACACGGACCAGTGGGCTTCAGAGGGAGGAGGAGGAGGAGGAATGAAGCCATCAACTCTTCTTACACATTTCAGATTAGCTTTGCACAGCCGTGAGCTACAGAGGTCCATGAATCTGCTATCTTTAGATCCAGAAAAACCCATAATGATGGGATGTATTTATAGCAAACTGTTAAATATGGATTTCATTCATTTCCATGACATGGCTGGTGATCTTAATTTTTTTTCAGTAATGAGGAAGATTTAAACTGCTTCTTTAGCTGTAAAAATCAGTGCAAATGTCCTTTCTGCTTCTTCCCCCCACTGTCCCATCAGTCTCCCTCTCATTCCTCACACCATTTGGCTGCCTTTTGCTATTACCCTCTTCAATATTCCTCTCTTCGCTGCCCTTGCTCGCCTGCCTGCTCCTAGACGCTGAAGCGTGATCAATATTTTTGTCATAACTCAGGAGAGTGTCACCTCTCTGACGACATTAAAATTCCTCGCTTAGTGCAACACAGCCCGTCCCAAATTTCCTGGCTCTGAAAGGATTACGTGGAATACTAAAAGAGCCAGGATATCTTCCTCGAGGGAAGGCTGCACACTCACTCCAGCAGATCTTTGCATTTGATACATTTGAGAGAATAACAGTGTTAGAGGAGTAGGGTGCAGTTATTACCGAGTGGATTTTAGAGCTGGAGCTGCAAGTTTGTAACTGAGCAACTCTGAAGTCCACTGGGAACTGTGTTAGCATCAAAATTCCAGTGCTAAACTAGTGGAAACATATTCTTTGTGTTTGCTGTGTAAAGTCCTAGACCGCACTTTTGCCATCTGCTATTTCCTCCAATCTCCTGCCGTAAGCGAATCACCCCAAATCTTTTCTCCATTTGCCTTCTCTTCCTTTCATTATTTTGTCCGCTGCCTGCCGCCTGCTCCCTCACTCATCCATTTCCCCCCTTGCAGCCATTCTTCCAACCCACACTCATTACCTTATGCCCATTAATCCCATTAAGTAGCCATTAGACAAGTGCTGATAACACCAAATGAACGTCAAGCTCTGACAGCTAATAACCGCCTCGCAACACCCGTATTTTGACACATTTAGTTGTGGCAAGGAGAGACAGAGATGCTGTGAAAACAAAGATTGAATTATGCAATGTAAGTGCAGTTATGTGCAATAATAAGTGATCCAGCTGTGAAGAAAGAGGAAACTGTGGAGGAGACAAGAGGGGTAAATATGGCCATACTGTATATTTACCCATGTCCACTTGTTCGGATAAGAAATGTGCTTTTATGGTGAAGTGGCAGCACTGGATTTTTTTCTTCACTCTGATCATCACAGGGATTTAAGAGTAGAGAGAAGGAGGGTGCTTTGCCAAACCATTCGAGGGCACAGCAGGAAATAAAAGGATTGCAGCTAAGGGAAGGAACTCCAGCTAAAGAGACTAGTGAGGCTGTTCAGAGTGGTGCTGCAGCTGGAAACCCGCTGAAATAGCAAGAGCCGCACTGACTTTACAAATGGTGGAGCATTTAGGGTATTTTCTGTCACTGATACCTGCCTTGCAGAGGGAGGTAGTCATAGTATCTGTCAGCTCTCTAGCAGCCCATTTTCGGTCAAGTTTAAGAGCCCGAGCTTAATTTCAGATGTTGTCCTCACTGCTCTGCGGGGCTTGAGTGATGAGAAAGGACAAGGTTATGGCAGAGAGGGAGAGGGGAGCTGCTGCTGTGGTGTGTGCCATTCATCAAGTGCGTGCACACACAAGGGGAGTCGCATACACAGACGCCAATAAACACACCTCTCCAGCCCTGGTTCTTACTCCAAACGCCCTACCTCTCACTCTCATACACACTCATTTATCTGTACAGCACCATGTGACTATTAATACACAGAGTAGCAGATCAGAAAGGCCTGGCATTGCTGTAACATCCTCCTGTTCTGTGAACTCAACCGTTACCAGCCCACCTGGTCAGCTGGGTCAAGAGACAAGGAAGAAGTAAGTGGAAAGGAGGTTAAAGGATAGGAAGGGAGGAAAGATGCACAGGAAGAATGCTGTATTAATGACCTCATTATGGTCAAAAGAGCAAACGCAAATGTAAGGAGAATATGACAAAAAAATCTTAAAATACATTTACAAAAAACAATGAGAAATGTAGAAGCTGGAAGGAGATTCAAAGGGAGGAGGTAAAAAAAGGTCATAGAAGTGAAATGGATAGTAGTAACAATTTCAGGTTGGATAAGGAAGAAAGGAGAGAACAAGGATTCAAAACATGAATGAGTCATTTAACAAGGGAGGGTGGCTGAAAAAGGGAGGGAAATACTATGATAAGAATGAGAAATCAAGGGGAGGCAAGGAAAGAAAGTATTAACTCGTGGATTATAAATGACTTGTCCTGAATGTGTCAGGAGTGTTTCCTCTCCTTTCGTCGATGGAAGGACCTTCTAAATCAATCGGAAGCTTTTTGCTCACAAAGAAGACCTCCGAGTCACGATCACTGTAATTTCCTTTCATGCTGGTTGTTCGTTGCTTTGGGCAATTTCTCATTTATTTCCTCTCACGTTTTCCTCCCCTGCCATTGTTCTGATATTACAGCACAATTAGCTGGGCCAGGGCTAATCTAAAGTGTGTAAACTGTGTGGGCAGAGGAGATGAAGAATCACCTTTAATAAAGGAAACGAGAAACTGTGAATAAAGTAGTTGCAATGTTGCATTCGTAACCATTTAGACCATCCACTGTTCTACCTGCCATCCAAAGAGATGATAGATTTAAATGCTTTATGGAGATTTTAAAGAAGCTTGATTGCATGGGCGTGCTTCAGTTAAGGTGGGCGTCTCATAAATGTTGGCCACACTGAATAAAAATCAACCCAGTTCTTAGTAATGTTTTACATACATCATAAGCTGGAGAAAATCCCACTAGTGTTTTTTGCAGAATGCTATTTCTTTCTTAAGGTAAAATGATTTGAAACATTTGTATGTGTTAATCTTATTAAGTGTTGGGAGAAGAGCTTTTGAGTTGCCTGCATAAGAAAACATTTAAAATAGTGGTGCATGGTTCACAAGCAAGCAGACCCTAAGAGTTTGCTTATTATGAATAAGACAAGATTTGTCAGAGTGCCATATCTTGAAAAGGGAGTTGGGACTGTATTTGGAGGCAGGATCCTATGGAAAAGAAGGACAAGGAATGTAGAGAGGCTGTGTACACACAGAGAGATTAATATCTGTGGCATATATACAAGTGCATTTGAAGAAAATTAAAGAAAATATTTAATCCAATGTAACTTTTTTTTTAACTAAAATCCACTTTCTTTTTAGTATAAAATATCTTTAATTAAAATTGGACCTTTTATTTATTTGCTGGGATTTTTCTTTCAGTTCATTTAAAGTTTGTTTTGTTTTGTTGTAATATTTTATGTAATATGTTATTTGTTATTGCATTTTTTCATTGTGTGCGCACTTATGAATATACTTACTTATGAATGTGAGCGTGTGGTTGTCTGTCTAACCCTAACCCAAATGGCTGCTGGGATTGGCTTCAGCTACCCGCAACCCTTAATTAGATAAATGGTTAAAAAAATAGATGGATGGATATTTATTTCTTGTTTTTGTGAGAAATAATGTTGAACCATTATTCACATTTTAACTCTTTTTGTCTTATTCTTATTTAAGTGTTTGCCACTAAGTTTAGTCTCCAGTGTGATGTTTGGTTTTTCATAGTTAAGCTATGCTCCTCTGTTCCACACGGAGCAAGTCATTAATAATAAACTTTTTGTAACCTGAGCAAACTTGCAGCAGCTCTCTCTACTCTTCCTCATCTTCGAAAAACAAAGATTTTCTTTAAATCAGTCTAGTGAATATAAATTTGGACCCTTCGTTGAGGAAAATATTATTTTTTGCTGTTAACCATTCGATGACACCACTAATCTGAGCAGCGTCAGAATGAGAGAACAAACCGCAGAGTGAAGGGCAAACTCTGCGGGTACTGAGCTGGGCTTCATCCACCAACCCAAGCTTCCCTCTAGATTCTGGACTAGTCCAACCAGTTCTAAGTGGGTCACTGTTGTCCAAACATCTTTCGAACAATTTTTCCCTTTCATAAATGTAAAGAAAATGGTATCATAACCTGGGGACTTTTAGAATAGTCTAATAATATTTTACATGAATAATACATAATAGATTTTACATAATCTAGTCTTAGACCACCCCAATTTAGCTCCTCTTCTGATTTAAAACTTATTTGCTATCATTTATTTTCTTTTTGCCATAAGAATTTTGACTGAACATTTCCACTTTTTCAGTTCCTGTTTTTTTTTGTAGTTGTTCAAGTTTACAAAGTTCAGCACAGATTATTTTAAAATCTACCAGATGCATTACATCGCTCCTATGTGTGATTTCCTGTCTGGCACTATCTAACTGCTATGCTTGACATGCTCTGAAAGTGCTCTCAATCAAAAATAGACCTGGCGCTTATGTTTTGAGTCGAGACGAACCCTGTCAGAGCACTTCTGGGATGCATCCGATACGTGCCGCAACGTCCCAGTATGAAGCACACCATTGACAGAAATGGTCAGCTTTGCTGACTGCAGTGTAGCTGGGATGCAGCACACTTGCACCTGTTAGAAAACAGGCATCAGATTGATGCAGAGAAACTAAAACGCAGTTGTTACTTTGAGATTTAACTATTGGGAACTTCTTTATTATTAGTCTGGCCCACAAGGTTCTGAAAAGTCTCCATCTCATCCAAAATGTTGCGATAATAGTTGTGATGAGTTTTATCATTATAATTAACACTGAACAAGTTGTAGCTTCTCTTATCTGGTTCCCTTTTAGACCTGAAATAGAAATTAAAGAAAATCTCCACACATATAAAATTCTGAGTAACCAAGCTTCATAAAGGTCTCTTAGTTCCCTCTTTTTTCAGCAGCAGAGCACTTTGCTTTTAGTCTTTTAGTGTTTGTAGTATATTCTGTTTCTAAACCGGAGGTAAAACCTTCTTCTCTCCTCCTCAGCAAAACCAGCTTACTATTTAAGATTAGATTTCAATCTTTCCTTTATAATAAAGCTTATGATTAGGACAGGCTTAGGTGATCCTGACCCATCCTTTGGTTATTCTGCTGCAGGCTGAGGCTGCTGGGGGAAGAACCATGATGACATGAGCACATCTCTCTCCTTGTTCCCAACACTGGGGTCTCCTGAACATAGAAGTGCTGCAGAGGGGCTCCGCTGAGCTTTCTGCTTGGTACTCTATTCCACCAGGAACATCTGTGACTGTTCACATGTGGATTATGTCATTGTGACATTGTTGGTATACTTAAAATACTTTATAAAAATACTTTAGAGTAAACAATAAACCAGCAAATAAATCGGAAGGGACGGTTGGTCTCACTTCATTTCTTCATATTTGTATTGCCAAAACAAGAAGCCAGAAAACGACATTTTTCCACTACGTCAATTATGAAGTGAAACCCTCTCTCACCTGATGGCTTGGTGCCAGTGCTGCCGGTAATGAGGAACTGTTGATGTTTCAGAGTAAAATATGGTCCAAAGACCATGTTTTCTCTTTTTTCTGGACTCCTTTGTTTCCTTTGAAAAACAGGTTTTTTTCGTCTCCACTGCTTTGACATTATCACTTAGTTCATTAGTAAAGCAAATATTGTTCCTGCACAGTAATTTGGTTTATGAATACAGTTAAATAAAATGGACTATTGAGGGCAATAAGATAAATTAGTTTAAGCCAGACTCCCAGACTCCAGTAATTAACTGGATTATACTGAGTGGCTCCAAGTATCTTTAGACTTGTTGTGAATCATTGCAAATAAAGCTAAACTGAAAGGATTTCAACCTGCAGCAGTGAGGGAAGTATGCCAATGTCTGTCCCTGAACTCTACACTGCAGTGAAACATACAAATTCAGTCTATTTTTGACAAAAGCCACATTAAGAGATAAGTCTGTGAGCTGAGCAGGAGATCAAACAGGAGGAGAGAATCTGCTTCAAGTAAAAAAAAAGACATTGTTAATTATAATAAATTAGAAAGTAAATTACAGTAATGCAGATATTAATTTCCCAGCTATAGCTGGTATATAGCTGGAATCTGAGACACCTCAGATAGGATGAAGCTTTTTGATCCACACTTTATGGAACTAAGTGCAAACTCTGTATTTATGTTGTTAGTTACAACAATTTCTTACACATAGATTCCCTGATGCTACAGAACAAAAGTCCTATTCTAAAGTTGTCACCACTCTCCTCAAAATTCCTTCTCTCCACTAAATAAACTTCTATTCATGCATGTTTTATTCTTTTAGTTTGTTCAGCAGTAATGCCAGACTCACGTTTGGATCACTGCTGCTCTGAGAAGTTGTTAAGAGACTTGTTCTCGTGTTTAAAAAGATTAAAGTAGCAAATAGAAGCTTTGCATATATGCACATAGATTATGAGTGACGAAAAGGTCTGAAATTGGATAGCAGGACATTTGTAAGTATGATACTAAATATTGTCTTTATTAAATGAACCCTGTGTGGCATACATTCCTGTTGGGTACATGTAACCTCATGCTTCAGCCACATTTCATTGTGCAGTGACACTGTAGGAAAACTGTTGGTTGACTGAAATAAATGTAAATACCGTGCTGCAGCTTCTTTGTGCCTTTTTCTCAGGAGTTTATTAAGCAGCAGAGCTGTCAAACTGTTTATTTCATGAGTGTGATTAATGCAGTGGTGGTAGTTAGCTGGTAGGGGCACAGACACGCAGTCGTATAGGGAAAGAAAATGCATGAATGAACAGTGAGAGTGCTCAAGCTTTTGCAACTCTGTCGACCTGACAGCCAGGACAGAATCTGGAAATTCACATCAGGCTCTATCTGCTAACAATAGCGCCTTAAACAGATTATATAAAGTCAGGCTCATCCTGCTGGATATGCACCTTCATTACAAATCAGCCAATACAAATTATTTAGCAAGAAAATAAATTAAATTGAAGATAAATAATTTACAATTATTTGTTACATAACTCAGCTGTGGGTTGTAATCATTAAGTGCATATATTCCACTTTGCCAGACTTTCCTCTGCATTTAATCTTTATTAGATCCTGTCAAAAGATAAATTATATATATATATATTATTACTGTTGTTATTTCTTGTTTAAATCCTGATTTGTAAAGGTCATTGCAGTACTAGCTGGGCTGTCACCAACCAGAACAAAAGAGAAATTAAGTTTCAAAAACAGAAATGTTTCTGAAACTGACTGTGGAAAAACTGAGTAAAAAAATCTCTGCAAGTCAGGAGGGACGAGTGGTTTCAGCTGTTCTGCAGCCACAGCAGGTTTAATAATACCCACTTAGTCACAGTGAAACTCCTCCACTCTGCTCTATTCTGTCCTGAATTAGGTGAAAAATTCCAACCATAAAGATTCCTTAATAATATAATATACCATTACAGGCTCAGCAGAGAAAGAAAACTCCCCAGTAGCACTGTTCCAGATTACACATCTTTCTGCTCAATGAACAAAATATCAGGACGCATTTTAATTTAACCTGTTAAAGCTATTTGTTTTAATTAAGACACAGCATCGTAACATGATGCAGGCAGCAATTTATCTCTCTAGTGGACTTTTTGAGGTTTAATTGTAATTTCAAAGTCTTCCAAAGAATTTTGAACTCCTTGGGAGTGAAATACTACTGTAACTCCATGAAGATTGCATGAACCCCAAAGTTATTTTGAAACACATAACAAAAATTGTAATATTCACATAGTATAGTTCTGCCGGATACGCTCATATTGAACATAGGTAAACGATAGACTGAAGATGATTATAACAAGAGTATTTCATGAATATTTGTTTGTGTATCAATAAGCTGATAAATTAAAATGCAACAGGAAAAAAACATTTCCATCCCCTCTGTCATGTTTAACATTGCTGAAATAAAACATCTGGAGCCAAAAATCAGTCATGTCAGTTTTAAAAAGCACGAGGTGAAACCATTTCCAGTTTTTTTCCACTGACTGTGCCCTGAAACTTTGAACCTTTCCAGTATCACATCCCTTTTTTCTGTGAAGTGATGTGCAAATAATCCTGTTACACTTGAATTATCAGAGATTTTAAAGAACATGGAAGGTTTCCTCAGTTCAAAAGCATTGATTTCAGACTGTCTACCTAAAGTAAGACAGTTTAACATAGAAACCTCTGACATGTGTCTTTAGGGGGGCTAACATTCAGGGAGAGGACACTAAATATTATATTTTCATCACCATCATCAGCATCATTAGACACATTATTTGGCAGCACGCTGGCAGAGGGGAGGCACATTACCTTGACCACCAAAACAAGCACTCAGGATATTGTGTGGATACCAAGGAATGTAGCCAACTATAGCATCATGATAACTACAGGTACCTTAATGGGTTAATGGGAATGTTTTGCCTTTTCATTTGAGCTCAAAGTGCAGGCAGGGGGACTTTGGTCAAGGATCTAACACCTAAAACACCATGATTCTATTTTTAATAAGCTGAAATATGGGCAGATTTACCTTTGTTCCACACTGCAAAGGACAAATAAAAGAGATCAAAAGATTGAGAACAACCAAAACATGGAGATGATTAAATATAAAGCACAGAATTTCAGCAACACTGACGTAGAAATTTTTTTTCTGTCTCTCTCTTCAGTACAATCAATAAATACAAACCTTTTTGGAGAGAATCTTTGCTAAAACATATTTAAAGACATTAATAAAATGCAGAAAAAAGAGTTTTCAGGGAAATGTTTGGCTACATTCCTGCCTTATCCGACTGAGTCTTGGTGGCATCTCCTACCTTTAAAATTGGGCCGGATTCTGGCGTCGTAACCCGAAACTTTACCCATGAGTTTGTCCAGAAACTCAGATGGCGGCATCGGGGAGGCGGCCTTCCTCGCCGCAGCTTCTTTGGATGCTGCCAAGCTGGAAGACGAGAAGAGAGATCTGATTATTCTGTTCTGCTGTCATTTGGCAGATGCTTTTATCCAAACGATCAACAAACCACACAGAACAGAAGGTTATAAAGAGAAAAGAAACCTGGTGTTTTGTAACTTTTTCAGCTCATCAGAATGAACATTTCAATGCTGTTTTCACAACAATCAAAAGCAATATCCATGTTATTCATTCAAGCTTCTTTGGACAGACAGTCATTCTCTTTGAGGAGCATTCCCAATATTTGTACTTGAAAGATATTCTAATTAAAATTTCCACAAAGCCCCTGAAAACTAAAAAAAACCCAACACATTTTATGCAAAATACCATCCAAACCAACTGTTATCATTATAGTATTGTGCACATAAAGCTAATTTTCCATTTAGACCCGAGGGTTTAGCGACTGTGAGGGCAACATCAGACCTCCAGGCTGCAAACTATATCTTGGAGACTGAATTATTCATGTTGCATGTCTGCTTTTGTTAAAGATCATCTGCATCAGCAGTTTGTTCTGCAACACATATGAACAGTCCAAGTTTCCTATCACCTTTGTGACAGCTCCCGGAGAAAGAGCTCCGTACCAACAATGAAACGGTTTCTACACCTGACACTTACCAGCAAACAAAGCAAGCGCAAAGCATAAAGTGAATATCTGAGGAGGAAGGATTGTTCAGGAAATTAGTTTTAGGTATGAAAAGCTCGCACCATTACAAAAATGAGCATTTTTATTTGAATTTTTCAATGAGTGAATTGATCTGAATACATTGGAAAGATTTAAATGCAGCTTTGTGGTGGACTGCTGAGTTGTTCAAATTTTTCATTAATTTTAACAAAAGGGGAAGAAGTGAAATGTTTGCATTTTGCTGGTATCAGTCCCTGAATAACACCCATGTTGATATGGTTTAAAACCTTTTAGGTGAGGTGTAGAGCTGATTTTCTAAAACTCGTTAACAGTGAACATTTACATCTGTAAGTTTAATACATTAGTTGTTATGACACAGACTTCCTGCTCTTAATGCCCTTATTCAAACTAATGCTTTAATTCACTTAACCAGCTCTGTATCCTGCTGAGTCCCACACTGATTTTACAATAAGGCCATGGTATTTGCACAGTTGAGCTCCTTACTCTAATAGGGCCATCAGGCTCATTAGATGCTTTCTGCATAGAATTAAATCTCCAGCATGGCCTTCAGCTAATAGACATACAGCAAAAAAAAGCCCACTTCTATCAGTCAATAACATAGTGTACACTTAAGACTGAACTATTGCACAGAGTCAATGGAAGCAACAAGGTTTTTGTCAAGTTTGAGGACAAATTCAGCAGCCCATCCAGCAGATTTAGACCCAAACAATAATGTTGTGGTCTGCTGTGTGTGTGTGTGTTTGTGTGACCACACAGGTAAGGCTGAGCTGGTGGCCATGGAAACCCAGGGCAGAGTCTGGAGCTTTGATTGTCACCACCTGTAGCTATTTGCCCTGCTCGTTACACCAGCATATTTAGGGACAAGCAGGAGCTCCAGTCTTTGCCAAATTGTCTTTTATTTTGCGCGGTAATCAGGCCGGTTATAGTCCTCTGTGATATACTGCAAAGAAACTCACTTTGTGTTTTCTATCCAACTTAGTGACTCCTGCCTGTTTCGGAAACTCAAGCAATTCTGCATCTGGAACCTTTTTTTCCTCCTGTTATTCCTGTTATTTCCTGTTATCACCTGCTGCTTGCTCGCCCAGCCATTACCAGTGTCACCAGAAATACACCACAAACTCCTCATAGCCACCAGGGTCCAAGTGAGCCATAGACCTTGGTTTCACTAACCCCATTGTCATCTACCAGGACCAATCTAACCATCTATTCTCTCTCAGAGCTTTCATCTTTGGCCCAGGACCAAGCCCTGACATCAGTTTTGATTGGTCTACAAAATAAACATTATTAATTCAGTCTTCCTTTCTTACTCCTCTTTTGGGTCCACCTTTCCACCACTGCCCCTTACCACAACAAATAAAAAGTAGAACTAGAGCAGTGCTCCTGGTTGTTGAGATGCAAAATGCCAGTTCGGGATTAGACCGTGAATCTGAATGTCTCAGAATGTCTCAGAAAGTCAGAGGTGTGTTTGGATGGTTCAGCTTTGGTCGAAACCTGCAGCTACAGACCTTTCCAACACGCTTTCTCCAGTACAGGTGATGATTTCTCCCATTAGCAGGACATAACATCTGTAAATACTCTCTTCAGTGCAGCAATATAATAGTATTACAAAAAAAGAACTTTATATACAGTAAGTAGTCCACTGTTTTGTTATTCGCAATGATTGACAATAGTATTAATATAAAGTCAAACTAAAGAATATTATGAGTGTCTCAGGACATGAGTCTGTGAGTAGCAGTAAATAAACTGTATGGTAGCTTGGGTCCTCTGAGCAATGAAATATGTTAAAATCAGACATATCTACATCTGATCAAGAAATCATTTTAGGTTCTGATTGTCCAAAGTTGGTCTTGCAGGATGCTTTTAGTTGCAACGTTTTTGAACCAGATTATTGATAAACCTACATGCAGCAGTTACCAAGAGGTTTTTTCATTTGAATCAGGTGTGTTGGATCAGAAAGACATCAAAAGCCTGCAGCACAGTGGCTCTCTTGGACTGGAGCTGGACACTCCAGGTCCAAAGCATTTACTAACGTTTGAAACACAAATTAAGATTCAAAACAAGATTTCAAAAAAAGGTCAGGACTTTAAAATGCGTTTTAAAATTTCTCTCATTGGCAAGAATATTTCTGATAGTCTTCTCACCTGTATGTTTCAATATTATTATTATTAGGCTCATTTTAGTGTAATATTTTCAACAGTGTTTGGATTTGATAAATAAAGTGAGTAATATAGGTCTGGACAGTTTGGGCCTATGAACTTACAGTGGAATTAGCAGCAATTTTCCATTTGTATTTTATTGCATCACTTCTTCCTTTGCCTGGAGAAAGAACATGCAGCATTATGATCCAGACTATAAATAACTCTCTGTAGTGACCCATTTTGTCAAACTACAGCGTAGAAAGAAGTTTTATTAATAAAGGTGACTCAGGAAGAACCTGTCTGTGTTGGTTTTGGTCTCTGAATGAAACTGGAAAAAGGCAAGTAGTAGTTTTGTCTTGTTAGCCACATAATAAATAAGAGGTCTAATTCCAAGAGTTTAGATGCTACTATTTATAATTCTACATAATTTATTTTACAATAGTAAAGATATTTATCATAAAATAGTTATAATTAATATTTTGGTATATATTTTTTATGTTTAATTAAAAATTACAGTGGGTAATAGGATTATTTGCAACTTTTTTAATGTGTTATTTATTGATTTATTTTATTTTTAAAACAGTAATATCTTGATTAACTTGATTATTTCCATTTGTTTAAAATTAAAAATCATGTTGTTGGTGATCTGATAACACTGGTGATAATAAGCCAGTGTTTTTGGATGTGTTGCATTTGCCACCACATTGCAGCTGTTTATTTCAATGTTTGTCCTAAACTCAATGACTGTGGATTTTAAAAATTAGACTACATTAAAAAAAAAAAAAAAAACTTCCATTTTTACCTAAAAATACATCTTTGTTAAGCCAACATGATATTGGTCATGTGGTAGATTTCAGTGTTTATGTTTAAGCATTATGTTTTCCTGATCCTGACTTTTCTTTTTGCTGTAATAAACGTTTTCAGCCATGTGCATGTTTCAAAGGACAGACAGGGTTTTGTGGACAATTATATTTTAAGTGTGCTTTGTTAAAATATATCAAGTTTCAATTTAAAGAAAATAATTGCAGTGACTGCTCTGTTACAAACCAGCTGGCATAGACATCCTGGTTGTTCACATTACTGATCAAAACATCTTTGAACATTTGAGCCAAAATATGACTCATAAAAATACATGTAACATGATTTATGGTCTAATGGGAATTTCTCTGTCATGCACATCAAATTCTGGGTCTGCCTAATCCAAACTTCACAGATGACTACATTATGAGGAATGATTTGAAATATTTTCATTTTGTAACACTTAGATGTTAAAAGAAGGAGCAATTAGTCCCAAACATCTCAGCTCAGGGTATCAATGATTGAAGAAAATTAAAATAATAATTTTTTTGAGGCTCACAACATGTTATTAAGTGAAAATATTCTTCTGTTTGATTAATGAGCAATTCTTATTTATTCAATTCCATTTTGCAAAGTAAACTAAATCTTTATCTGCCCAATAATGACAAACTGTGAATACAACATAGTTTAATAAACATTAATATAATATATTATGCAGCTATTTGTCATAAGTCTGAATGAATGCGGGGGAGGAGAGAACCGCTCCTGCATTGATCTTATGTGAATTAAAATGATACCGGATACAGTCAACAGCGTTTAAATTTTCACCTTCTAAATGTAAAACCATTCAATGTGACTTTCAGTGTGGTAAATTGTGTCTTACAGCATAATAGTGCCATTAGCAATTCATAAACTCGTAATGTAATCGGCTTGTTGCTTTATTAGAAAGCTGCTGATCAGAATCATAATTCATCCAGGGGAACTTAGTGAATTACAGAGGCACTATGATTGCAAAACTAAACATAAAGGGACAACTCCCATGTAGGCTGTTCTTTTACACTAAAAATTGAGAACACAAACACCCAGGTAAATCACAAAACCCAAGTAAAACACATAAAAAAAACAAAGATTTTCCAATGCAGAAACGTCCATATTCACACACACAAAACAATTTTCTACCAGCTGTTTAAGGCCATCATGCCCCATTAGGTCACAGGTAACCAACAACCAGCAATCACAGAATATCCTCAAGCTACTAGCATAGAAAACACAGTCTGTTGGTCTACAATAGTTTTAAATGGTGACAATCATTTTTATGCTGCTAATGATAGTATAATGATCTTAACTGAAGACAATAATGATGGTAATGGAAATAAGTTACCACTGGTTCCCTGGTTGATTAACGATGAAGAAAATAAAACATACTGAATGTGTCAATGTTTTTCTGTTTTTTTCCCTTCTTCATTTTTTATGCTATTCATTTACATTTTCTGCCAATCAGTATTTAACCAACAATGAAGCAGAATTTCCATAGGGACCACATGTCTGCCCATCAGCTTTGAAAAAAAATATATGTCTGCAAAAGCTGAGAGCTGATATATTGCTTTTACTCTCATTGGAGTAAGCCTATGTCTTGAAAATGATCAATGTTACCATTTATAGGTTACATTTCCTTCATGTGACCTCCTACCAATAACCTGATGTAACACCAGGGATTATGACAACGATGCTTGAGGTCAGACTTGCCTAAAACGTGATTTCTGGTGAGTTCGGGCTCATTAAAACAGTTGAAACTGACACCACAGTGACAAACTTTCACCCATTAGCAGTATGTTCAAAATTGAAATACTGTTTTGATCTCTCAGATATGAAACATTTAATGGGCAAAGTAATGTTTTAAAGATCCTCAGTAAGCATAAGATGAAACGAAGTTGTGAAATGGTTTAAACTTCTTGCTTCCAAAAAGACTCAGCTGATAGTCAATTGAATTACCTTTAGGATGAATAGATTTGAAACACAAACTCAGAAAAATATCAACTTTTTCTGAAGAGCTTGATTCATTCAGTTCTGTTAGATCTGTTGTAAATATTAATATTTTTGTGTTGCCGATGTGGGAAGTGCTAAGAATAAAGGTAAGAAATGCTAACTTTTGGATTAATTGTTCAAGATATTGCTTTCAAAATGATCACTGACATGAAGATTTGTGGCTAGTGTAAAACAAGTAATCCCTTCAGTAACTCTGAGTTTAAAGAAATGGTCAGAGTCCGAGCTCACATTTACTTACACTTTACATTGGGGCCTGCCCTTATCCCTCCAAAAGGGCAGGTCAATGATAAAAACCAAGTGACGCATACAGAAAACGATACATGTCCGATACAATAGCTAAACTTCATCTTAAATAACCAAATACAATGACTTTAAGGGTCATTTACTGGATAGTTCAGTTTCAGAGCTCCTGTGTGTTTGTTCTCAGCAAACAGTCTGACGCTGCTGTGGACTGCCTTCATCTTCAAACAGCAAACCAAACTGGATGGTGGAGAAAAAAAGCAGCAGCTGCACAGTAGCTACATCTATTCAAGAGGGTAGATATTAGATTTATAATCGAGTTACTACAATAATTATTCACATATCTGTTTCCTTTACAGCATATGTAGAAACAAGCAGCTGATTTGTATTTGACTTAGAAAGAAAGGAAAAATTATTCTGAGCTAATCTAGCCTTATGACACCACACTAGCATGTTAGGCAGCAAGAATACCCATTATTTATTGTGTCTGTGAGTCACAGGAATGCAATTGTCCGTCATTCATGTTTGAATTGTTCTTCCTTTCAAGGTGTTACCAATTGTTCCATTAGGTGGTGGCCTTTTCGAGCCAATCAGTGCCTGGCAGTGGCCTATAAAGGACTTGAGGACTCACTTATCTGGGTCTTTTGACCATTTGCCATTAAAATCCTGGTTATTGTGTGTCAGCTTAAGTTTATCTTAGGTTGTCTGTTTGTTCTTGTTGATTGATATTATTTAAACTTTCCAAACTGATCTTGTACGGGCGAGTTGCCATTAGTTTTTAAGTGGGTCTCCTGTTTATGTTGACATTATAAGTTAGAAGTAGATTTGAATTATGTGTTTGGTGGATAGGTAAGATGTTCTTTTACTGTGCAGTTAGGGGGGCTTTTTTATGTTGGCTCCCTGATGCTGATGGCCCTCCTGTTTTGTTTACTTGTGATTTGTCAAGAAATGTAATAATCATATGATAATTTCCTTCTTGTTATCTTATAGAGTGTTACTCCAATCTTCACCTATACTTGCCTTAGGAATGCAACATAATTGGGGGCTCTTCCAGGATGTTGGATCCTTATTCTATCCCAGGCTAATGTGCAGTTGGGGTTTGGTCTAGTTTTTTGGTGGGTGTTTATTTTATATTGTTGGTGTTTTTTATATAAAAAAGACAACTAGTGTGTTTGTTGGGACTTAAGAGCTTGATCTTAGGGATGTAACACTGGGATTTCTCTCTATTAAAAACACATTTTTACAGCATTGAGAGATAGTAAAAAAAACTACACTCTTGTCAAAATCTGTATAGAAGTGGAATTTAGTATATACAACCAAAAATTATTTGAAATCAAAATAACAAAGTAAAGGTGTAGATAATTGCTAAATCAGAAAAGCTATTTCTATTTTTCAGTCGGGATTTAGAGGTCCTTTTAGCTGGTTCCTGGTGAAAGTTACTAATGATCTTCTTTTGGCCTCAGACAAAGGACTTCTGTCTGTTCTTATCTTGTTAGATCTCAGTGCTGCATTCAACACCATTTATCATTTTTTTTTTGTTACAGAGGCTAGAACATGTTATTGGTAATAAAGAGATTGCACTTAGTTGGTTTAAGTAATATTTATCTGATATATTTCAGTTTGTTAATGTAAATGACGAGTCTTCCTCCCAAACCAGAGTAAGTCATGGAGTCTCTAAAGGTTCTGTACTTGGACCAATACTTTTTACACTATACATGCTTAATTTAGATAATATCATATGACTTTCATTGCTGTGCAGATAATACTCCAATTTACTTATCCATGAAGCCAGATTAAATAAATGACTTTATTAAATTATAAAGATCTAGATCTAGATCTAGGTCTTAAAGACATAAAGACTTGAATGACACTGAATTGTCTCCTTTTAAATTCAGACAGGACTGAGATTGTCATGTTTGAAACTGATGTAATGAATCTAGATGGCATTAATTTGGCTTCCAGTAGTACAGCGAGGAACCTTTTGAGTTATTCTTGACCAGAATTTGTTCTATGGCTCACTTTTAAAACATGTTCCGAGAACCACTTTCTTCCACCTGCATGATATTGTAAAAATTGGGAACATCCTGTGTCCTGAGATAACATTGTCATGAAGTGGCACTATGCATACAAATAAAGTTGCATGGAATTGAATAGTATAACGATAAATATGAAATGGAATGAAACATAAAATATGACTGAGACAGTGTCAGTCTCCTGTAACTGATGTTATTTTAATTCAGTCTTAAGCGAGAGCTGACTCATGTTGCGTCCGTGGCTGAAGGATGAGGCTGTGCTCTCTCTGCTTGTCTCTGCTGTTAAATGATGACAGTGATGCTGATGATGTTGTCATGATCATAAATCATAACACAGATAATTTCATTAGACGCATCGTGACTGATGTTGATGATCGGACTGAAAAGTTTAAGTGAACATCACATTACAAATGCTGCTCTGGCTTTGATAAATATTATATTGATAGTTGTGTGTTTTTTGTTATAGCCGGTTAGCATGCTAAATGTCCCATTTTTCTCCCTTTGCAATTACTGTCAGATAAACTCTATGATAGGATTCTTGGCTTCCTTTGTACACTGCACAAACTTTATAGAAGTTTTTGATTCAAGTACAAGTGTCCACATAGAGAATTCAATCCCAGTTTGAGAGAATACCAACTTGATTAATGTTCTGGTCAAGCTCCCTTTAGATATTGGCTAACATGTTGTGCACATTGAATTCAGTAATTCGATAACCAAAGATTTTGCAGAAGTGATAAATATCATAATTTTGATCACCATATCATATGTTTAATCAGTGGATAATGATTTGATGTTGAACAATATAATAAATTCTGAAACAATAGGATTGTATTCATTAATCAAAGATGGATATGGGATCTTATTACATTATGATGTAAACCTTAAGTCGTATCCACTTCTATAGGGTTAAAATAAATAATCTCTTATAAAAAATAGGCATGTTAATTTAAAGTTTTGTTGAGCTGTTGTACAAAGTATAGAGTGTAATGTTCACAAATAAGAAATAGATATGAAACATGGCCAGGACTTAGAGATGAACAATTTCACCTCAACCCCTGTCAAATAATGAAACATACTGTAAATAAAGGGCGTTTTACAAATGATTACGGTAATGAGTTACATTAATTTCAGATTTATACTCTTTTGAGCGATTTAGCAGCTATTGAGCCAATTGCTGTGATAGACTCCAGCTTCCTACTGACCCAAAATTGGATTAAGTGGAATAGATGATGGATAGAGGGATGGATTAATTAGTGGATGGATAAACGGACTCGTCAATAGTTGTGTCGACACAGATCAATCCCATGTTTGCACCTAATGCAAGATGTACAGTTTTTAGAAACAATTGTGAACATTTTTTAAATCATCGGACGTCTATAGTGACAGTGAAACAGGAGGAGGCACAATAGTTTTTTCCAAATGAAACATATGTATAAATATGTCAATTTCTTTCTATTGGTTTGATAATCCTAGCCGAGCTAGCGCTGGTGCTAACCTTTCTGACATGTTTTTTTTTTTATTTTTACATTTGCACAAAAATACACAGACATATAATAACATATAATGCGGTACCTTGGTACCCAAAACAAGACTCCAATAATACACATCCAAGTTTTTTTTTTATTTGCTCTGCATACTTTGTTGGTGTAACTATTTTTTCAAATAGCTGTATTGCGGTTTAGTTTGACTCAATCTGCTACCTTGTGACTTACTCTGAGTCAACACAGGCAACTTAATGGTGGCAACATGCTCTGGGCCAATCAGCAGCATGATACATCAAGACTTGGAACCACTTGTGGCCTTTCAAAATCTGAAATTTGACCTTTAGTTGTAGACCTTTAATTTGATAATCCAGCAGTTTTTAAATGTCAATGCACAAAGCCAACATGTTTCACACCTCAGGTTTTAACGGAAGAGAGCTGGAGATGTCTGAAGTGTAAGATTTAAGAACAAAAAGCAGTGTACCAGGCGCAGAAAGGGCATTTTAGAGTCAAAATCAAAGGAGAAATCCTGTAAACTCTGAGAATAACACAGAGGTACATGACAAAGACATTAAAAGGTCATCTTTTGGAAAATTAAATCTGAGAAATACAGTAAGTGTGTCAGACTAACGTTCGAAATTAGAAAAAAAAAAACAATGACTCTTTTTCTGCTTGTCATCATCACTGTTTATCAGACAGATGACAGGCTGAACCGCTGGGCAGCAAAAAAAGGAAACACAGCTGCTATTTTGTAGCATGCATGTTCTTTAAATTTGATGTAATTTGATGTGATTCATTAAATTAATAATGTAATGCTAAACAAAGATTCAGAGTAGCTTATGAATGTCTTCCACAAAAGAGATTTAAAAGCACTCAAACAAATAAAAATGTAAATGCCATATAAGAATGATGAATATTTTAATGTTCTTTTTTGAGCGCTCTCATTTTATTTTTCTTGTGTGTCATCTCCAGACTTCCCACCAGCTGTCCTTGTTGTTTTAATAGAAGGTCACGTGTCTTCAGGCCAACGCTGCATTGCACATTGTGTAAACACCCCTCCAGATTAAAAAAAATATTGATTTTTATTTTGTTTACACAAACAAAGCTTAACTCAAAGTTCAGAATCTATATTTTCTTGCTTTCAAAAGATTCAATGTACAATAATGTGATGCTTAAAGAAGCAGCTGAAAAATCCAATATTCTGTATTATTCATGGAAAACCCTGCTCCACAGAACACTTTCCCATCACCATTTATCACTGGTGCAGCTCATAATGAACATTCTGCTGCAGAATACTGGTGAAACAACTTCTCTCAATATTTTCACTTCCTTTATCCACTTAATCCAAATCATGTTCATGAAGAGGGGCACAGTCTTTCCCAGCAACTGCTGGTTGAGAGGCGAGGTATACCCAGCAAGCCACTACATCACAGGGCCAACACAACAATGTTTCAGAATGGATTAAAAGGCATAGTGGTCTTTTATTTAGCAAGTATAGGCTGAAAAAGCTCCAAAAAGCAGGAAAAGGTTAGCAACCAACCAGGAAAGCAACCAGGTTAGCTAAACATAACCTCTTAAACTAATTTTTAACCTGAGTGATGTTTATTCTACCAGAGCATCTGTAGTAAACCTTAAATACAGGGTAACAACAAGCAAAACCCCCACAGAAAGTCCTAACTAACCATCCTAACCACCCCACAGCTTGTCCACAGATCTATTCACTATCATTAATGTTGGGAATTGTATCTTGTCTACTCAGCAGCTGAGCGGCAAACATGAGTGAGTGTGAGAAACCAGACAAAAAGCTCTGATCCTTACATCTGTAATTGGGATCATCTTTGCTGATTAAAATAACAGCGGAGCCTCATCGGGGACCGCCGCGGGTCTTCAGACATATCCAACATCAGACGGCGCTCCAGGGCGGAGCAGCGTGACTCACATTCTGGCCCCGCTAAAACATTTATCTGAGTTATTTCTTTCAACTCATCACAGATAAACCATTGCTGTTTGAAATATGAATCCCACTTTGCACATTTCTAGTTGCTGAAATTTCTAACATTCCATAATTAAGGAAATTTTTTTTTTTGTCACCTGCAACAAAAATCTCAGCATCCGAGAATATTTTCTCTATTAATACATGCAAGAAGCATAATAAAATCCCTCTTTAAGCAAATTGTATTTATTAAAATCATGTGGAGCATGATTGCAATAACAATTAAGTGATATTACTGTAACTGCTGAGATTAAATCAAGGATTTTGTTATAATATATAATCATACTGATGGGCTAATGGTACTGCTAAAAATGCTCTGTTGCTTCTTTCTTGTTGAATGTATTTAAGGGGTTTAAGAGTGATGAGAGGCAGACACAGACTGCTAGGAATGTGTTGTAGTTATCAATTGTATAAGAAGGACTAAAGTTCTTAATTTTATGTGTCGAAAACCTGGAGAAAGACTTAGTTTCTCTACCATTATTGATCAGATCGACAACTTTCTATGCTGCACAGTCACTACCCATCAATCAGAAAACGACAGAGTTTTGAGGCCCATAATAAATCCAATCCTTCTCACTGTAACGGCAAATTAGGTGGATCAGAGATTATCTCTGTGCCAATACTTTCTGCTGGAAAGTGACAAATCCAAGCCTAATCCTCTTTGTGGTGATGTGTGATAGTATCAAGTTCCTACAAAAAAATAATTTCTGTTGTTCAGATGCTTGCTGCACATGCAATAGAATTGTGTATAAGCTGTGTGTGAAATGACTCTCAAATTAGCATCGAACAAACACGCTGTTGAGTTAATGACAGCACAATGTGATTAGTTACAGATTGGGATTACAGCTACGTGTCCCAACACAAAGATAATGTCTCGCAGACATGAAGCGTGGGACAATGCTTCAAGCTGAATTATACTGAATTCTGTGGAGGAAGGGGAGTACAGATCCTTCTCTAAAAGCTTTTGAACATAGCCTGACTTGATTCAAGTTAATTTGGTTGTCAGGAGCAAAACATTTGATGGTGTCATCTTTTGTAAACACCTTATCCCCCAGCTCTGGGGTTTCTCTGCATGTAGTGGCACACAAATGATTGAGTATCTGAGTGAAATGACTTCTGTTGTCTGAGCAAAAGATCATCTGACTTTTATAAAGAAAGTTTAAGCAATCATTATTCTCGAGGTCAGAATAATGTATTCTACTTAGTCATACCCTCTCAATCTGTAAAAAAGATAAATAAAAAAAAAAGCCCTGCAACTGCTTCTTCTAGAAAGTACTTTACATTTCTGCAAACAGCCTTAAGTACTGTGAGCCTGACATATTCTTCCATTAATTTTTAGGTCTTGTCAAAATCATTATCCTCATACCTTCACTACTTTTACAGGAGATGTTAAGTATGATTTCAGAAATTGCCAATATTTAATTGATTATATTCTTACCTACAGCAGTGGAATGCTCCCTGTAGTGCAAAACAGGATCCATCCACCTCTGAAATTTATGGTTGAGGAAGCCTTTTTCTATAAAACCAATACCTGTTTATCTTTTTTTTTTTTTTTACATTATCAGTATTTAGATAAACACTGATAAACACTTCTGGTGCCTCAGTGTGAGAATTGACACATGGGTGATCAAACCCAGTAGTCAACCAATTATCCCTTGGACTATGACTCTGTGTACGACTTTACAAAAACTTGTATGTTACTTAACAAAGTAGACTTCAGTAATTATTTAAAATTGTTCCTCTATGAAGGGCTAGCTTCTATGGGCATCAAGTAGACCTCCTTCAAGTGCTAATAAGTTATCCATCTATTCATTATCTGTACCGTTTATTCCAATTCAAGGTCATGGGTAGCTGGAGCTTATCCCAGCAATTATTGAGCGAGAGGGTATACCCTGGACAGGTTGCAGGTTTAAAACAGGGGCTAACAGAAAGACAAATAACCAGTCACACACATATTCACCCCTTAGAGACAATTTCCAAGAACCAATCAACCTAACATGCATGGATGGGAGGAAGCTAGAGAACCCACGCTAACATGCAAACTCCCCGCAAAAAAGCTACTGTCTTTGCTGAGACTCAAACCAGTCACCTTTAATGCAAAGTCACCGACACTACAAAAACATGGCTTTGAAAACATAAAAAAACTTACAAAAATTATGTAATATGCCCCTTAAAACATGATGACTTATCTGCCAACAGAACAAGAAAATTTGGCTTGACAAAATTTTCCCAAGTAAGTAGAAAAAAAAACTTTGTCAAAATATGCTAAGTATGAAAAATTATATCACTTTAAAAAAATAAATGTGTGTCCTTGATGTAAGATGTTTAATCTTTCCTATATTTCAGTTCTTGCAGTGTACTCAGATACTAAGAGGAATGTTAGGCCGATGTTTAAAGGCCATAATGTTCCACCATTGAAACTTTTAGTTTCAGACTCGTTTTATGGCATTGTAACGTTTATTGTTGGTTCACTTCCCACATATGTTAGCAAATGGACACAAACACACCAGCCATTTTTATAGTGAATCATGGACAATTTGGCAAAAAATACAACTAAGCTGCTTTCTGAATTTAGGACATCTCAGTTGTTTACTGTCTTTTATGAATGAACAAACCAATAAATCTAGGTATGTCTGGCCATTGCTGTCATGATTAGTGATGTCAGACACACCTGGATTAATCAGTTCATCCAGTAATCATGAAGCTGGCATAAGTCAGGAAGTAGCAGTGTTGTGCTGCACAACACTGGCAATGGGCTAAATGCACAACTTGTGCATTTAGCCCATTGCCAGAAAAACATTATCAGAGGAAGACAGAAAAAGATATAGAGAAAGAGACAAAGCCAGAGATAACCCGAGTAAATGTTAAATCGGTCTTTTACTGTCTGGTACGGCTTACAAGTAGAATGCAATATGGATGTCAAAATGAGGGAGTGTAAATCTGTGAAGATTGTGTGGTGTTTTCAGTAGGGGTCAGGATGTCTATAAAATTTTCCTGTGAACACACCGTTTATTAGATTATCTTTGTTGTCCAAAATCCCAGGAAGTCATCCGAGAACCTCAATTTTACAAGTTGTCCAGAATTTTGCACAAAGCACTTTTACCAACTCTAAAAACTGTATTAAAGAAAATAATCCCATTTGTTGTGGTGCCACCATTTCCTGTCTTTCACTCAGTTATTTAACCAAAGTTGCAGATATTTTCACCAGTAGCGTCCGAACTCTTGCAATTGCATTCAGGTTTCCATCAAAAATAATGAAGTCATTATTCTGAATTTAACTCGTTTATTCAGCTTAAAGATTTTTTCTGAGCGTGCAAATCCACATAAGTTAAACCCAGCTAATATCTTTAGGTCCACATATGGCCTAAATAATGCTTAACTACTGCTGTGGGACTGCAAGTGCTAACTGTAGCCCAGATTAAGTCCAAAGGTATCTGGTTTCTGGGCCAGATAACTTTAGAGAACTTTTTCAGCCCTCCAGAGATCTGTGGTTGAAGTCGAGCATCAGCAGGATTGATTTATCTGCATTTGCATTACACTGCATTCTTTGGCTTGGCTCAAAAAAACCCTCTCTCTCCCATCTAAAACTCATCTCTGCTGCTACTGAGGTCCATGTACAAAGCTAGCTACAAAGCTATGCTAGCTTGAGTTTTATCAGATTTTTTATGGGCTGTACATTAGGAAACATTGAACTAATTTTGCTGACAGGATTGGACCTGGAAAATTATGGTCCCAGATAGGTGTGGCAGTAGACTTCCACCCTGTACTGAGGCTGCAATGCCTTCAGTGTTGTCAATCTATGATCACCCCGAGTTTCTTTCAGTTAGGATATAAAATGGAATTAGTTGGTGCAACATTAAATACCTTTCAATGCATAATTTATCATGACACAAGAAAGATTGCATGTATTACTTCCAAAGTATTTCTTACTGTTGAGGTACTATAACAATATATAATTGTTCATCTGCTTTATAAAAATCCTTGGAGGCAGATAAAAGCATAAGGGTGCCAAGTAGAGAGCTTATTTCACCCCCTGAAATTCCAGATCTGCGTTAGCCAAGCTAAGCAGACCAGTCATGTGATTTGCACATACATACAGTATGAGTTAGTGTCCAACAAGGATAGCCTGAATCAAAACTAGAGAAATCTGACAGCTCACAGGGCTACAACGCTGAGTGTACCTATCATTCTCTGCAAATCGACTGAGTGTAAAAACAGAGCCGGCAGATCCATCTCTATTTTTACCGCAGAGTCAAACATCTGCCAGGTGTGTCCCCATTTGCATAAATGCTTGGTTTAATAGATTCAACTGTTACCTTTAAAACCCACCGGCTTTACCTTGATTTTAAATACTTCACTGCATATGTTTTTTGCTGTTTTTATGAATTAAACAATTTCCTCTCTAAATAAAATTTGGCTACAGAAGAAGGAAGTGAAGGCTTGTAGCGTGAACACCGATAAGCATGTATAAGTCACACCAGGTGCATCCAAACTGCAGGATTGCATGAGGCGTGGATAACAGAAGGAGTGTCTGCACCGGCTTGCTGTAATGCTCTTTTGCTTTGATTTCTCATCTGAGCAGACAATCTTTCCAGCTGTGACTCATCATGAAAAGGCTCTTTTTTTTGTTTTTAGATTCCTGCTGCTAATTCTGTGGCTCTTAGAAGTCCATGTGATAACTACAACCAAGCAGCAGCTATCAAGGTACTTGGGGATGCAATACGGTACAGCAGTAAAAGCAGGTGTTATTGAGATATTCAGAAAGGAAACATAATATTTAAACCTTTTCATTGAGCAAACCACACAACAGTTCCACATATTGGACACTAGTTCTGTTTGTTACCACCCTATTTCAGACATCTGCAGAGGAAAAATGGTCATTAGTGGAGCTAAATACATCTCAAAACAAATAAGTTATGGAGATTTCTAAATTAACTCCATGGAAAAATAATGTAAAAGCTTTTTTAATATATATTTCAGAAGTAAAGATGATAAAGTAAATTTATATGTGAGTTTCATCCACTCTGTGTAAAGACCATTCAAAATATGAACAACAAATCTGTAAATGGCCTCAACAGTCTTTTTTTTTATTATTTTACTTTAAATGGAGAGATGAGGTACATTAGTAATCATGAAGTAAAATACAAAACGTAAATGAGTGCAGTTAGTGCCATTACTCATTCAAATCTGTTGTTCTTTGGCAGGTCACAGGCAATCCCCAACAGTACATAATGGGTAGGTACATATTGGGGTACTATTATACCATATATGAATGTATTTGGTAGATTTGACATTATTATTGTATTGTATTAAAGCTCAGATCTTTTACAGCTCTTCCTTAAAACACTCAACAGTTACAGTGATATCACCCAATAGTCATAATCAGGCTCCACATGATTATTGCTGCTTTAAGCTTCTTGCACTCAGGATATAATCTGCCAAAAGTCCCTGAAGCTGAAATGAGGACACTGTCCAAAGAGCAGTCTCACAGTCAAGCTATGTATCCTGCAAATATTCCTTAACATTTACTCCAAGGCCCTTCCATTTCCATCAGCCTTTTGTTGATAATCTTCCCCCTTGAGCATCCTTTTCTATGGGCTTCCATGATCAAAGTTTGGATTTGCTTTAATTATTTTAGATCAATGCTGGCTGTGGCTACAGTGGAGACCTGTGGCAAGTGCTGATGCAGCACAGGGGAGGAAGACAAAACAGCTGAGTCGCCTTTTGCCAGTGTCTCACATGCGTGAGAGTGTCAGAGAGGTGTGGGCAAATGCGAGGCTCCAATCATTAGCCCTAAGTGTTCCTCATTATGTTGCTAAAGCCTCTGAAGACCCAGAATCCCTAATTGATCTCATCCTGGCATTTAGTAACACTCAGGAAAGCAAAGGGCTGCTTGCCTCTCTGGCACTAACAGGCGGGCTGCTTCCCTCGCTCTGAAAAGAAAGAAAGGCTCAAATGAAGGCCTGATATTCAGATAGCTGAGCTGTATCACACACTTCACTGCACCAAACACCAGACCAAAACAAAAGCAAGCATTTTGCTACAACAATGGGACAAGAAGTCAAACTATTGTAGTTGCAATTTTAAAAAGCATTTTGATCCTTTCAGTGGAAGGAAAATCCACTCATAGTAAGATCTGCAGCAGTGATTCATGCTGGTCTGTGTTTATCTGCTGCTGCTTAAGGTGTTGATTAGACACTTCCAACATCCCACAGAACATTTAAAATCAGCTTTCCATCATGCTTTAACCACAAACCCCCATGAATCACACATAAGAGTGACTCATTTCAATCAATAAACATTTTTACACTAAATGACATTAAACGTATGATGATTGAATGATGAAACTCTGGACCCGTCATCTTGTCCGACTTTTCCAGGCTCCAGAAAACAAAAAGCAGTGATTTTCTCTGCTTCTGCAGATTCTTCCCATCATCTTTTTGTGAAACCAACTTTGCATTATCTTTGTTTGTATGAGTCATTACGTTAGCCTGGATAAGTCTGTGAACAAATATGTTTGCTCTTGTTGTTATGTTGCTGGAATCGTGTTTTTTTTGGTATACTTTGTGACATGGTAACGATTGTTCCTGCTTTTGTTTCATCTTATTTGGACCACTGTAATTCTGTTTTTCTCTTGCCTAAGTGATTTTTCTCAGCAACATCTACAAATGGTCAAGGATGCTGACAAATTTATATTCCCTCCAGCAAGGAGGTTATGTTTTTGCTGGAGTCTGTTTGTTTGTTTGTCTGTTAGCAACATAACTCAAAAGGTTATTGATGGACTTTGATGAAATTTTCAGGATATATTTGGATTATCACTGGGAACAAACAGTTACATTTAGGTGGAGATCCAGAAAATATCGTGGATTCTGGATTATTTTGAAATGTTCAGTAACGTTATGGTTACTCAGAGAGCTCAGAGAGCTTTTCTAGTTCATTTCTGTTCTCCAGATGTGGTGAAACACTGGAATAGCAGTGAGATTCACTGAAGCCACACAGTAAGACTGTTTTCCTTGTTTGTTCCTCAGTGTTGGATCAGAACAACATGAGACTTGGATAATATAATGTTTGCACCTTGGTTTTTTAAACCACCATAGAACCCTTTAATAAAAAAAGCCTGACCCTTTAAGCCCTGGGTCTAATTTTACTGTCTCTGTTTGAAAACTTACAGACTCATAATATTAAGGTACTTTTGGGGTCATAGTAAACATTGGATGGATGGATGAATGGATGAATGAATGGATGGATGGATGGATGAATGGATGGATGAATGGATGAATGAATGGATGGATGGATGGATGGATGGATAGATAGATAAAATAAGACAGATGGATGGCTGATGATGGACGGATGGACAGACAAATGGATGAACAGATGGATGGATGGACAGACAGATGGAAAGGAAGATTGCATGATGGATGGACAGACGGATAAAGTAAGATGACAAATTTCAGGCTAACATAAAAACCATAAATATGAAAACTTTCAGCACAAATAAAAACAAATATATAAATAAATAAACACTTATAACTGATTGTCTTTATTTTCTTTCTTTATTTGTTTATTTGTGTTTTATTTTCTTGTTATTTTTCTCTGATCTGTTTGGTTTTTGGCCACAACTTCTGTCTTTCCAACGCTTTGAAGCATCTCTGATCAGAAATACACAAGCAAACTGCTCTGAGACCATTAAACATGTTTCACTTCATGTTTCACCCAAACTGGAGCAGATATACACCAAACAGAATTGGAAACTGGAATTGCATCACTGACCGCTTTTAATCCGCCCACTCACCACCTCTGTGCAGCGTTAATGTAAGCACAGGATTTTAGCACGGGTTGCTAAAGACAAGAAGGTGTCAAACATTTCAAAACCACTCTGGAAATAACCTTGGCAGCAAAGTGACATCTCCTGAGGCGGATGAACTTCAAAGGTTGCCAGATTAATTTCCTTTGCTCAGTCTCGTCTTCAGCTCGGTTTATCTGGCTTCAGCTCAGGAAGAATATTGTTGGTCTCGGTTATTTCACACAGAAAAATTTCCCTAATTTCACAATCAAGTTGTCATTTTGAAGTTGAAAAGGTTTCATCAGTGTTGGCATTGCACTGACCTAACCAAGGCCAACAATGCTCACTGGTGATGATGGTCAACTGATACACTCCATAAAACCCACTGTGGAAGTTCCAGTTAGTTTCCTACAGCCACAGAAGTTAGATGGAGATGGATTCACACTAAAACCTGAGTTTTAAAAATGTCGACAGTCATGTTAGATACATCCAACAACTGTGATAATTTCTGGGATATTAAAGCTTCCCGAATGTAAAAGCTTGAGGACATTTTTTAAATTAAACTAATACTTAAAACCAACAGCAGTTTTTTTTTTCTACCTGCAGCTCGCATTGATAGGATGCATAATTTAAGCTAGATTAAAAGATTTAATATCAACAATGCATAATTAGTTTCTGCCCTGAACCAATATACTAATATTTCATTTGCAGTGACTGAAGGCTTTTATCTGTACTTTTGTGTTAATAATATTATTATTTAATCTACAGAGTGATGCAGAATTTATTTATATTTATATACCCTACAGGAAGCAGTATATCACACAGGAACGATACTTCTATATTTCCATATTATCCCATTTAAGTTTTTATAATAAATAAATGAAGCTTTTTCACTGCTACAACTCTGAGAATCTAGCGGTAGTGGCCTCTGTTATTTATGGTGCAAATCTGTCATTGTCTGCTAATCAATAATGTATTATCATACATCAAGTTTTGGAAATGAACCTGCCCAGAAGTTAATTATAATTGAGGTGGTGGCAAACTTCGCCAAAGGAGTCGATTGTTTTTCATTAGATGACTTGGGAAATGGATTCCAGAAACCACATATACATCCTATATGTTATGATTTGTTATGATGGGCGATATGAGTGATAAATATTCAGTCCTACACAGAACAAAACAGCCTGAGAGAACAGTTTAATAAATAACAGCTGCTTTAATTCAACCGAGTGTGCACGTTAACCGACACCGGAAGATTTCTGGTTGACCATATTGGTGTGTGTGTGTGTGTGTGTGTGCGTGCTGCAACTCTTCTGTAGTGTCCTTGAGCTGCACAATAAATCCAGATCAGTGCCGGTTGTGTTCTGTATGTGACCCTGATCCGTTAACTGTGAACTCTGATGTTGAGCTTCGCAGGTGACAGAATGAGAAAGACGACTTTAACCTTTTGCAGCGGATCAAAGGTTCAGTGTTTGAAATCGGACTTCAACGCAACAATTTAAACCAGCTCTGAGAGACATCTCCCAACAAAGAGCAACTCGCTAATATTACACATTAGTAAATCCAGAGGCTGCATTATTGATCCAGAACTGAAGTCTATGAATACGGTTTACTCAGGTCCACTTGTGGTAAATTTCAAGGAGACATTTATTGTTTGCAAAAGTCAGGTTTACTGCAGGAATGATGTGTGTCACCCCAAATATTACTGAATGTGTCTCCTTCTGTGATGTCAAACACCCAGAAACTGCAGCTTGGTCTGCTTTAAACAAAGACCAATGGGACAGGATTAATCTTTCCACTTCCTGTTGTGGCGCAGAACAATTTTAGAGTGTGTTTCAAGAAGCTGCTTGTTATTTCTAAGAGTAAGTAAAGGATATTGTGGTAGCTTTTGAGTCACTGTGACTTTCCCACTTTTGTTTTAGTATCAATAGGCAGAAAACTGAAACTTGCTTTAATCTTTTTTACATCATAAAAAATATATAGAAAAAAGGGGAACTTTTCAAAATAGTTTTAAATAAGTTGTTGTGAATCAAATTGACTGAACAAATTAAAAAAATTGTGATAATAATGAAGCAAACCAAAACTAGTCACTTCAGCTGCATTTTGACAAACAGCAGGACGTCAGCTGCCTCAAGAATTTTATTTTTAATAAAATAAAATATTATTTTCCACCTAAATCTTTTGCAGTTCTGCTCAGGTCTACAACTACAACTGTCACTGCAGGAGTGTTGGCCACACAGTCACCTGCTAAGCGGTGCACCTTAACTGCATAAACTCAATCTGTGTTAATTTCACAGGTTTCTACAGAGATGACATTTTTTTCTTTATGCTTTGGAAAGTAAAGTCAAGGAACTGAATGCCCCATCCTGAAGAAACCTGTCCTGACTCCTAAAGTACCAGTGTTAGTCTGGGACTTTTTTTCAGAACTGTTTCTTGACGTAAATATGAACACTTAACGATGGGACTCTTAACAATACCATAGTTTCTGGAAAAAAGGGATATTTGATGCTTAAATTTTGTACTTTATGCTCATGAAATAAACTAATGCAAATGTTCAAAAACACATTGATTGCTGAATATTTTTTAACTGACTGGAATAAAATAGTTTGTAAAATGCAATATTTTAAGAATAAGTCTGATGCAGAAGTCTTAAAATTACATGCTTCTAACACTGTTTCACTCTATGATATCACAGAAAGTACAGATCACAGTCCTCTGAGGCAAGTTTCATCATCCCATCATAGATGTAAAAATGTATCTTCTATAACGCTTCATCCAGTTCAAGTTTTTTTTTTTTTTTTTTAATGATCGGTTTCCAGTCTACTTTTAGACCTTCAGAAGCTAGCCTTCCTCATGGCGTCTTCATTAAATTATCATAAAATGCTCAGCTGGATGGATGCAGAGGCTTCTTTGTCTCCTCCTTTTCCTTTTCAGTTACATTTAAAGCCAGGGTGTATTTCAGATATCACGAGGTTGATGTTGAACGCGAGTCTTGAGTCCTGCATTTAGAGCTTTTCTTACTCAAACTGATATTGCAAGTGTGCGGCTTTGGCATTTACAACTGCTATGTACTGATAAAAGAGCAACGGTTCTGTTTTTCTCTGTGAACAACAGTTTGAGACATGCACAGAAAAACCCTTTTTCTACCCTTTTAAGCAGGTGCAAGCCTTGCGCGTCACACCAGCAACCCAAGCGGAAGCTCCTTTTCTTCAATGTTTTGTTGCAGGAAAACAAAAAGCAAGCTGTCAAGATGACTGTGAACTCCGACGACAGCAAACACCGAGTCACAAATCTTACACGGCTAATGAATGCCACAACTGGAAATGTTACGCCGAAGCCAAATATCACTGAGGATAACCTGACGTTCCCGTAAGTTATTCTGTCACAGCTCTGTGTTTTCCTGTGTGGAGGCTTACCTTTTATTTTATAACCAACTGCCGGGATTCCTGAAGTCATCCTGCTGTCAGTAAAAGTCTGTCCTCCCCTTATTACCATTAGGCCAGTTCAGGATAAGGACTTTGATTTAATATCAAGGCTCAACAGCGTTTAACGTCCACGGCCTCTAAAGTAGAAATCATTTAGGAATGCCAACAAACGACCTTCTCCAAATTGAAACAATTTACTTGGTGAATTGGTGGAGTCGGATTTCATTTACACAGTGGCGTGATGGAGGTGTGCAGGCTCGTGCAGAGCGGAGATTCCTGCATGCAGTCACCGTTTCAAGGCCAGTTCAAGGTTACCCCACAGCTGCAGTTTTACAGCGGGAGGCGTGAATGATAATTCAGCCTGTTAACATATAGACTATACACTATCCCTAAAGAGTATACAAAAAGTGTTCCTCTTTCATAGTCAATTGATATTCCCACACATTTAACTCCTTGAGGTGAAGCGTTCAGGTTACATGTTTATGTAAAATTGATTCCTCTCTGTTTCTGCTTGAGAGGGCAAAGGGTTTTATTGGATATAGAAATCCAAAGAGGGAAAGGTCACTCTGCACATTTTGTTCAGGGTGAAGATGAATGGTTTGCATACAGAGAGCTGTTGACTGCTTGAGCGTATGGTAACGATCTGTGCAAGCACCCGGAAACAGGAGAGACGATCAATCTGCGTTATCACAGGGAGGAGGATGAGAAATGAGCAAAGCACCTGATCAAAAGGGACGAGGAACTTTCTTTGTTTCTCCGAGAAAAGCTGAGTTCTCGGAATCTGGCGGCGCTTTGATGCAGAAGTCGTAAAAGCACGCAGAGCCGTACTGCAAATCGCCTCTGATCCACCTGTCTATGCTTAAACAAAGTGTAGAGAAACTCTGTTTTCCCACTCCAGTCGAACCTAACGATGATAGATTCACTGAATGCAAATAGTCACAGGAAGACTTTGATAATCATGCTCCAGTTTTAGGCTTCATCTAATTTGCCTTTCCAGCACATTGACACAAACATGGCGCCTTCAGCTGTTCCATAAAACTAGAACAATTCTGTTTCCACATCAACAAGGGCCTGCCTATAAAACCAACACGGCACAGATGCCAGCGGGGCGTTCAGAGGTCGGACAATCATCGTGACTGACTGACTGGTAGTTCTTAGAGGTCAAGGTTTGTGTTTTTGCATTCTCTAAATGCAACATTGAACTGTATGATTCATCATTCCTTTCAAGATGGTCAATAAAAGCTTCATCCCCAAGGAGAGTGTCACATTCACGCTCTGCAGTTTCAGTCTCTTCCTCAGATTGAGAGATTGTGGTTATTACGCAACAACATGGCCAGAGTTGATCATTGATGACGTTCTGTGCTCATCAGCAGCAAAATAAGCTGTTTCATCACTCATTCTGCAGCTTTTCACTTTAAGCCAACAAGTCAGCCAGTCTGATGCTGATATCGTGTAAGTTATAAAAAAAAATGATTGTATAGTTAAGTTTCTTAAAGGTGTGGTTTGCCGGGACTATCTCTCCAGAATGGGAATGGTTTTATTGTGTATTTTGGCACTGGTCACAATGGTTTTTGGATCCTCATCGATGAGTTTATATCTGAATGTTATTTGTTCAACACAACCAGGACATGTGATAAGGCGTCGCTTTGATCCTAATCCCAAAAAATATTTCTATCAGAAGTATTATTACCCACTGGGATGTGTTTTACATGTTGGAACATTGGTTGCACATTGTTACGGACGCTGGTCCGCCGGTAATCATTTCATTCTGCCATCCTGTCAAACTGCACCCTCACCTGGAGAGGCCCTGGATCACCACCCACCTTCACCTGCACCATCTGGATTCGTCAAGAC
>JBAMIG010000007.1:4849856-4868415 GCA_037177335.1 Kiunga ballochi | reverse complement strand
GCTGGCATTTCAGATTTGATGACACACTAAGGTTTCAGCTTATTTATTAAATCCACAAAATCAATTATTTCAAATCACTTTCTATCAGTAATCCATATTTCTGGTTTTATTCCTGTTGTCCAAACATTTTAACTGACTTTACTGAAAATGAAAAAAATGCCTAAGCCTTAATACTTTGGCTTGAGTGTTGCATTAGAGGATATCTAATTATGTCAGCAGCTCTGTCATTACCAAACTGACCAAAATCAATTAAGTGCACATTAAAAGTAGCTAAATGTGCTCCCCATTAATTATCAAATAAGTTAATCCACTTGTAATTATCATCCTGTAGCAGGATACACATTAACTGTGTAAGGTAACGTGCTGTAAATTATACTAATAACTCCTTTGTCTCTGTATGAGTACATTTAACAAAAATAGAGCAATATATACAAAAACATGTTAAGAATCTTGCAAAACAAAAAAATAATGAAAAAAAAAATTAAAGATTAAATATTATTGCATTATTGATCTAATCTGTGCACAAGAGCAAAATGATCAGATCAAAGTTTCAATAAATGCAAATTTTAAAAATGTTTCCAGATACAGGAATTATAAACAAAGAGACTGAATCACGTTTTAAATATTTAAGTCCTAAAATGATACATATGCAAGGAGATGTAACCCAAAGTCATGATCAGAGAGAGAAAGGTAAAATGGATTATAAATACAGGGCCTTCTAGTCATATTATAATTACATATTTACACAGAGCTTTTATTGTTTCATTAACAAAGAGCTTATAAACTATCACACCAATTCCAGTAACATGGAGTTCTTGCCCAAGGACACTTTGACATGGAGTCAGAAGAAGCCTGGACTCAATCCGCCTACTAGTTGTTACACAACTCCTCTTCCTCCTGAGCTATAAACCCACCTATAACTGGGTTTATGCTCTGTCCCTACCAGTGGCACACATACGATGCACAATGACATCAAAAGTCTTAATATTTAGAACTTGTCTTCACACAGAAGCCTTAATCCCACTTGGTGTAGTGTAATTGTGCTACATTTAATGGCACAGAGAAAGCAGTCAGCATTTTGTTGAGCTGAATCTCTAAGTGTTTTAATGCAGCAAAGGAGAGACTGAGAAATAAAGTTCATGAGGGCTTGCTGTGGGGATGTGACCTTCTCATTTTACCTGACTCAAGCTGAGAATCCATTCAAACTTTTAGTACAGCTGTAATAAAACAGAAACCATAACTCTCATTAGCTAGGTTTCATCACCCTGAGGCTTTCTCGTCCATCACCTGTGTAACTGTTTTGTGTAACTAATGGCCTCAGCGCAACTTCAGAATGGATTAAGTCTAGCTTTTCACTGTGAACCGTACTTTGAATCTGAATTGGAGTTTATTGGACGGCTGGTGGTACAACATCATTTAACCAGTGACTGAACATTTTTTTAATCTGATGAATTGATGATTAATTTGTTTTTTTTTTTGGTTGTTTAGTGTTTTTTTGTCATTTAAACCTACTAGCTGACATCAAACTCAAGTGTGCTGTCACTAGATGCTTGATAAAAAAAAAAAAATTTTAAATGGCCACACATTGTGAGATGAAACAACAGTTTCCTGTTTGAAAACTGGTTCCTTTGAACTGATCTTCAACCTTCAGGTCATGGAGCAAAAGTCTCCATTGAGCAGTAATGGAAGTAAGATAAGTAAGAGTGGATATGTCACGCGCTGAAGATGGACATTGAACGCAATCTGTTTCTAATTTAGTCAGATATCAGGTGTTGTCCTCAAATTTCTATAAAACAAATAACATAAAACACTTTATTCTGCTGGCTGGGGACGGGTTGAACATCCATCAATGCAAAATATCATCTGTAACTGGGATTCATCTAGTTACCAGATTTTTAAACATCCACATCATTTGCAGTAATGACAAACCTGCAGTCCGGGCTGTCATCTAATCTTTCTGTTAACAATAATTGTTGATTTTTCACAAATATTGAAGAACCACCAAACCAATTGATCCAGACACACTGCGATCACATGCACATTGATTTCCTGGCTGTAAAAGGACTTTTTGACTAAACCCGTCATTCTTCATTAAAACTTGTATTTGGTCTCATCCTGATTTTAGAAACTTGGATTGCTGTCACATCATCCAGGTTCCTGGATATGATGGTCATGATCATGGCAATTTAATTCACAAATAATCAGAAACATTGATACATAACGCAGCACATTTCTTATGTTACCACTATTAAGCCTCAAAATCTGGATGGTTTTTTTTGTGGCCTGATTCCTTTCTATCCCCATTTTACACTTATCTTTCTGATTTGGGTAAATCCATCCTGCAGTGACACAACAGCCTCACCATAATCCCACCTACATTATTTTCCAACTATAATAAAGCAGGAACCAGAGGGGTTCTGAGCACAGTGTGGGATACTAGACAGAAAGAAAGACAACTTCTGGATGAAGTAAAAGTTTGCTTCCATTCCAAAGACAGAGAGAGTCCACCTCCTCTCCAGATGCCTGTTAACATCACAAAGGTAGGAAACCCCACTAGTGGTCGCTCTTTTTTCCACCTTTCACAATCCTGTCTGGAGTCTGTGCGACTTCATCCCCCTCAGTTGCACATGAAGACTTCTGAGCACTAACTCACACAACCCAAAAGCAACTCTGACAAGTTTCCCCTGAATTTCCTTTTCTCTTTGGAAGGCTTCATGGTGCAGCTCTCATTTTCACACTTTTCCCAAACGGCAGCAAAGCAATAAAAATGCAAATGTAAATTTCGTTAACCACCCACCCACACCCACACACACACACACACACACATTCCACCACACTTCGGTATTTTCCCACCCGTGAAGACCATTTCATGCCTTTGCTTACCTGAAAAATAAAACTGTTTCCCACAAATAGATCCCCAGCGCGTTAAGTCGGTACATTTTTGCCAGTCTCATTGTGTTTAGCAGGGGGGTGTGTGGGGGGGTTCCTGACTGGGTGGGTAGTAGGGGGTGGGGGTCACACTCTTGAAAGGATGGACTCCCCCTCTAAAACAAAAAGCAAAATCTATAGAGGTGGAAGTGGAGGAGGATGAGAGGGGAGGGGGGGATAGTGGTTATGGTTTCTGACCTCCAAGATGAGACACAATGTTCCCCCCCCCTTTTGTTTCGGGGAGTGTGTGTATGTGTGTGTAAGTGTGTGATTCAGATCCCGTGTTCGCTCATGACTTCACTCTCCGTGAAATCATGTTTGTGTCCGCTTTCACACCTCCACCACCACGCAGCAAAATCCACTAAATCCACGGCGAAAAGAAGGGGAAATGTGTTCAGCACCACGGACAGAGGCAGGCGGGGAGCCGGCGGGGCTACGGAGAGAGAGGAAGCTCGTCCAGGTCCGGTTCCGGGGGGAGGGACAGGGTGAAAGAAGGGAGAATGAGGAAAAGAGAGGGGAGGGAAGAAGGGGGTCTGGGGTCTCTGGGGAACACAGCCGTTCACAGACTGTTGTTAACCGGGACAAAAATCCACCCAATTACCCTTAAGTCCAGTCTGCACGCTCCACAGCAGGTTATGAGGGAGTGGGGCATATTCCTTTGGCAGTAGACCCCAAAATAACACCAATACAAAACAACAAAAAAAAAAAAAAACATAAAAGAAAGAAAAGAAAACAAAGGGAAATCACAGGTTGCTTTGTTGTGGGGACCCGCGTCCTGCTGCTGTCTCCAGAGGAATGCAAACTGTGCACATGTGTTATATTCCCGAAATTAAGTCACAGAACGGAGCCACACAGATTCGAGCTTTCTCTCAGATCTGCTGCCTCACATGCATCCCGGGGGCAGCCGGTGCGTCGCTCTGGATCCGTGCGTATCGGCTGTTACGGGAGTCCCGGCACTGCTGCTGCTGTTGCTGATCAGAGAGGGAGGTCTGCAGGTAGAACAAGTCTGCCTCCTCTTGTTCCTCTCCCTCCCCTTCTTCACCTCCTCCTCTTGCTGCTGCTTCTCCCTCTTTTTCTTGCACTTGTCTCCCAGGGGCGAGTAGTTGTAGTAGTACTTGGCGCTGCAGCAGCACTGCTCAGCTACTCCCATTGTCTGGTGGTGGTCAAGTTGGAGACGCACCGATGACCGCAGCTGCGCTCCCCATCCGCTCCCACCGGCGCACCGGTTCCATGAAACGCAGATAAATGAACAGAGTCGCTCCTCTTTGAAGAGTAGAGAGGGTTAGAATAACAGGCAAACCTGGGTGTCAGTCTGGTGTGAACCCTCTGCCATGGCAAGACTGTGCGCGCAAACACACTCGCACGCACAGACGGCGGTTTGAGCAGCAGAGCCAGCCTCGGTGTGTTCTCACACTGTTTTCCTGCTGCAGTCATTTACCAAACTCAAAAATACGCACCTCTCAGCGGTTAGACACGCCTACAAGATGCTTCTATTGGTCTGTGTGGTGTTGTAACTCGCAAATGATTGGACAGAGGACGTGTCACTGACTCAGCTGAACACGAGCTCTGCCTCTTTCGGAGATCCCCTGAGGGAAAAAAAAATCACTGAACTTACAGCTGAGTTAAGGCTGACCTTACAGCCCTATGGTGTTCTTAAAGAGATACGCAGGACGCAGTGACTTTATTGTGAGTTATTGAAGGGAAATGCTTCCTTTTCTGCGCGCTTTCCAGTGAGTATTTCGTTTGTCAGACATTGGAGGAGATCCAAAGTGCTCCACATATGATGGAGATGATTCTATGAAGTGTAAACTGCTCCACCGGGAAAAACAGAAACATGCAGAAAAAAACCAAGCAGCTGGAAAAGATGGGAAATCTTTGTTTCTAATCTAATCATGACTAACTATTCCAAATTTATCAAAAAAAAAAGAAAAACTTTACTGCAATGGAGGTTTTATTGTTGCGTATTTGAAATAAATAAAGTGTATTAATCTGATCATATTTATCTGTTTAAATATTTAATGATATATTTATTCATTTTAATAATAAATGAGAATTTATTTTATGTTGCTTTGCTTTATTAGGTTTAATATTTTTAAAGTCTAAATAAATTGGCTTGTTGGTTTGTTTCAGGCTCTTACCGTGAACACATTCAAGGTTATAGATCAACTGTTGCCCCAAAATGTGGTACTGATGCATATAAACTGCAATCTGTTAATAAAATAACAAGATGTGCTCATCCTTCCTGAAAATCCTAAACCAACATGATGGACTCCAAATCTTATGTGAATGCAGGGAAAATTGTATTATATTATTTTTTTAAATAATAATAATAATAATCATAAATGGTAACAGACTGTTTTGGGGTAAAATGTGAAACAATAATACAGGATGTTAAAATAAGGAATTTGGGATCTTATGGCTTGCAGCGGATTGATGTGGGAATAGACACAGTGTCTTACACTTTGAAAACTCTTGCTCCAAACTTGGTTTTATTCTTAGGACTAAATTATATTAACCCTCTGTTTTTAAGTGTATACCATCATTAACTGAAAAACACTGATAACTGTTAGCTTTGGTCAGCTGGCACCAGCTATGTATTCAGTGTCATTAGACTTAATCAGATCCACTGTTGAGAGCAAAACCATTTAAGTATAATGACATTACTAACACAGTTTTTTTTTCAGCAACAGAGTAATCTAATTAATGACCTTTTCTGCTGATGAATCAGCATTGCCATTACTGACCGTTAAATGTGGTGTGTTATATGAATCAAAGTTTGTACATATACAGCAGGATGGATATAGCCTCTTTAATGTTACGGTTAAGTTTCAGAAGAAGGAATTAATGCACCTTGTTTGTGCACCATGTTACTTCATGTCAACAGGTGTGACATACGTGCCAAAGGTACGCTGAAAACATGTGGGTGCCGTGATATGTATGCGGACGTGTCACCAGCAGTATATATTTGAACCCAAAAATGGGCCAAGGTGGAGCTCAGAGGGATACTATGGGTGTGGGGGTGGATGATTGACACCTATCAGACTCTGAGCTGATGGTAGCAAATCTTAACCTCACAGCTGTTCATTAAGCCAAACTTGACCTATTAGACCAAAATTGATTTTTGAAGAAAGGTTGTAAATATGTTTATTTCTGCTGTAAAGTTGCTCTTTTAAACATATGAGTTTACAGAAAGGTTGTTGCTTGCCTTTAATGAACTGGCAGCATGGCTAGAGTGTACACCATCTCTTGCTCAATGATTGCTGCTGAGCTGCAACTTCCCACAGGCCTTCATTGTAATAAGCAGAATAGATGGATCGATGGATGGAAGAAAAGAAGGAAGTTGCAGCTTGATCAGTTTGCCGCCACCTACTCCAGACAAGTACTGTTCGTGTGGAGACTAGGTGGGTTGTAACGAGATAAGCGACTGACAGGGTCAAACTTGTGTTACATGGCAACCAGGCGGAGTTAGTGCTTTTACACACAAGCCATCCAGTTAGCACCTAGTCATGCTGGAAGATGTATTAAGCAGCAAAACATTGGTCAGGGCATCTCTAGACATCCCCACATCTGTCAAATCCCCAGTGCAAACCTGCTTTTATCCAAGAAGAGGATGGGCTGTCATTGGCCAATGGGACAATCCTGCTGTTCTCTGGTAAATAAACTGCTTGTTGTCGGGCTGTGAGTACAAACCATACTTGTGGACATTCGGCCCTCAGACTACCCTCACAGTCTTTTTTGGAGGCTTTGAGAAGAAGCATGTATATTAATGGCCTAATGGAGGTAATTTTATAGGAGTTCTGCTCCAGTTCCTCTTTGCACAAATCAGCAGCAAGCATTGCTGATCAGTTGTCCTATGGGCTGCCTCCACATCCTCTCATATACTGGCCGTATTTCATGCTTTATGCACTGTGTTGAAACATTCAGTAAACCTCCTTGCCATGAAGGATACATTGATGACCATACTAGATGAGCTGGATAGCCTGAGAATCTTCTGTAGGTTCTGTTAGTTCATATTGTAAGGAAACACATACCTGACCCAAAAACAAAGGATGAAAACAGGTAAATAGTCTGTGACCACACGCTGCAGGATATTATTTTATAGAGGTTTTTGTGCTTAACACCGATCATTTCCACATGAAGATAAAATTGATTCAGTCAGCGCTTGTTGGACAAATTCATATCACAGAAGTGGGACTGACTTTAAGTAACATGGTAATGATGTGTCCTTTTATATTATATTTGCTAACATTAACTTGATTGAGCAAGAGTATTGTGAGTCTATTGGCTTGTAGGAATTTAACAGAAGCCTATCCAAAAAGGAGTGAAAGATGTGTTTTTGATGTGTCTAGATTTAATTTATCACTAGTTACGTCAATTTAATGTTATTTGACTTTTTAGAATCAACATTAGGAATTACCACAAATTAAAATGGACCTAATTCATTATGAGTTTGTATTGTGACTGACTGGTAATTTATTGGATTATTTTCAAGTTTGCATTATGAAATGTCAATAACAATGATATTACAATATTATTTATGATGTCATGGTCCACTCTTTACTTCAACCCACACAGAACTACACATCTTCCCCGTCCTCATCCTCTTCCTCAGGACCGTTTTGTCCGAAGTGTCCGCTGGAACGTGACTCTGATTCTAATGCTTGCAGGCACTGAAGAAATTTCAAGGCTGAGTTATACTGGCATTGAAGCACAATCACACACACATACACACACACACACACACACACACACAAACTCAAGAAAGAGAGGGAGAGCTGCTGGATGTGGATTTGATGTCTTTATTAGCATGAAGGCAACTCTGTTGCTTCCACTGCAGCCTCTCAAAGTAAATAGAAGAAAAGCAAAGCTAATTTATTTATATAGCACAATACAGAAACATTAAAACCACAAAAATAAGAAGCATGACTTAAAATTAAAACAAAGTTATTCAAATAATGATTAATTACAGATTAAAGAAACGTACAAACTTAAAATAATAGAAAATGGAAACTACTGAAATATAGCAGAGAACAGGGAGGTCTTTAAATAAACTGGGTGTTTCAGCTGATCTGAAGCTTTCTGGGAGTTTGTACCAGACATGTGGAGCATATAAGCTGAATGCAGCTTCTCCATGTTTGATTCTGGCTCTGGGAGCTGATAGACCAGATCCAGATGACCTCAGGGTTCGGGTTCAAACTGGGTCAAGAGATCTCTGATAAATGTTGGACCTAAACCATTTAGAGCTTTGTAACCCAGCAACCGAACTTTGGATAAACAGGCAGTCAGTGTACAGAGCTCAGAACTGGACCGATGTGGTCCACTGTGGACAGCAGAGTTCTGAATTAAGTGAAAATAAAATTTTAGGAAGACTTTTAAAGACAGTGACAGTAATCAATCAAACTAAAGATGAAAGCATGGACTAGAAAAGTAAAATCTTAGTAGATTTAGAAGCACAGTGATGTCACAGTTTATATTTAATGAAATATTCATTTATTACAGTAAAAAATTGGCTTTTTGCTTTGCATTCTGGGAAATCCTTAATGACTGGAAGTATTTTGTAGTCCCTGCAGTGATTTGTTACACAAAAATATCTTTGGTGGAAGTTGTCAAGAAGTTAAGTAATTGAGAATAATACATTTAAGATTGGCTTGAAGACCTTTCCATGGAGACGCTTTCTGACGAGAGTTCGGCCAATAGATGGGTCAATTGAAAGTCCAGATGCTTATCCCCTGTCCTGGGACAGATCTTTGCATTCCTTTCAGATTTCAAACACCTTTACTCCTCTATTTGTGCAGTTTTGTCATGTGTTGCAAGGACACAATTCACACCATATATATGCCACTTTCAGCTAACTGCTCATAGGGAATCAACATTTTGCTGCAAAAATCCTATTTTCCATGTCAGATTGTGTTATCAGTAACATTTTGCATGGATAAAACAAAAGAGAGGGTACAAATGATATGCCTTTTTAACAAAGAGGTAACAAAGAGCTAAAATTTCATTTAAAGTGTGCAAAATGTAAAATAATCTGCCATATATATATATATATATATATATATATATATATATATATATAACTGTTTCATTCCTGAGTTAGGAGAATTTTTTATTTTGCTGTTTGGTAATAAAAATGTATACCGGAGCTGTTTTCAGACAGGAGCCAAGGTATCCTGGACAGGTTTTCAGTCTATCACAGGGTCAACCATTCACACAATTCATGATTTTTGAAGGTGCCACTGTACTCGGAGGAACCTAATGGAACAAATGTAAATAACTTAAAATAACTTACTGTTCTGTAATAAAGAAAATCAGCTTTTTACAATATAGCTCCTGTACGGATGCTTAATTATGAAAACACAACATACTGATAACCACACAGCAAGTAGTTTATTGTAGAAATAAGAAGACCTTGTCTACTGTGCAAGGATATATTTTTCATTCTGGTTCCTCAACAGTAACCTCACAGGATGCATTTCAACAACAGCAGCAATGAAAATAAAAATAAACAAACAAAAACAAAAAAAACAAAAACAAATATCAAGCCAACACAAAGTTTGCAGAAGCCTGTTAGGAAAATATGGCAGTTGCTGCAGAAATACTACAAACATTTTAAAAAATACAATAACCCTTTATATTAAATCTACAAAATGTAATGGTTCAGTGAATGATACAGTGATTTGCAGGTGCACCAACTTGTCATAATTTATTCCGGTTTTGTCCCAAATCAATGATTCAGAAGGAAAAAATGATGATTTCAACAGAATTAAGAAAATGGTGCTGGCTTATGTTAACATAAAAACAACCATGTTTGATAAGCTCTAAAGCTTTAACTTCAATAAAAGTAAATATCCAATGCTCACGCTGTCTTTAAATCTTTGTAGCTATTACCAAATTTTCCTTTTCATAGATTTTTTTCCACTAAAATCACTGATAGGCTTTCAAACAACATGGTTTTTTCTGTTTTATTATTCACTGGGAAATGAAAAGGGAAATGCAAAGGAAGCTTGATGAATATTTAAACCATTACACAGCCATTATAGCTCTTTATGTAAATGTAGAGCAAAGAGCTGTGGTGGTTATTTATAGGCACAGCAGGTTGTAATTGACTTTAGGAGTTGTTTGGAGTGGGTTGCCCTACCTGACCCATCATTACAGAAGATAGTGCACGTGGAGGATATGCAGAAATAGACCAGGAATGCTGTGGCTGGAAGGACAGAACATCCAACAGGTTGAAATTCTTAATAAAAAATAAAAAAACATTAACACAAAAAAGGGAAACGACAGTTTCTCCAACCACTCCACTGACTTCACAAGCACTTCAGGCTGGCTGTAAGCACCAGTAAAAGCTGAACTTAAAAATGAAAAGCAGTGCGCCTGCTGTTGATGTACAATATAAACAATCTACAAAATATAAATGATCAAAACCTTGCTGTGTCACTTTGTGACTGATTCAAAAGAAGAAGTTTTTCCTTATACTTTTTAAAATGAGCTCAGGATAAACTGGATTACTGTTTTAAATGTTTATAAAATACATTACTTTCTAAATCATTATAATCAGTTTTTCAGACGCTCAGCTGTTAGTTGCTTGCTGGGTTTTTTTTTCTTCTCTTTTCTTTTTTACTTGGCATTGTACCAAATAAACCTATCAATACATATTGCATGCACATCTACATTGCATACAGGGCAGTTCAGCATATGAAATTTCAAAATGGAGCTTAGCTGTTCAAATATATGCAGAGCATTGCTTGGTGGAGTGAACCCTACCTTATCAAGTGCAGCCTCACAAGTGTGCAAATGACTCATCATATGCATTACAATGCACCCTCGTACCATTATGCTGAGTTTTGGGTCGGTGTGCTGAAATAAAGAGGATGCAGCATCCATAATACCATCCATTTGCCTGCACAAAACACTTAGCAACTTTATGAGACGCAGCTGTTCAAACAAATATCTAAGCATCAAATCACATGGCAGCAACTCAATGCAGGCATTCACACAGAGATGGTATAGATGACTTGATGAAGTACAGTACATGTATTTGGTTATCATAGAAGGCCACTCTAGGTTGGTTGCAGTCCCATGAATCATAGATTTCTGAATAATTTGTGTAACTGTAGTGACAGGAACATAAACCTGCTTGGATATGGTCTTACAATCTTTACCTTTAATATGCTTGTCTTGAAGTTTCTGTCTATATTGTGTCTCTTACACACTCTGTGACCAAACAGAACAGACTATCGGTACTTATAGGTCTATATATAGACACACTGACTGATTACAAGATTGTAACAACTGGGATGTTTTTTAGTGGACACACCTTGGAGGAACTTGTCCCTTTGGTCACATTATTTTCTGGGTGCCATCAATTTTTCTGTTTTATAATTCTGATGAAGCATGAATGAAAAGCAGTGTATGATGTTCTCTGGTTAAATTTCATAGACTTTTTATTTATTAATACTTCTGTCAGATTCAAGTTGTTTCCGTTACAATTGTGCGTTTTTCTTTCTTTAACTGCGGAGTACCAACAACTTTGCCCACATGTGCAAATAGCACCTTTCCAGTCTTGTCAACTACTCAAAGCATTTGATACCATATACCACTGTTTCTCAACCCCGGTCCTCAAGTACTCCTGCCCTGCACGTCTTAGAGGCAACCCTACTTTAACACACCTGAATGTAATAAATGCTCGTTAACAGGCTGCAAAGAACTTGATGAGATGCTTAATTAATTTGAATCAGGTGTGTTAAAGTAGTGTTGCCTCTAAGACGTGCAGGGCAGGAGTACTTGAGGACCAGGGTTCAGAAACACTGCCATATATACCGTGTTCAACTATTCAAACACACCCCAGCAGGCACATCGGGGCTAGTACAGATTAAGTGTCTTGCCCAAGGACACTTTGGCATGCAGTCAAAGGAAGCCTGAAATCAAACTCCCAACCTTCTAATTGAAAAGCGACTACAATTCCACCTGAGCAACATCCATCCATTCCTGTCACCTGAGAACATGTGTGGGAGATATTTTTCTTGGTACACCGCAGTGTTGCTGCTGACCACGTCCATCTGTTTATGAGCACGAATAGCGTCTTCTGATGGCTACTTCCAGCAGTACCAGGTTAGAATACTCACATTGTCTCTAACTGGTTTCTAAAGGACTGTGTTTTCTACAGTCCAAATAATCTGCAGATCTCAGGAGTTAAAGCAGTTCTGTGGGTAAATTGGGTCAAAATCAATCAAAATTAGCACAAGCGAGGTACATTTAAAAAAAAAAAAAGTGATCACTATGTTTGAGTTTTTACTTAAAACCAGTGGATGCAACATTGATTTTTGGGGTTTCAGTGCATGCTTCAACACTGATCTGCTTCAGGACCACACAAATTACTTTTTAAAAAAATCTTTTCTGAAAGTTGTGTAATTCTCTGAATTATTAAATGATAACGAGAGCCATGGATGATAAAAAAAACTTTTATATACATTGAGATGTATTCATTAATCTTCAAAACTCTATTCACCTCTAGTTCTGCAAAAGAAATCTTTATATTGACATTTAAATGCATATTTTTAATTTGATCAGACACAGGCAATGGATTTGACAAAATTCTTGCAGACTTTCTTCTACTTTTGCAAAAATGTTGGAAAAAAAAACCCTTCCTAAATGAAAAATGTTAGATACAAACTGGGTCCGCTAAACGGGTCATCGTTGAAAGCAGGCTGCATTCATTTCTGGCAGGCGAAGTTGGATCAGGAAATGAGAGTCTCTTTATGCACAGCAGCAGAGCTGAGTGGTACATTTTACGTCCAGGAGCCGTGATGGTTTACTGAGAATGAAAATTGAAAGTTTTGACAGCAGCAGCCTAAAAACAAGAGTCCATTATGCGTTCTGGGTGCGTGTTGTGTTTGCTGTCTTGCTCTCCAAGATCATTTATCCTAAGACAGCTTTTTAACAGATTAACTGAGTTTTTTGCTGGATGATGAACGCATGAGGTAAAACTGCAGTCAGAAGCAAGCCGAGACCGATCAATAGCTTCAGTTTCATAATGAAAAGAGTGCGTTGGTGACATTTATCTGTTACTAAAGGTCATCACGTCTGCTCTTACAGTCTTCACTGAGTGGTTTGGAGAAAGGCCTGAAAGACGTGAGCATTTTTCATATCAGTACAGATAATCAATGTCTGCTTTATGGGCGACCGTGCTGTCGGTCCCAGTATCACAGGAGAATATCTGAGATGGAACCGTAGACATTGCTGAGAAATGAAGTCCTCCGTGCATTTGCTTTCAGTACAGTTGGTAAAACATTCATGCTGTAATTTATGAGCAGTCCAATAATGAATATCTAACAGTGGCCTGTTGCTCAGCCGCTGAGTATATCGATCAGAGGTTGTGTTTACAGATGTACGCCTCACTTTCATGCTTGTGTGTTTGCTTTTGTGTTTAAAACCGCTACAATTCACTGTGTTTTCCAAATATGTTTTGCTTTTCTGCTTTCTGGTTAACTTTATTTCCCTCAAAAAATTTAAAAATGTCTAATGTGAGATTTCAGAGATGTTCCTCAGTGGGACAGGTTGGAAAAGGAAGTTAGCGAAAGGGCTAACAAATTGTTTTGACAATGGAGCTGACCCCTAGGATTTGTGTATTCATGTCTTTTTTATTACATTTGAAAACACAGAACATCGTAAAAACTTGACTTATATCCTTACCGCTTTTCTGTCACATCACTAATATGCACCTAGCAAAACTGTCCAAAATACATTTTTAGCTTAATTTAAAATAAAAAGTCATAACAGCTTTGTATTACGTTTGATCAGGGATTGCACTCCCGTCCTGCAGGTTTTACAGCAGTGGTGGGAAACTTGGTCCTTGTCTTAAGACTTAGATGCCCCTGCTCCAACATACATGATTTCATATTAAGGCAAATGTGTAGCGCTTAATAAAATTCTGTCAGATGTATTTTAATTTTAACTTACATATACACCCACAAAAACAAATTTTAATTTGCATTTGATGGGTTGGTAGTTTAGAGCCCAGTTGATTCATCCCTCTCATGTAAACAATGATTCTGTTTAAAGTTCATCTTATCGGCCTTCTCCTCCTCAGCTGTTGAAAAAAGCGACAGTGTGTTCAGTTAAGTGGAAATAGTATGGTCTATGTGGTATACGTGGTCTTTGTTCTGCTAATAACTATTTCTTAGTTTTTTGTTTCATTTTTACAATTGAGCTGTTGTATTTTATATACTGTTTGTGTTTGTGTGTGAATGGTGTATAAAATTCTGTAAATAGGCTACCTACATTTGTAAAGTAATATAAAGGAGACCCCAGGACTCTAATGATTGTTAATAAATTAATTGTTTAGCCCGTTGGGTTTGTTCATATTTGCAGTTCAATTCACAGTTTGCACTTTAAACATGGATAGAGTATCTCACAAAGGTTTAATATATATTTTGCTATTTGAACAATTATGTTTGTGCTGCCTGTGAATGAGAGAGGGATTAATAAAGTGTTTATCTGTTTAGGAACATATGTAGGATATTTTGTGTAAATGTGCAAAATGAAATAAAAGTGACTTGACTCTTCTTGGCTTACCTGACTGGTGTGCTCCCCAGAGTGTTAAGGCAGTGGCTTCCCTGTGGTCAAAACACTCTTTAAAGGTTCTGGAAGAGGCCATGAGATAGGTAGATAGATTAATTGCACCTGAGTTTCAGGTTGCTATTGGGGAGTGGTTCAAGGCTTAGCTTACTAGTTTTCTTAGACTGATTTTAGACTGAGTGGATACATAGGGAACATTTGTAGAGTCCCTAGTGAGATCTAAGAATATGGTGTTGGTTTTGTGTTAGTTTAGCAGGAAGTAGCTTATTCCATTCAGCAGCAGAAGAGAGAAACTGTGCTGGTTTGTTAATTTCTGATGGCTTTGCCAGTACTTTGGATATAAAAACAGTGGGTTTGTGTGGTTCCTAAATTCAGCATTGTGCATTTTATAAAGAACCTTTTTTTGGATAGTAACATCTGTGTTTAAAATTTTTCTAATGATTATCACCCCAACCCTCAATACAGTAAGAAATATTTGGCAAAAAAAGAGTGTAGTAAATAATATGCATATGTTCTAAGGTTCAGTATATACTTAGATTTACCCATTATAGCAATAGACTCTGCGATTTCTTTTTTTAACGTAGGGTATTTGTCTCGCCCATTGACAGTAAGGATTGGCTCCAGCCCCCCCATGACCCCATTAGGGACAAAGCGGCAGAAAATGGATAGATGGATGGATGGATGGATGGATGTAGGCTATTCGAGATTTCCAGCTTAGTTTGTGGTCAACAATGACTCCAAGAAAATTGTGTTTACGTACATGTTCTATAATTTCATTTTGGAGTTCCATTTTAATTTGTTTAATCAGTTTTTAAAGTGCATTGTAAATAAAGTTGCATTGCATTTATGTGCAGAGTGTTCAGGACATGCTGTACAATGCTGACAAGCAGCAACTCTTACAGGTACCAATCTCCTCTGACACTCGATGTTCATATTTGCTATGTGCTTATTTCTGTTGTGTTTTCACGTGCAGATATCATACCAATAAGCCCAAGCTCATTATTTGCAGACCATAATTTAATGTTACATTAAGCCAGAGTAACATTCAAGACCTTTTTTCACATTCAAACACAAATCTGGTAATGTTTGCAACAAGTATACAAAGAGAAGAAAGTAGAAATGCTTCTGAAAACTCAATTATTAACTAAAAACACCCATAAAGTATTACATGGACACTGTATACTAGAACATAATTTAAGTACCCACATTTCTCATACACCTCTAGATACATTTAGCTGAATTGAAGAAATTGCACTGATCCATAATTAGAACAGCTCCAGCTGCATAATAGTAGTCCTCAGGAAGATGCAAACAATGGCAGACTATAAAGAGGACAGAACAATGCCGTAGCATTATGGTAAAGACAAAATACTTATACCAGTGCATAAAAAGAACTGCTTTACCCCTCCAGAAATAGCTTCAATGGCAAAATTAATTTTGCTATAAGAGAGTGAAATTTATAAAACCCGAGAAGAATTAGTACCTACAACACTGCTACTTGATTACAGTGGAACTGCAATGTTATTACAGCATGACTTAACATGCTGCAGAATCATGTTGGGCATCCAGCTGCTAATGCTGAATGGAACGAACAGATGTTTGCTCCAATAAAAGCGTTGTAATCACAGCAAGAAACTCTACAAAAGCTCCTGCAGTGTCAGTTTGTGGAGACCACATGAAACCATAAACTAAGTGGTTTGTCTTAGATTAGCTGACAAGATTGTTAAGATGATAAGATGTTATTGATGCATTTGATCATATTAAAATTTGGTTTGTTTAGTTCTTTTATTAATCTCTTTATGTAGCATATAATGTCATGGTGAGCTGCACAGCCATGCGGTAGTTAGCACCACAACCTTGCAGCAAGAAGGTTGCTGGTTCGAGCCTTGGCTTGAACAGTGAGTGGCCTTTCTGTGTGGAGTTATTTTCTCTCTGTGTTAGCATGGATGAGCAGTGACTCTACTTTGAGCTCCTCTCACATGACCAACCCTCTTACCCTATCAGCCACCCTGCAAAAGAAACTCATTTTAGCCACCTGTAGCCACTTGTGATCTCGTTTTTTGGTCACTACTCAAAAGTGAGGGTAGGAATATAGATCTCTGATATCTGGCTCAGCTCCTTGTTTAGTGCAATAGACTGGCACTGCGTCCACATTACGCAGTCCTGAAACTCATGTTTCATCCTCTCCTCCTTGTGAACAAGACTCTAAGATACTTGAATTCTTCACTTGCAGCAAGACCACTTTCTCAACATCCTACCCTTTTATGACTAGGGACCATGGTTTCCAATTTAAGGTGCTGATCCTCATCCAGTCACATCACAGTCAGCTGTGAATTGCTCAAGTGAGAGCTGTAGATCTCAACCAGTTAAAGACAACAGAATCACATCATCTGCATAGAACAAAGCCTAATTGGGAGGTCTACAAACCGGATTTCATCAACACTTTGGCTGCGCCTTCAAAATTTCTCCTTCAAATTTATTTACAGAATCGGTGAGATAAGGCAGCTTTGGCAGAGTCCAACCCTCACTGGAAACTAATCTAACTTACTGCGGATAATGACGACTAAAGTCTGACGCTCGTCATACAGGAACCAGACAGTCTATGTAAGGGGTACCTCACAGCCTCAGAGAACTATCATAACTTCTTCACTTCACTTCAAGAATACAGCATTTTATTAAAAAAACAATTAATTGTTGGATGCATTAAAGCAGACCTGAACTAATCATTCCCACTCCATTCATTTTTATTTCTTGGTACTTTTAGAACATGGGTGTCAAACTCCAGTCCTCGAGGACCAGTATTCTGCAGGATTTTGCTGTTGCTTTGCTTTAACACACCTGACGGAAACAAATTTATAGCTTGACAATAACCTGGATACCAGCTCTCGAGGACTGGAGTTTGATACCTCTGCTATAGAATGACCAGAAAAAAAAAACAAGATCTCCACTTTAGAGAAAAAGAAGGTGGAAAACCTCTCTGGGGTGAAAGATCTACAGAACAAGAATTTATCAAAATTTCTTTATATGGTTGAATTGATTACAGGCTTTCCCTGTACGAAGAAGTCCAGGAATTGTGGCATAATAGTGTTGAGGTAGCTCAGGAGAAGTCCAACAAGAGAGAATTCAGTACAACAAGCTACTATTAAGTTTTTAAAAATGTTAAAGTTGTAGGATGGCGTATTGGCATCGGAGACGATCTGTGCTGCCATAAGGTCTTTCTCGTTTAGCTTTTAATGTCCTGGTGATTTAGAGAGAAAAAAAACCCTATAGTCTTTATTTGAGTTAGTACCTACCCTTTAAGTGCAGCTGGACCAGTTTCAACATTTTTCTTGGCTAAAAAAAAAAGTGTATAAAACAACCTCTTCTGATGCTCATTCCAACTTGTGTTATAGGTCTGCCTTTACAGAAAAAGCAAGTGACTGTACAACAGCGCTAACACAGTGAGAACCCATCCTTTTATTACATCAGTCAAAATCTCCATTGAGATTAATAGCAATGGGTCAGACCATTTTATTCCTGAAGAGAAAAATGCAGTTGTCAGTCGACCTAATTGTGCTCTCATGGTACATGAGGGCCTGCTGAGTTATTGAGAGCTTTACCAGGAAAACTCTGATCGACGAGCAGCAGGGGGGTCTGACATTGCACTTCACACACTGGCTGCTCTGTCAGGGAAGAGGAAAAGGATTATGTTAGGAAAAAAATAAAAAGAGTGACATTAAGGAAATAAATTCTTTAAATGGAAATGACGGTGTTCAAGTTTGTTTCAAAATCATTTTATTTTGATAACTTTACCTAAAAGTTCTATATCCCATTATTTATCAACACTTTTCTTTCTGTTGCTGATTTTTGAAAAAAAAAGTTGAATGTTAGTGAAATAGAAGATTTCTGTGTGTGTGCTGTTTTGAACTCATCTGCACTTCTTTTTACTGCATTTCTTCTAGCTTGTGTTTGAGCTGGAATGCTCACTCACCAAGGTCTTAATAAAGATCTCACGCTCGAAACCTGTTATGGTTACATGCCAGAGTCACACAGTGAAACCAGACGCATTGGGAAC
>JBAMIG010000007.1:4813597-4823833 GCA_037177335.1 Kiunga ballochi | reverse complement strand
CTTCTGTTCCTGGTCCGTTGTGGCTTGGATTTCCGCTGTGTGCTGCTTGTGGGTTCACTCCTTGGCTACCCGTTACACCCAAAGCAAATACTGTGACGTAATAGTTAAAATATGACCACAAAGAATATAAAGATATATCCACAGCATCAGGAGGGAATAAATTTACATTTGGAAATTCTGTTGAATAAATATTCACTTTAAATACAAAAAGAGCTCAAATTATTAAGAGGATCTTAGGTCTTAGGTCTGTCTGTCTGTCTATCCTTTCCTGTCTAGTTTCAGAATATCATTTAAAAAGTATTTATATCTTAATTATCTCGCAGCTTTTTATCTGGCTCCATTGTTTCTTCATAATAATTCCTTAGAATCCTTTTAAATAATTTTTCTCCCAATTGCAATAGGTGTTTTGTTTGTTTGCATTATTTTGTTCTTCACCTACACCAAGTGTTTCCATCTGGTCATGCAAAAAACACACTACAGCAGATTTCCAATGGATTCATGCTTAAACACACCTGAATAGATGTGTAATTCCTGATTCCCAGAAATGTCTTCTCCATGTTTCTTTTTTTATTGTTTCTGTCTCAGTATTTCTAAACAAATGTGTTCTTGTAGCTAATTCCTGTGAAGGTCCTGTTTACCATTTTCCTGTTTTTTTTTATCAGACCTTCTAGAAGGAAAACATTCAGCCTTTCATTTTCAATCTGCAGCTTTCTGCCTGCTCCTGCTAGGCATCCAGACTCTATCAAGCTGTTTGTTGTGACTGTATTATGGGAGGAACCCATCTTGTCTCAGCATTGGGTTGGGATGTGTGGTACGTGCCACAGTGACCTGCAGGGCGTTGTGTGATTGATCGCACCATTGCTAGGAGGATTACTATGCCATGATGCAGAGGCAAATTAATCATTCTGACACTGTGGCTGACATGTAATTTCTTCCCTGCATGTTAGCAGGGGGAAACCTCCAGCAGGTGGAGGGCTCAAACATGAGCTATGCTTATGTTGTGGAAGGAGAGTTCTTGTCAGATCTTAGTTGTTTTTCAGTTTTAAGAGGTAACATAACCATTGTGAAAACATGTCAGCTATTGTCATGGCCCATGTTTCACATCTTGGAGCTGGAGGTAGGTTTAACCTGATCCATAGCAATAACTATACACAGGACCATGGCCACCAATCTGCATAATGAAGTATTTTCTTCTTAAAAATGTTTACCCAAAATATGTAGCACTTCAAACTCACCTTCTGTTGTTTTTTTAAGTTTAGCGACACAACAAACTGACGTGTGGGATAAAGGGGGAAAATTGGTAGAATAAAAAGCCAACATAGGTTACAAAAGTCAAAACACCCAACAAATACACCAAAGGCAAGTGTTAATCTATAGAAGAGATGAAGATGGGATCTCAGCAATGAATGTGCTGCTGAATGTTAAAAAGCTGGCAGCATCACACACAAACTAATACAATGGAAGAGGGAAAGGGGAGGATCTATACACCAGAGATGGATATGTATGAAACTAAGAAGTCATTTCCACAAAGGCTGAGAAATGTTTTCAACTGCATCCTAGATTTAATAGTGTATTATAAGAGGAGCCCATCTTATCATCAGTACCGTAGGATATGTGGGATGTGCCACAGTGACCTGCAGGGTGTGTATTCGTGAATGCAAGAGAGATTATTGTCAGGTGTGTTTTAAAATGTAGTTATGTAAGTTTTTAAGTCAAGCAATTTGTCTTTTTCTCCATCTGGAAAGTGCTTTGTTAATAAAATATTAGTTGTTCTTTTATTTATTGCAAACACGTCATTTGAGATTAGAATTTAAATCCCTCAAAATATTAAAACAAACAATACTGAGATTTTCTGACATTTTTCTAAATTGAAATACCGAGCTCCCCATCACTATAGAGTCATCCAACTGATGGATCTTTATGCCCCCATAAACTGCTTTGCAGCTTTGTTGCAAAGCAGTTGAAGCTTTTACTAAATTTTGGGTTAAGAGACAAACCAGCAGAAATGTGGACTTCTGTTTCTCTACATGTCTTCTGTCTTTCTTCCCATTTGAGACCAGATAGTTTCCAGAGAACTCAGCAATGTTCCTGCATAGCATTGATGTGCCGTCCTCTTTCTGTAAAGTAGTTGGTTACATTAGTGGGTGCAACAGTTGACTGTTTTGGGTGTAAATATTGTTCAGGGTCTTCCAGAGCATGTGTATCTGTATTTATCAGTGGGAAGAAAGTTTCTTCTTCAATGCTACCTGACAAGTTGAACGTTTCACTGATTGGCCTTTAGAGACTGCCTGTTTCTCTGCACACTTCTGCTCTATAGGTATGAATACTCTGCTCTCTGGGTACTAATATTCTGCTTTATAGGTACCAATATTCTGCTCTCCAGGCACAAAAAAGGTTTTCAACATTAACTTAGAAAATTATCTATTTTTGGAACTGAACTATCATCCTGAAGGAGTATTTACCATAAAGTAGGTGTTGAGGATTTTCACTCTATTATATGACAATATAGATCCATATTGCGAGCCCCGACACTCGCATCAGAAGGGTGTTCATTTTACCTCGTATACTAATACGGAGTATTAGTGTTAAGAGTGGGTACTCAGAACTAACATTGAGGTTTCTCATGATCTGACTTTATATGTTAAACTCACGTTATTTTAGAGTCCCCGTTTCTCTGTCATCCCCTCTCGGTCGGACGGAAAGCCCTCATGCTTGAGGGAAGGGAGCCATCGTTGCTAAAAGACCTCGAGTGAGCTCAAAAAACCAGGACCGGTCCAAAAGTATAAAAAAAATGAGTATTTAATCAGTAGCATGGTTCTCTCTCACAAGTACAGGGACAGCGATCATACAGGAAGGAAGCATACTCAGGGGAAAAGAGATCCCTCGTAAATTTGATCTCCGATACTTATACTGTCTAAGAGTTTTATTACCCATCTTTTACTGGCTGTTTACCTGACCACCACATACAATCCTATCACAGTTATCATGCACATCATAATATTCAGGTTACATCAGTTCCTGGGAGTGTTGACTCTTAGCTGGATAATTACTGTGGTCAGCAGAACTGAACTAGGACATGTCATGTTTGTCATTCTGAGGCCATGGACTTTTGGTCTTCCCAATTTACACCTGTAAGTTTTTAGAATAAGTTTATACCAGTATTTATGAGTTCAGGATACACAATTATGCTGTGTCACCGCTATGTAACAGGTGTTCTGGTAGATTTAATCTTTAAGAGGGAAAGTCTCTGCACACCAGTATTTTAGAAGACAGATAACCCCCTCATAGGGAACAACCACACATAATATCTTGCAAACATTAAGATGTTTAATGAATGTTATTTTTTATACCCAATCTTGGAACCCTCACCCACATCAAGTTTGTCTGCTATTGTAAAAGATTTCTTCCTTATCTCCATTGCAATCAGTCCCAAATGAGTTTACGTCTCCAGCTTATTTTGATTGTCTCAATATTCTTTAATTGCAATGAAATTGGTCAATAAAAACACTCCAATATTTCTTTTGCTTTATGTAATTCACATGATTTGCAATAAAAGTAATGCAGCATTTGCAAAGGCAATGAAGAAACTAATTGTGATTTGTGCAGTAATCCAGTAGGAAGCATCAAAAAGCCAAATAGTCTGATACCGATATTGAAAGGAAGTTCATGGCATACATGTGGTTCTGATAGTGTCTATTGTTCCTCCGGCAGTGACTGTAAACTGCTACTAACCATGTTTACATTGGCGCTATAAAAGACTGTTATCACTGTGCTCCATCTTTTTTCAACCTTTTATGAGATTGTGGGATGACTCCTGAAGCTTATATCGATCTGACTCTAAATTGAGATAAAACAAAAGGTTTTGCTTCTGCTCCACCTGCAGGAATCCAATTTTTCTTTAGGTTTTTCTCATATTATTGCCTTTTTTCTGTGTTGACATCTACTATGATGTGTTGATGATACACCGCTGGCATCTCAATGAGAACAAAAAGTACCAATTACGGATAAAATGATGATATGGGTCCAAACTTATGAGACATCCTCGGACATCTGATTGATTTTGTCTTTTCACTTTCTCGCTGTTGTAAAACCAACCCAGAAAAAAAACTGTAAAATTACATTTCTGACCTTTTAAATCCTGCATTTCTGCCTGAGCACACATTCAGCAGAAATTTAAAATACTCTTGTTTACTTTAAAAGACAGCAGCGTCTTCAGTGTCCCTGGCAGTCAGCCACTACAGCACATAGCCAAATGCCCATTGCTTTTAGCAACTTGCCACAAAGTTTTACACAGACTAACAAGGCCAAAGGCCACATTTTGACAAATCAGATCCCATTTTGCTTTCTGTCTTTTAAAAGCAACATGGCTAGTATTGCTTGGTGCTGTGCCTTGGTGCGGCTGGTATGTTTTTGAGCGGGGAACGTGAATTTTCTGAGCAATCTGATGCCTGAAGCATTCAGCAGTTCAACTTTTATTTTATCTTTTGTATTTTTTTGACAGTTTAAGACAGTTTAGAAATGGTTGATTTAGTTCGACAGCAGCAGACAGTAAAGCAGAGGAAAAGCAAAGATAGGAATAAATGTTGGGGAAAGTGTGATGGCCTTGACTCTGTCTGGTGATGTGGGTACTAATTTGTTTTCTGTTCATTGGTTGCTGTGCAGACTGGGTGGCTGCTTTTTGTTAGAGCACCTGGCCTTGGTGCACCTGTGCTATCAGTAAGATGTAGCGCCAGTGATCTTTTTTCTCTCTGCCTGCAGCTGTATTTGTTCACTACACTGACTCACATCCACACAATACCACTGATCTGTCTTTTTTCCTCCATGTTTTGTGAAGTTTTCATGTATTCTGTTATTTTCTGTTCTCTTACAGTCCTTTTCTACTGGTACCTTCCGTACACGATTGGATTTGAGAAAATCTTGTGTGTTTTCCATTTGGTGGCAGCTGATATCTGATGCTTACCCACTCAGAAAAGGGTTTTGAATGAGTCAAATCAAACATGACACATTTACTTCTTGCAGACCATTGATTTGCCTGAAAGTAACAAAACTTCATGAGTCATGAAAGAGATTTCTTAACAAAAACGGCACCAAACTCTGGAGGTTTTATATTGCACTGTCCATGGACTTCTTTGCCCTCTTCATTTACCTTGAGTTTGACAAAATGCGACAGGCCAAACTGCTTTTAGACCAATGTCGCAATGTCCTCCATTGTTGGATTGTGTTTGTGACACTTACAAATGATGTCTCGGGACCTTGGGGGAGTTTTGCTTTCATAAACCATCCAATATTGCTGAACTATAATGGAAAACAATCTTTAGCTGGTACTAGTAGAATAGAGACTTTATATTTTCTCAACTTTACTTTCTTTATTGTTCTGAAGCAGTTTTAGTCTTGTCAGTTTTATTCTTACTTGATGTTTCCTATGTCATTACTTGTTTATACTATGCTTATCTGCAAAATGCAGTTCAATGGAAAAACCTGCAAATCTATTTTTTTTAACCTTTTTAAAATAATAACTTTTTTTTTTAAACTTCAATGGAAGCGCAGCTCATGTCATGCTCCAGGATAATCTGACAATTTTACTACTTTTAGGAATGTGCTTAACTCATGTCTAGAAATGACCCTCGCTTCTTTGGAGGAGCCCTACTTGTTGGACATTACACATAAGCAACCACCAATCAATTACTGAACTTTAAACCAGAGTACCTAACCACTAAAAAATAACAAAACAGTGAGAACACCAATCTATTTTGACATCAATAATCCAGCGAGGGGCTGCACGGTGGCGTAGTTGGTTAGCAAGAAGGTTGCCGGTTCGAGCCTCGGTGTGAGTGTGGGCCCAACCGGGAACATTTCTGTGTGGAGTTTGCATGTTCTCCCTGTGTTAGCGTGGGTTCTCTCCGGGTTCTCCGGCTTCCTCCCCCAGTCCAAAGACATGCACCATGGGGATAGGCTGATTGGAGACCCTACATTGCCCGTAGGAGTGCATTTTAGTGTTTGTGGTTGTTTGTCTCTGTGTGTTAGCTCTGTGATGGACTGGCGACCTGTCTAGGGTGTACCCCGCCTCTTGCCTGTTGGCAGCTGGGATTGGCTCCAGTCCCCCTGCGACCCCGTCAGGGATTAAGCGGTAGAAAATGGATGGATGGATAATCTAGAAGGTGAGGCTGCTGATGATCCACTTGAAACAAACTTGTAATCATTTATTCAGATTTGAACTTTTTCAGTTTCATTTTGTCTGTCAGGAGGTAAAAAAATGTCAATAAAACATGCTCCATTCTGCTATACTGGACTGAAGTCCCAGAAGAAATACACCCGTCAGTTTTACTGGTTGGTTTTTATGATCATCACAAGCACACAGTATGGCTCAACTACTACAAACCCATTTTGCAAGAGCCAGAAAAGGAGTAAGAAAGCTATAAATGAATCAAAACTATGACAGACAGGAGAAAAGAAACAGGGAGAGGCTGAGATTTATGAAGCTGCCTGAATGATAGACAGTTAGAAACTTTCCTGGCAGCGGTGGAAGTCATCCGTAAGCCGACAGCTTGTCTGGAATCTGGTGAAGGCTTTTTAAATGATCCTATCTTTAAGATAGAAACACAATACCTGCAAGAATTTTTTACCTGCTATGGTGCAAGTAAGAATTACCTGCAGAGAAAAGAAAAGAAACACAGATTTCACAATCACAGTGCTCCAAACTCTGTTTTAAAGTTGCAACATTATTTACACTTAATGGGCAGTAAAAATCTTTTTTCTTATTTCCCATCTACCAAGGATTTGATAAGATTTTGGACACATGATTATTGAATGTGGGTATATAAATGTATGTGATGCATGTTTTTCTTTTGGTATGTTTTATTGAGTCTGTTGGCCTGTGTGTTTTTGTTTTTTGTACTTTTGTTTATTCGGATATCACGCTTGTTCACTTCTGGTACTCTTGGCAGTTGCTGATCTCTGACTCTGCAGGATCCTATCAAATATCTTTTACTTTACATACTAGTGAGGCAGATGGAACGGTATTTGGTTGGATTGCAGTCTTTCTTTTTGTGGTGTCTATTTCTCTTTTATTTGGGTCGTGTTTATTTTCCCCTTTTCCTTTTCTGTCTTTTCCGGTCGGTCCAGCAAAGAGCATTCATATAAAATAAAAATAAATAAATAAAGAATTCTGATTATCAAGAAGTTCTCTGTATATACATATATATACATGAAGAGCATCTTGGCAAAGCAAATTTGCTCAGCATAATACAGCAGCCAGACCATCGTTCTGCCTGCTTTGGTAGAGCTTGAACTTTTTTAACTTTGGCCATATGTAGTGCAAACATCTGGAAGCAAGGGATTGGGGTCCTACAGTACTGCATGCTGGTTAGAAATTTTGTCTCGCTTCACTCATCTGCACTGAAAATGTGACCACACTACATGGGTACCTTATGGGATCCACCTGAATGCAGTCAGATAGTGCAGCTAGAGCTCAGGAACTGCAGCTTAGTGACCTGCTTCCATTGACAACAGAACTTGGTTCTGATTGGTTTAACCTCTTGCTGGCAAATTTCGATTTTCTGATAGGACTTACATGTTTCTGGAAATTTCATATAGCAGTTATTAAAACCTGGACAGGCTGAAGTTTGCCTGCTCCAACAAAGTATACACACTTAATGTATTGCAGCTTATAAGTTATTACACTTGGACAAATATGTAGCATAGCAGTTGGTTATGTCAGCATAACACAAGTGTTCGTATGTTTTGATTAGACATACAAAACACAGACTTGTTGGCATGTATCCTACCTTTCCTCATGCCACCTTTGCCCTCCCCCCAGGCTATCCATAGTCACCCAAAACTTTAATAATAATAATAAAATATTATGAAATCAGTTCTTGACAAAGGAGATTTATATAAGAGTTTGTCGACTTCAATTCATTCGTATTTATGTTTTTACAGACATAAAATAATAAATTAACTTTAACATTTTTTCTCCCTTTAACCGGTTTTCCTCTCATTTACCTTCTCTGTTCCTGTTTTTACAACATAAACAGCAAACTCCCTTTTGCAATTCATGTCTCAACTCATGATTTATCAACATCCCTGAGAGGGCACAAAGCCCCCAAAGTAATTTCTAGATGCATAGAGTTCTTTCAGCTTTCTCTGAATAGATATTTCCCTCAAACCAGCCTATTTAGCATTTTCTGTAGTATTATGGTTATTTATTTTTTAAACTGTTATTTATTGAGCTTTTGCCTCTGCAGCCACATGTTTTCATTTAGTTCTGCACACAGAACTAGCAAAACTGGTAAAACGTGCTAATTTAATAAGAATTTAGTCAGGCGTACCCATCAATATGCACTTACAGCAGTGTTTCTCAGTTCCAGTCCTCAGGCCCTCCTGCTCTGCATGTTTTAGAGGCAACCCTTCTTTAACACACCTAAATTCAATAAATGGCTCATTAACAAGCTGGGAAGAATGTCATGGGCAGGTTATTGGATTTAAGTCAGGTGTGTTGGGTAGAAACATGCATTAGACATGCAGGGCAGGAGGGCCTGAGGACCGGAATTGAGAAACACTGACTGACACAGAAATATTTTTTCTTATTTCTAATAGATTCACTAATTAGGTTTGGAAAAAATAACTCATTAAAGAGGAGATGTATAAACATTACAAAGATTTAAATTGTTGTAGTTTGTACTCACAGATTCATTATTATTGTTTAGCATTGGCATGTTGTGTTTGAAATCACAGAGAAAGCTAGTTTTGCATGAAGAGACATAACTTTTTACATGAAGCACTGGACCTATATATTATCAGAGCCTATATTTCCTCATCATCTCGGATACTTTGGACACCTGAGTTTGTGCAATTTTTCTGCATTCATGCAAACATTTAAAACTCCCACATTAGTTCAAAAAGTAATTTTTCCAAACTATCCAGAGACGTTTATGATTGATGCTTAATGAATATTAAAGCTACATTTAGTCCTATAGCGTCATGCTCACAGTCACACACCAAGCACTGAAGCTTTCCATACTTAACTGTCATAAAGGAAAAAGTTTCTAATAATATGACTTTAGTAACTCGAAATCTTCTGCTTTTCATTGATGCAAAAAGGTCAATAACCATGTCTTAAAATTTCCCTCTGGCTTTAAGTTCTTCCACACAAGTCTGTCCTGCGCACACGTATTTTTCAGGTATTTTTTTAACAGAACTATTAACAATCTATTTACCCAAAAGCCCATTTACATGTTTAAATACTTGTGACAAACTTAACCAAATGGATAATAAAAATACATAACATATAACCAAATAAAAGAACTCATTATTAAATCAAATTCACTAGCTTCCTTGGTTCAGCCCAACCAGGTAATTATGAGAATATTCTTTGCAGCATGACCTCAGAGAGAGAAATTATAGTAACCTCCAATAAAATCCCAAATCAAAAATAAATATTGTCACTACATAATAAACACAATCACTTTAGTGAGGGGGCTGTGACACTATTGCATTTTGGTAGTGGCGTTACATTACTCTCATCTGATTGGCTGATCCTTAAAAAAAAAAAAAAAGTTCTACAATTGATGCAAACCTAGTCTGGCCTTCTCGCCTGCCTCTAGTAAAACGTATTACCAGCAAGGGGTGTGGTTGTTTCAGTTTTGAGAGACGTGATTTGAAAAACTGTAAAATAAAAATCCTCTTTGTGTCAACTCTAAAACTAAATGTATAAATGATTAAATGAACATAAATAAAGGAAAAATACTATATTCATCCAACGGTGGAATTCAGTAGGCTAAATAAATAAAATAGAGGAGGCTCACCTTCTCTTGGCCGCCGTTGAAAAAATGCCTCTGTTGTTCATTTATTTAAAGTCTTCAACTTATTTAAGATTCCATTGTTAATCCAACTCCAATCATTTGTTTGAGTTAGAAACCTTTCCAGTACAGTTAGCATATGTAAATGTTAGCAGTTTTTTGCCATGTAGTGGACAGACCGTAATCATTTTGATAAAATAGGCTAATATGTGACTTACAGTCACTACCACTAAAGCTTGGTACATACTCCACGAGAAGCGAGAAGTTTTTTCTTGTTCTCGGGGTTCCGAGAAGAAAATGACGTCATTTTGTTCTTGCGGACGTGTTTAAAGACATTTCTTGACACACCTGGCTGGCAGAACCTTTTTCTTGAGGGGCTGCGACAAGTATTCTGTGATTGGTCAGAAACTTGAAGGAGGTGTAACCAGGAAAAGCCGGA
>JBAMIG010000007.1:4793930-4804224 GCA_037177335.1 Kiunga ballochi | reverse complement strand
TATGAATGCCATGCCGAACAAGAACGTTTTTTTTGTTCTTGCGACCTCAAGAACAAGAACTCAGTTCTCGCTTCTCGCTTCTCGTGGAGTATGTTCCAGGCTTAAGTGTACAATATCCAGTGGTTCATTTGAGACAGCACTTACCCGCAACAGTGTGCACTACAGAAAAATATGTGCGCAGTGTGCATTAGCACTAAATTCAGTGCACTAGAGAATTGAGACACAGCCCAACTCTACCCTGTTCTGCCATGTTTGTAGCTTGATAGCCGCAATACACAAATCTCCCAGTAGAGAAACATTTCATTGGTACGTTTTTTTAAACAATATACTAGTATATATACTATAAATGTCAAGAACAGAAAATGTATCTGATTTACGAAACTGGTTAAACAGAAGTCCACAACCTTATTTTGCTGACCCACAGCAAATACTATAACGTAACAGATAAGAAAAAAAAACAGAATAGAGAAAATTAAACAGACTAAAAAATAAGACCAAAAAGAATATACAGTATATGTGCTGCATCAGGAAGGAATAAATGTATATTTTCTGCATTCCTAAACACTTAAAAGTGCACAAAAAGCATTCTTTTAAGGGCTAAAATAAGTGAGTTTTGCATGATAAGACCCCAATGTATATACATTGTGTGTGTGTCTTGGTACTTAATATTCTCATGATTTGGTGTGTGTCTGAATAAAAACCCTTTTTAAGTAAAAAAAAAAAAAAGTAACCCTTTCCTCCCAGATAAATTTCTGTCTATTGTTCTGATGTAATGAGTCAATTTTAATAAACTTAGAACAATAAACTGCAAGAGAACATGTTGGAATGTTTGCTATGTGATAAACTGTGTGTGTGAAGCCCTGGGAGGCAACTTTGTTGTGATACTGGGCTATATCAATAAAATTGAATTGAATTGAAAAATCTATTGTGAAAGAAGTGGTCAATGCATTGATTTCTCCTTCCACAGTGGTGTAATGGAGGGAAGCATAGTGCAACTAAATTACTTGACTAGTGGTTGTAATTGGGCCATAACTAAAGTTTAATTGTGCACACAAACATATTGCTCATCCCTGAAGGAAACAGTTGTGTTCTTCTTGACCTCAGTCTGGGTCCGTGAGCAGGAACGGTTCCTGGTGAGGAGTTGTCATAACTCAAGTTAAATTCTTTCATGGCTAGCTGGGTGTTTGTGTCTGGCTTGACAGACATATGTTTTGTTTTCCTTTTCAGCCAAGAAAGTCTCGATGTGAAACAAGATCTCTTTCTCTATAGAATCCTGGTGGATGGTTGATACTACAGCATGAAAATATATAAGAACATTTCAGCAAATCTTTTAGAGCAGGGGTGCACAAATCCAGTCTTTGAGATCAACCATCCTGCATGCAACCCTTTTGCACACACCTGAATAAAATAGCTGAATCTTTTCTGCTGCATGTAATCCAGCCCCACAGAGGCCTGCTAATGAGCCATCCATTGGTTTCAGCTGTGTTGGACAATGGATGCATCCTAAAGTTGCAGGATTGTAGATATTGAGCATCGGGGTCGGCCGCCTCTGTTTCAAAGGATTTGTTATTTGCATGTGAGTGAATGTTCTGTGTACTGTTTTCAGCTCTGTCCCCACCTGTGGATGTGTACATTGTTATCAAAACAAACAAACAAAAAATACTGCAGAATTTCTACACCAAATAGTATCTATTGTGAGCTCTTCACCACCACAACTTTTCCCTCACAGTTCCCACAAAAATCTTCAGATTTTAGATTGCAGCTTAATAGTGTCATGTCTTGATAATAATGCATTTTACCAATGACACTAAAACTTCTTTATGTCTTCAGGCACAAACAATTTCCTAATTTGCAAGCTCCAACATCACAGACCTGTGGTAGAGGAACTGTGCATCCTGGGAGGGACACAGAGTGAAATGCTGACACGTATACATAGGGAGAAATATCAAAGGCCTCAGGTTGGCTGCAGATGAGGCCCTGAGATCCTACATAGGCAGACAGGCAGGTTGTCTACAGTTAATGAGAGGTTAAATGAAATTATCTCATGTCACCTTTCCCCAAAGACCTGCCTGATGCCACAAAGCATCGTCTGGCCTCTCCAACAGTGGACACACAGACCTCTACTCTGCTTCCAGATTCACAAAGCTCCAGCTGACTCCAGCTTCTGCATTGCCTTATAGACAGCAAATTAGTCACATTTGTACACATCTTTGGGAAGACCCATTCAAGCCTTTTGTAGTGTTTTTCTGATGGAGCAGCCTCTGGGTGACTTTTTAAAAAAGAATTTCCCCTGTACTTCTGTACAGTGTTTACATATTTATAAGCCAAACTGTATTACTTATCTTACTATATATATATATATATATACTACAATACAATTGATGCATTCATCAAATTGAGTACGTAAATCCCTGTCACCTTCTTGGTTTTTCTGCTAATCTGAGTAGGTTAAATTGAGTATAAAAAGAAATGAAAAATACTTTATCCAGATCTGTTTTACATTTCCTGTGACAAATTTGAAAAAAAACAAACAAAACAAAAACAAATTGTATTGAGCAGCCCTCATTAGGAAAGTTTCAAATGCAGAACTCAGGGAATTTACTGTTTCCAATTTAAAAACTTTACAAAAAAAATCGGCATTTTCTCAAATTAATGAAAGAGGGTGCGAATAAACGTTTGACATATTGGTTCAAAAGAAGGAGCATTATACATGTAGCAAACCATATGTGAAATGTGGACAGAAAGTCGTTGAGCCCTGCGATGGACTGGCGTCCCGTCAAGGGTGTACCCCCCCTCTCGCCCGTTGACTGCTGGGATAGGCTCCAGCCCCCCCGCGACCCCGTTAGGGACAAAGTTGTGGATAATGGATGGATAAAGTATTTGGTGGTATTTGAGGGTTTGGGTTTAAAAACCGAGTCACACCTCAGTCAGTAGATTCCAGAAGTTATAACTGTTGCACTTTTGTTACATGCTCAATCGTTGCTCTTTCTGTTTATCAGCTGTACCATATGAGAAAATTTAAATCCTTGTTTTTCCTGTGTGATACTGAGGCCTTTTGTCCTCATCACAATAATTGAGTAATTTTCAAACTTCATATCTTGCGTAATATCCTTTAAAATCAGTAAAAAAAAAATAAAATAAAAAATTTTTTTGACAATGAAAAGGAAACAAAATTTTTTAGAGGTTTCCGGTCACCCAAAATCCCCATGTATCACTATTTCACTCTTTATTTCTAACCAAAGTTAATGATCCTGCCAGACATTGTAGTATGTCCTCTGACTGGATCCTCCCACTAACGTCTATCATATCTGGGCCACCTCATTAAAAATGATATAGACACACCATTGCCTGTGCAACAGAGATGGCATTTTGCATACCTTGGTTGGAACAGTGGTCATTTGATCACCACCCACTCTTCTGAGTTTGAACTTCATCAAGTTGTTTTGACCATGTCTACATGGCTAAACTTTTTGAGGCGCTGCCATGTGATTGGCTGATTAAATGTCTTTAAAAGTAACGGAAAAAATGCACCAAAATCAAAACATACAGTAAATCCTGTTACCCGTGACACTAAGAGACTGTCATGTGACGTAAAGCTCAGTATTTATTCCCACACTGATACAGTTACACCGACTGTAGTGCAAAACTCCACAAACAACCTTGTATCTTTGTGTACTAAATAAGCTAAATGTGTGTATGTGCAATTAACCACTGAGTGTATGACGAATGTACCAATATTTTCTTACCATAAATACTAGTTTAAAAGTTATACCAGACTGTTATTAAGGTATTATGCTTATTTAATAACTTTTTCCTCTGCTTTTAAATTCATATTCTCTCTTATTCGCCTTCATCTTCGCTTGTTGTCCTTCTGTTTGTCATGGTGGTTTTATTTTTCTCATATCCTTGACCTCTTTCAGGTGTTTTCTGAATTTTATTCCTATTTTTTTTCAGTTTTTTTGCTCTCCTTTAAATATTTTTTTTCTTATTTTAGGATTCTTCTCTTTATTATAAAGCCCTCCGTGACCAAGTTTCATTATTTGTCAGAGATCTTACAGTTCCATGTATTTTAAATAGAGCACTTTATTCTCAATCTGCAGTTGTACTCTAACTTTAAGATCAAGTTTAAAACCTTCCTTTGTGTTAAATCTTATAATTAGGGATGGTCTAGTCAGTTTTGTTGCCATAGGGACATCCCATAATGCACTGAGCTTTTAATTCCTCTGCTCCTCATTTTCCATGTATAAACATATCAGACTATTTACATCATTAATCTATCTCTGCTTTTCTGCAGTGTTAATGTTGTTGCAATGTTAATCTGTCTTTCTTGTCCTCTCCATGCAGACAGTCTAAGCAGATGGGTGCAATGCCTGAGCCGGCTTCTGCCAGTGGTTTTTCCTTCCCTATAAGGGTGACTTTTCCTTCCCACTGTTGCCTCATTCATGCTCAGGATGGGAGAATGCATTGACCTTTGACTTTGATCCAATCTGTCTGTCCTTAATCAGGCTATTTGTTATGAATTATCTCAAATTAATGTAAAGTGCCCTGATATTACACTATTATAATGTGGCGCAATTCAAATAAAGTTGAATTGAAATTGAATAGAAGCGGTAGCGTTACGGCCGCCTCACTCCAGTGATTTTGTTTATTGTGTTGTGATGTTATTTATTATTTTTGTCAGTTTTTGTTTTGGGGATTTTGTTGGAGGTCACTAACATGTGACAGGTCTGGCTGAGCGTGGATTCATGGAGTGCACATATGAGGACAGCCTCAGGACTCAAGCTGCAAAGAATATTCCCATAATTACCTGGTTGGGCTGAACCAAGGAAGCAGAGTAGAGGAGAACGGTGGTGACTGGGGTTTCTGATATATATATATATATATATATATATATATATATACAGATTGTGTAATTGGAGGAAGTGAGAGATAGATTTTCTGATGCTGTAAAGGCCAGCTGTGATGATGCAGTTTGTAAACTGAATGTTAAGAGTAAATGGAATTCAGAGCTCTAAAATCCATGGTGGAAATGTTTTTGTCCTTTCATGAGCCATGTTCCACCCTGCCATTGACTGCTGATGGTTTCTCTGTTTTTGAGGATCTCTTAACATTGCAATCTCTACAATGTTCCTTCACACCATCTTTCTTCAACTTTTACTCTATTTTTATAACATGTTCTGTTTATTCTCCCCTCCTCATCCTCCCCATTGTCATTTTTTTTTATCTCCCAATAAAAAATATACATTTGCTCCTACTTTATTCTTTTCTCTACACTTTCCTAATAATCTTGACCTTCTCTCTTTCCAGTTTTGGATCTCCCAAGTTGACATCCCCTCCTTTACTCCATTTATCCATCCCTCTCTTTTTCTCTCCTCAATGACAGGCCATCTGGCCTCAGACAGGCATTTGTAATGGCTTAATCATGGAGCGCCAAATGCTGTGGAACCAGGAACAGTGATTGGCTGAGTTGTCTGGACATATCCTAACCCTTCAAAGCTGAAGCACCCCCACCATTAGAAATGCCATCTACATCACAGTGTTATTAACATCAGGCAGTGTAGCTCTATGTGTCTCAGATGGCTTCAGAGGCCTTTTTTTTTCTATTTTCAGGTTGGCAGCTGACATCACAAAAATGTATTTTGTTCAATGTTAAATAACTATGCTGCTCACACAGACATGGTTATGGGATGCAAACTCTGAGGGCTGTGATGCTTTAATCTATCCATCCATTTTCTACCACTTATTTCCTGAACTGGGTTGCGGGCTGAAGCCAATCCCAGCTGACATCTGGCGAGAGGTGGGGTACACCCTGGACATGTTGACAGTCCATCACAGAGCCAACACACACAGACATTCAACCATGCACACACACACTCACCCCTATGGACAATTTAGATTTTCCAATGAGTCTTTTCCTAAGGTGCATGTCATTAGACTGTGGGAAGAACGCTAGTCGCACCACCATTCCAGACAGTGCACAGTAATTTACCCTAACCCTGTTATTGTTAAGGTTTAAGCACTTACAACTAGAGGTGGTCAATCTTACTCCACAATCATTTAGCTTTTTTTTAAACACTTTTTCACATACAAGCTTGTAACTGTAAGGCCTCGTTCCCACGTTGTTGTATAATCATATCTCTTGCCTAGGTAGAATAAAGAGCCCAGTGGAGCCTAACAGCAGGTCCACATTGTAAACAGTAAAACAATCTTGTTTACTGGTAAAACCAGTAGAATCTGGTTGGTATCAGCTTAGGCACAGACAAGCTTTCACACTAAAAGTCACATATTTACAATCAGCTGTTCATTAAGGGACAACCATGCTGTACAGGGTTTTATCATGACCTTTACACAGAGAGACACTGGTCCAATTACTAATCTCTCTGACACTATGCTGTGCATGTCAAAAGAATGAAACTCACATATAAAATTTCCACTACAGTCATGATTTACCTTCTTTCACAATAAAAATCAGGAGAGGGGCCAACATTTAAATTCTTAGGCTCATATGTCTGTAGGACAGGGGTCACCAACTCCGGTCCTCGAGGGCTACTATTCAGAAGCTTTTTGGGTTTTCTTGGTACAACACACCTAATTCAAATCAATGGCTCATTAATAAGCAGGTGTAGAAGATCAAAACAACTTATTGGAGATGATCTTCATTTGTTTGTGTTTGTGTTGTACCAGGAAAACACTAAAACCTTCTGAATGGGAGCCCTTGAGGATTGAAGTTTGTGACCCCTGTTGTAGGGTAACTGTGACATGTATGAGAATATCCCTCTATATCTTTTAGATCTAACTTTCTTTTTAAATGATTGATAATCTCAAGCTACTTAAATAAAGTGGTTTATTTTTTTTCAGTTTAACTTTTTTTTGTCATTTTTATTTTTCAAACAGCTACCAAAAGAGAGAAAAAGTCCAACAGATCTGGTTGCAGACCTGAATAAAGCAGATTACAAAATATAGTTACAAATTTAGAGAGCAGATATTTAAGCCAGAATTTATAAGTTGTGTGTTTTATTTATAACCATGAGAGAAAAGGATGTAAACAGGCCTGTGGAACTAAAAATAAAATATTAAAGTATTATTGAGAGGACAGAACAAGAGTACAAAGATTAAGACAAAGCAGAAGAAAACATAAAAAAAGTATGTGATAAAGTTTTTAGCTTTTCTGAAAACTTCATTACTCACACGATCAGAACAGATTTTTTTTGTCACCTTTCTGTCTCTTTTCTGCTATTATGTTGACAAAAATAGTTAGTTCGTTATTCCTTATTATTATGAATTATTATTCCTAGAACATTGTCTATTTTTCCCTGATAGGACACTATCCTGATAATGGGCATTATTCATTCTTATTGAGCTGTTTGACCTGTGATAAAAGGCTCACACAAAATCACAGATAATTTTTAAATGCTTGGTTAATGCCTCTGTTCAAGAAGTTCCCCTCAGTACAGGAAGGTTTGCATTTTTATTAATTATTTCTTAAACGGGATCTAGATGCAAGATTAAATGTTGGCTGAAAGACAATAAATAGCATTCCTTCTGGCACAATAATAACACTACACCTTCTTATGGTGATGTAATTGCTGTACTGTAGGAACATTATAACTCTGCAGGTGTAAAGAGACACACTTCAAATATTAAAACCAAAGAATTCAGAGCAAACAGACGAGCAGTGAAATGCAGACTGAAATTTTCTCTTAAAAATAAATAAATATTAGATTCAGTTCAGCTCAAGTTCTCCACCAACCATTGCAGAGGAGAATTTTAATCCCAAAAGCACTTAAAGTGATGATTAATGACACTGAGTGCATACTTCAGGCTACAGATTTGAAGCAATGGCAGAACGTGTATTTTAGGAGTTTTAAAGGATAACCTTTTTATTGTTTCCAGTGTAATAAATAATGTTGTATTAACTGTCAATATATGTTTAATGTCAAGATGCCAATCAAATATACCTACTGACACAACGAGGGCCAGCGTGGGCAAACTGCAGCTCAGAAAGTAGAACTTTTTTTTTTTTTAATGAAAGATTATCAATTTCCAACAATGCAAGTTTAAATTAGGGGCGTCCAAAATGAATAAAGATAAAATAAAGAAAAAAGACAAAGAAAAATAGAATTTGTTTAATTTCTTCTCAGTCATCCCAGATTGATAAAAAGGGTTATTTAAAGTCTTCTAAAAATGGGCAAAAATGAGTGTTTCTTTTAATTTGAATCCAGTTATTCATCACAGAAAATAATGTGATTAAAAATCTGAATATGAATATAAATAACCATACCATGGTCAGCCACAAATACACAAATAAATGCGATTAAATGAATTAAAAGCAACACATTGTGTTACTAACAATCCTTCACATTAGCACTGGAAAGATCTTTGGTCTCTAGCTATTTATGTTAAGCTAAAGGCTAAATGGAAACCTTTTATTTCATTTATGGAGTTGCACAACTGAATCATTGAATTAAAAATGTGAATATTTATCTAACAAATCTACAGGCTGCTTAAAAAATATGAATAATAAAGAAAAAAATTGTCTCCTGTCTATAAAATACCTTATTGCAAAATACAAGTTCATAGAAAAATAACAAAAAATTCCCTGTAGGTCCCTTCGATCCCTTTCCTAAGTGACAGGACACACTATTTTTCAACGCAAACTTCCTCACACCCTGAAGAGACATGCATGTGCAGATGAAACATGATGGCCCACAGGAAGCACTTATGCTAGTCATATGCATATATTTATAGATGCTTCATGAGTTTGTGAATCAGTTCCTGCACAGAACTATCAAAACTGCTGAAGTGACAGTTGAAAAATTGACAAAATACCAAATCATCTTTCAGACTGAGGTTGGATATGTGTCTGATTTAGGACCATGCAGGAAATTGACCTGTTAGAAGTAGAAAAATCTGATTTGTGTGTTTTCAGCCACAAAAATAATTTACTTAATCACAAAAGGACAAAACATCTGAATGGAGGTATTGCATTGTGAGCGTAGCCTGACCTTGTTGCCCAGTGGTTTACAATGATCTGCACATCCACTTACATGCCGCTGGAGAGCTTAAATCTGAATGGGTGTTCAGCAAGGTTTTTTGCAATTGGATACATGTATTTTTATCACACAGATTAATTTGTCATTGTACTTTTTCTTTGCAGTTTAAAGAATCCGCATAAACTCTGTCATTTCTGCCATCTGATGGGTCGCGTAAAGGCAGAACGGTTAGCTAGCTGGTAGTTAGATGCCCTACTAAACACCACAGCTGGCTAGTTAGAAGCTAAAACCTTGACGTTAATAGGGCTGTTATCAGTTGACTCTTATCTACTGGATAGTTGAATGAAATTGACCTTTTAAAGCTTACGCTCCCTGGCTTCATGGAGTTGGGGTTTCACCTTAAACAAAGCTGCTGCCCATTAAATGCATTTGACAAACGATTAAAAGTCTTGTCTTCCATATGTTCAGCACATCAGTCACATTCAATATTCACATTAAAACACATCATTTGAATGTTTACATGTGACCTCTTGTCATGTTGTGACTACCCATCTTATGGATGTGTGTCTGAATAATCCGAGCAGTCAACACACTCTCACTCTGGGTGATTTAGCTGCGTCTGTTTCCCTCGTTCTTTTTTTTCTTCTGAGCAGAACACTGCCTCTGGTAAACAGCATACTCGCTTCTCCTCTTTTGTGTGATCTGGAGGAATCTGAAGCGGCAGAAGCTGGAGGTTGGTTTAATGCACCGAGCGGCTGCTGAGATTACGCAGAGAGCCATGCACTCACTGTGGTCAGAGGGACACACGTGAATCAATCGTGTGCTTTTTGAGCTGCATTAAGCTTCTAAAAATCCTACTTTATGCTTTTATTTTCTATACGCTGGTTGGTACAAGATATATACATATTTTTATCTCTAGAAAAACAAGAAAATCATGTTTTGCATTTTTCACATATATTGTTGTGTAAAAATTCTCTTGGACACCACAGCAAAATGTAATGTGGACATTAATTCCCTAATGCGGATTAAATGCTTGTTAAACTAATTTTCAAGCAAAAGTTTTTCTAATAAATGTTCCTGCCCGTTGTGTCTTTGTGGAAGCAGCTGGATGTTCAGAGAAAATTGGATAAAATTTATGCATAACATCTATCAAAGATTTAGTTTCAGTATAAATAAATATGCTTTTTGTTTTATTACCTTAATTTTTGTAGAAAGTATGTTGCATCAAGATGGGTCTGTCACAGTCAGATATCTGTACACATTGCACTGAGAACACGATAGACAGCTATTATCATGCACTG
>JBAMIG010000007.1:4731177-4743900 GCA_037177335.1 Kiunga ballochi | reverse complement strand
TGTAGGGATTAGGGTGCACATTTGGACACAGCCCCAAACTGTGACAGGTAGACTATGAAAAACTTTTGATGTGTATGTATGTGGACATGGGTCAAAGTTTACATACAGGTGAACACATTCTCCCATCAAGTATGGGTTTTTTTTAGATCACAACATTTAGGTGAAGAGTGATGTACACCAGTTTTGGACCCTGCTTTGTGCATACACGATTGTAAAAGAGATCTCCCTTCATCTCAAGTAAATGGAGGTGCTTAAATTCTTACTTTTTTTCAGATCTGACATTTGTCATAATTTGTCTTTAAATTCCCTGATAAGGTTTTTATTCATGTCCTCAGCCATGCTTGCAGACTAAACTGTTACTTGCTGTTTTATCTTATGATGCGTACAGTGGCAACTGAAGCAACAGCAAATCAAAACGTTTTGTCTCCATTCCTCACACCCTCAAAGTGGAGTCTCACAGGATGAGAAGGTACAAAAACAACAATGTATGCATTGAACATTAGTCCATGGACAAAAAATACTCATCACTGTGTCATACAATACCACCAAACAGTCCTTTAAAAGAAGTAGTGTCTTCTCATCTAAACTAACAGGGCTGGTGTTGTAATTCTAGCATGCACTTGTGCCTCGTCCTCTGATAAGACATTTCAACACAATCTGACATGGGATGTAAATCCCAGCAATCTTGGAGTGACATAAAACTGATTTGATTTTTAACCCAGTGTATGTATTCTTTTTTCAGATGAGGAATAACGGTGATAGACAATATTTAAAATATAATATGCCCCTGGAGCAGTTATCTGTAATTGTATTTTAGTTTGAATGAAAGTGCAAAGAATATAAGATAATATACCTTGTGCACGATGTGTGCTACTATCTTATTTTTTAATATTTTACTTTTTAAGGCCGACCTACTGACAATCAGCAGCTGATCTTTTGTCACTTGATTAGATAAGCTGCATTATCATTGAGAAAAACCTCGGATGTTTAACAATTTGTATCTTTTAAGAACATAATAATAAAAAAATATCATGTCAAAGCTAAGTTAAAGAATTTCTTTATGCTGGTAGTAGGAGGTGGAGCAGAGAGGTATTCTAAGGTCAGAACTGAATCAGGCAGTTCTGTGTGATTCAAAGTGCTTTGAATTGGGAACATAAATCACACATACCCAGAGGAGAGTTCATTACCTTGAAAATAAAGCTTTTACCACTGATTGCATTCAGTGGTACTGCACCGCTCCAGCAACTAAACATGAGTCCTCAGAATCAGTTTGCTTTGTCCTTGCTGTGTTTACAATGAGACCTAGAAATTTAAGCTTCAATAGAAGAATAATGTAACCTCGAAACGCATGATGATCGTGTTTAATATCGCAGCTACCGCCTAGTTAAAATTCACAGGGCGTGCCGTCTTTGCAGAGTCATTTCTCAAATGCCATGAGAAATGGCACAGTGATAACAGATGCAAGGCACAGTCTGCCAAAGTAAGCTGGGTAGAAAATAACAAAGAGAGCAGCAAGGTGAAGGCATTTGGGTTTGAAAACTTCTCACCTCATGTCTTGCTCTCTTTTGTTGTCTGTGACCCTCCTATTCAGCAGCATTGCCTCTCACTTAAAAATCAGTGGGCGATTGCTGACGTCTGCGGTCTCAGTAACGAATCAGTGTTCTCTCAATGGCTACAAATCAATCGGTGTCCAGACAGCCTCTGCAATGCAGGGACGAAGCTCCTGCATGGCCGGGACTACAGGAGCATTTTGCTGGATGAGCTGCCGTGTCAGACAGCAAGGGGCGGGCAGATCCCCACAAAACAAACGTGATGGGAGCTTTTTATTGCATTAATCTTCACCAGGTCCTCTTTTCTCATTTTTGTTTTATCACCTTACTTATCTAAAGTATTAAAAGATCCAAAGTCATCAGTAAAAGAAGAGTTCTTCTCATCTCTGCAGAATACAACAAAGGAAATCTACTGAAATATACACTGTGTGTGACATTATAATGATGCTCGTGGACAATATCTAAAATATGAAGTGATTATTTATCACAGAAGAAATTAATTCCTTTTTGCACGATAGAACTTTTCCCGCGTTTCTGGATTCAAAGGAGAACTGTGTTCCCTCGGAAATTTCCGGTAGTGCCCTTGAGTCCACGCAGAGATATCTGGTTGAGAATCAGGCCGTTTATACAGCCAGTGGACTTGAACATCAAAAGCATCCCATTTTGAATTTGGACAGTGGTCTTGTAGGTTTTTGGTGTTTGGGGGTGAACACCCTCGGCAAGTCGCCAGTCCATCAAAGGGCCAAGACAATTTAGATTCTCCAATCATCCTGGAATTTCAACATGATAAAGGTATTTGATATAAATCAAGTATGTTGCAGGACAGTAGTGCTTAGGGACCAGACTTGCCCATTGTCCGGGTTTGAACCATAGAAGTCATTGCAATTCTACATCGTGGAACATTTTTCTGTAATTGCTCAACAAATTTCCATAGGAGTTTGTGTCAGCTTGATGAACCGCTGCCCATCGTTACATCTGAGAGACTCTGCTTCCTAAAAGGCACCTTTTTATATGCGTGTGACGACATTGAAACAAAATATTATCAAACAGTTACAGTGATCCACTACTATGTTTGTTTTAAAGTTGCACTCGATAACATTTTGTCATGTTGTCATAAAAGATACCAGAGAATTGCTGCATGTTAGAAAGCATTGCTATACAACACAGACCTTACCAATATCTAAAAATTTGCAGCTGAGGATATATAACTATAATGATATCAGTGGCACAGTCTAGTCAGGAAGCTAAAAATCTATCAAATTTCATGCAGCTGACTCCTGCCTTGATGAAAATACCTGCCAGAGCTTCATCCTGACTGGGACTTGAATGTGAATGAGACAACTGTCTAAAATGTCAAAGCAATCTTTCCTTTTCTACTTGCTTCTGAAGCACACAAACTCTGCTGAGAAAGAAGAGGAGGAGGTATTATGGGGTAGAGGGCATTTGATCCCCATTAACTCTGCGATCAGTGTATGGTGCTTTAGTTAGTAGGTGTCTAAAAACAGAGGGAAAAGGGTCGCAGGGAGTAAAGAGTAAAGAATGAGCTGCAGGAATTTGAAATGGCTGCACTGCTGAACATAAAAATAAATAATGACATTGGGTTGATCCACTCTTGTGTTATCTTCCTAGACCATGTGTGGTTTATCAGAAAGTAACCAAAGTTAAAAACATTTGTATTGCAAACATTACCACTTTACTAAAAAAAAAAAGGCCCAAGGATATTCAAAGCTTTAAGTTTGGTTGGTTTTTCTTTCTTTTGTATAATATACATATTCTTACAAACTTATCTCTGTGTTCATATCTTTTGCCACAAGGATTCTGCTTCACCTGCTCTTCTCTATTTTAGCCAGTCAGTCATTTTTAGCAATGGTTTGATCAAACTGTCATCACCTAAAAGTCTTTTTGCCACGTGCTAAATAAATTAAAACAAAATTGCTTTCGATTTTGTTTGTTTAATGGCCAAAGCATCGCTTCAGGTTCAAATCTTTTTGAAACGCAATTGTAAGATCAAACCTTTTAACTTTACACTATCGTTCTCATTATTTCCAATTAATGAACACGTGAATCTCCAACAGGATCAAGACCCTTTCTGCAGCATTTTGGGTCAGTTAAATGCTTTTCTGAGCATTTTTGTTAATAAGAATTAAATGCAAGTAACAAACACATGGACAAGATTTTTCTACATCAATCAGAGATAGACTGTTTTTGTATTTAGTAGTACACAGAGGAAAGGGAGACATTCACCAGACATGCAAAGTCTTTGAATGATTTTACTACAACCACTGATAAAAACACACCTTCTGACATGTTTCTGTCTGTTCTTTAAGGCCATAGATCTCTTTCAACTAATGATGAAAAACATACAGTCAAAGATTTGTCAGTTACACTTTACAGCAACTTTTCCTAAAATTTCACTCAGGAAGGAACAAAGTTTAGAGAGGAAATCCAACTTTGTCAAAGCTGTTCACATAATAAAAGCAATATGTTCTGATGAAGCTGAAACCTCGGGCAAAGCTAAATATCTTCAGCTTGGTCTCCAGGTAAATCTCATTTGGTTCCCCACAGAAAAGCTTAAAAAAGACAAATGGATCCGCTTCCAGCGCCTCATAGTGGCTTGGGAAGCATCACATGAAAATACACAGTCACTCTGCTGGGTGTGAAACAGCACTGATCATTTTGCTTTGTCTCTGACTCTCCCGCTTCCTCGGGCAAACTGTTTGTCATCAGGACTGATGTTGCTTTTGCAGTCATGAGATAAAACAGGCACTCAGTTTCACATAACTGAAAACTCAATAATAATAATATTGACCTGTGCCCCCACATCCCCCACATCCAACATTTCCTCATTTGTTTCCCATAGTAAGGCATTTCATTCACATAACTATCCATCCATCCATCCATCCATCCATTATCTACCGCCTTGTCACTAACGGGGTTGCGGGGGGGCTGGAGCCTATCCCAGCAGTCAACGGGCGAGAGGCGGGGTACACCCTGGACGGGACGCCAGTCCTTTGCAGGGCTAACACACAGAGACAAACAACCATGCACACTCACACTCACACCTATGGGCAATTTAGATTCACCAATCAGCCTATCCCCAAGGTGCATGTGCACTTTATGTTCCTACAAAAGTTACAATTAAATCTATATATTGTGTCAAAGCCACTGTCCACCGGGACAGATTCCTTCTCATCTGATCATTAGCATGACTTGGCTGGCCAATAGCACACTAATGACCATCTTAGACATGCTGTTGATAATCCAGATTCAGTTATATTCCAGATTGTCGAACATCTTTTAACAGCTTTCTGACTCCTTGTTATGTTTACTAAGTGAAGTCTTATGGAGAGCATTTTGTTTCTCCTAACAGCTGACTGCACGTTTCGTTTGTTAACCTGCTCATTTTCTAATGGAAATCAATATTTGCTAAATAAAAATACCCAGAGATTAATTTGTTTTATACAATCATTTATTTTGCCATGTTCTAATTTACAGAGTATTACCCGAGCAGAAATGCTAGTTCAAGTCCAGGGTCAAGTCAATCGGGCTGAAAAACGACCTCTTCATCTCTAACCTTAGACTGTCCATAAAAGCAGAGAGAGCCTAATAAGTTTGCATTAAAACATTACTCATGTTGTGTCGCCTGACAGAGAGGCTGTGACCTTAATCTACACCCAGAGGTCACACATAGACACAAAAAAAAACCACACAGCGTTCACACACTTAGTTCATGCCCTTCTGTGCAACCATTCACAGGAGCCCTCTGCAAGAACTCATTCCACTTCCAATAAATGCCTGCGCGACCAGGCAGACAAATCTTTTCACAACTTAATCTGTCAGAAATAGTTTTACTGGAGCTAAACCACGTTTCTGCAGCTGTGACCCGGCACTCAGGTAAAACAGTGGAGCCACAGTCTGTTGACATAGTATTAAAGAAGGCTCAACATATTGCAACATGCAAGCTGTGCCTTTCTAATGCTCCAGCTTGCAGCGTCACTCATTTATGAAGCTGTGTGACAAATGTATGTTTGCTATTCAGTGACACAGCACTTTATAAAATGTTGGTGGTGTCACTCCTACAGAAAGATGCACACAGGGCAAAGCGATAATACTGCAGTGTTTTGCTCTAACTCCTTTCAGATGGATAATGGATGTCTTCTCAGAGTTAACATGCTGGATTTCTTATTTTAAAACATTGACATCTATGATAAACTCATTTATCATAACCATTCTCCCATTACTGACACCTTATTTATCCAGATGCATATAAAAAGCACAAATGAGTTGAGCTTTTTCAATAGAAAGCATCTGTGTCTTTTATAAGTCTCTACAAAATGTGTTTGTACATTTGGTACCTTGAACACACATAATAGGGTCAATTTGCACTATTTAGTCAACCTCATCTGCCAGTTGTCCCTCCTCCCCAATCGCTGCATGTGCACTTTTTGAGACTTGCATCACTTTTAGCAGAACTGGCTGGATACTTTAGTCAAGATGTTTTTTACATGAATATGCATATCAACTTGCACGTGAACCCTCATAAAACAAACACGTTATGTGCTGCTTTGGATATTTAGCATAACTTGTTCAAGCCATTTTCCAGGATCTATCTTACCTTTGATGAATTAAAAAAAGAAAAAAAAAGCTTTATTCTTCTGCTTTTATATCATGCAGGGGAGAGTTTAGACTAATAATAAACAATATAATGTGATCAAATTGATAACTGTGAGAGTGTAAAATAGAAAAGCTTATTTGCAAGGAAAAAAAGAGTTGACTGTATAACAGTATGACAGTAAGGCCCGACCGGACACCATGGGCAAAGGCCACGAGACGCTCGCCCTCTTTCCCCACCTCCAGGCATGGCTTTAGAGGGGGGACCCTGGTGACTCGCGTCCAGGCAAGGAAACCTTTTTTTCCTTGTTATTTTCCATTGAGATCTTTGAGCTGCTCTTGGTCTTGGGTGACCCTACCAGTGGCATAAAGCCCCCGACAACATAGCCGCTGGTATCTTCAGGACACACAAACCCCTGCACCAAAGTAAGCTCAGTTCAGTTATAGATGATAAAATAAAGGGAGGTTCAAAGAAGTATAGGCATGCAGGGGGAAGTGGCATATCAGCAAAGAGTGCTGATAACTGTCTGTGAACTCTGTTATATTTCTGAGAAATTATCCAGATCCTGCCTCTCAGAACAGCACCAGGCTGCACTGTCATCCAGCCTCACTAAGTAATCAATAGCCATCCTCTCCAACACGCTGTCCTGTTATTTATATCTGCTTCTGGACTTAATGTGGATGGGTTAGAGTGAGGGCTGTCTTGAAACAGCTTACTGCAGCAGTCAGCTCATGCACAGTGGGGAAATTTATTTTTCTCATTTAGTATGCTGAGCTGAATCTAAAGTTTAGGAGTCCATTGATTGCAGTTGCTGAGGCGTTTGACTGTCACGTCATGTGTGAGAAGTGAGTGTATGTTGTGTGTGTGTGTAGATAGGGGGGGGGGGATTGTGTTAAGTCTTAATGGGCTCTCAGGGATGCTGAGAACACAGGGTTTACCTTGTGCTTTATCAGTGCAGCTTTTGCAGGAGCATGTTGACTTTGGAAGTTCATTAGTTTGGCCTCCTGGTTCTAGTTTGATGAACTTTCACAGTCATAATGTAAAGGCTTTAACCGGCATGATCTGCAGACACATTCTGTAGCATCATTGTGGTGAAAGTCATAAATCATTTACTATTGATTGTTGGCACCTGTCTGACAGAGAAATGGGAGAGCCTTTAATAAACCAGACACAGATCGAAGATCTTGTGTCGGCTTCAGAGATTCCCCAATACATAGTTTTTTCTAATAATAAAAGTAACAAAAAATTGTCTGGGTATATATATATATATATATATATATATATATATATATATTTTATTTTATTTATTTTTTTTTTTTTATGGCTGCAATAAGGGGACCAACTTAAAAATAAATGGTAATTGTTCTTACCCTTATAAATAGCTTTGGTAAAGTTGTCTTGTTCATTTTTAGCCACCAGCAGTAGAAAAACATCAAATCACACAAGATCAACAGTATGAATTTGGAGATTTAAAACAAAATAGAAATCCTAAAGAAACTGTGTACTTCCTGTTTGACTGTTTTGATGTGAAACTGATTCACTCTGGTCGGCAGGATGCATCAGATCTATTGTGCATACAGAGGCTGGTTCTGCTTCAGTCTGCAGAGAAAACCATCTGTTGTTTTTAGAGATAATCTCTTGTTGCTCTTTAGAAGACCTGGATGGTATTATAATGATTTGCTCCTTCTCACCTCATAGCAGCTGGGATAGGCTCCAGTTCCCTATGACCCTCCATTACAATAAGCTTCTACAGCTGATGGATCCTTTCTAATAGTTTTCGGGATAAATTCAGAATTTTCAAAGACTTTCATCCTGTCCCTGCCTGATGTAGGAGTCTAAATTTCCTACGGTACCTGAATGCCCTCTTCCTCTTCTGAACTGGATTGCTGATTTGCTCCAACTGTGCCAGGCAGTATTTAAGCAGTCTGTGGCTGCAATGTTGTGCCAGATTGTCTTGGAATTGTCCCTTGTGCGCAGCAAGCCTGTTTTTGCTGTCTGCTGACCTGTGTTTTTGAACCCTGACTGTTTCACCTAGATCTTCGTCTCTGCCTGCCCCCTGTCTGGTAACTCTGCATTATTCTCTGATTGGATTTCTGGTTTTGACCCCTGGAACGGATTGTGGATTTTTGATCTTGGATTTTGGACTGGCTTTCTCCTGTCATTATCAGGAGCACTCCTGAGGGATTCTCTGGAATTATGTCCTTCAGTAACTGTCTGTTTTTCCCCCTGTATAACCATCTCCCTTGTCCAGCAGGGTTTTGGTACAACAGGAGGTCTGCCATCCCTACCCCATCATTCCGAGGATTTTTCCCAGTCAAACTGGATGTCCACATATCTACTGTTTACATTAAAATCAGATTGGAATCATCCTAAGGTCTCTGAAATATTCTTTGGGTCCACTTTGCTGAATCGTGACACATCTACTTGGTGTAGTTATTTCTCCTGAGGAGAAATAAGTGGCTGAGCTGAGATGCAAAGACTGTTTTGTATCCCGAGTTGAAGGATGGCGCTCAGGCTGCAGCCAGCTTTGCTCCTCCCTCTCAGGTAATTCACCTTTAAAGGGAAAAAAGCCATGAGAAATCTGTCACTTCTGCTTTAGTAACCATTACATTATAGTGCAGCATTGTCCTCACTCTGCTCCCATATCTCTTCTCACTCTACCTTTAGTGCCCTCTTCTCCTCTTCCTCCTCATTCTCTCTTCAGCCAATGTCCTGCTCTGACCTCTCTGCCTCCCCAGTCTCCCATTATCTCCTCTGAAATTCTCTCTTGAGGTCATCGTAGCTGCTCCTGCTGCTTCAATTTTCTTCTCACACCTGATTCTTTCTCTTTACATTCCTCTTTACGGCCTTGTCTTGTTTCACTTTGAAGCCTCTTTTCTTTTCTTTGCTTGTCTTGTTTTCAGGCTTTTCCTGAGTCCCCACTACCCCAGGCCCTTCTTTTAACCCCCCCCAGCTTAAATGTTTTTTTTTTTTGTTTTTTTTTTCTAGTTTCATCCTCTGTCTGCTTGTGATCAGTTTTTCCTAATGATTTTGCCCAATGTCTTGCTCTGTGTTTTCATCTTCTCTGTTTGTTCCTTAGTTTTTATTTTCATATTCTTGTTCCTCGGTTAATCCTCTCCATCTCTTCATGTTTCTGATTTAAATTTTTTCCTCTGTGCACCTACTCTGTTTAGGTTTCATTTATTCTCTTGCTTTCTCCTGCTCCCCTGCAGCCATCTGCATCATATGCAGCGTATAAATCACCACGAGTTACTGCTCCCTCCCTCTGCTGGCTGCACTGAGGACAGAGGAGGATGAGCCTGTGATGTCACAGGATGTCGTGTCATAATTTTAGCAATTTGGGAAAAACTCAAGCAACCACTTCAATCTTTTACCCGCTTGTTTTTTTTCCAAGTGTCTTATCACTCTGGGCATTTTGGAGGAAAATCAACTCTTCTAGCAACACTAGTTATTTTAGTCGTTGGTTGCTCAAAACTGGACTAAAGCAATACAGAAAACACTCACATATGCAATTTCTTAACCAACATTATGCCTACAAGTTTTTCAACAGGTTGGGCATTTTTAAATCAATTGATTTTTCTTATCTATCTATTAGTAGTTAACAATACAAAAATTGTTGCTTTATTATTAAGTTTATATTATCATACTATAACTGGGTAGTTAAAGAAAGAAGAAAGTGAAGGGAACAAATGCAAAATTCACCTTTTAGAGCACCTAAATACATTTTTGTGCACTTTTAAGAGTTTAGGAAGGCAAAAAAAAGTCAATGTACTCCCTCCTTGTGCTGCACATATATATTTATATTCTTTGTTGTCATATTTTCTGGTCTGTTTAATTTTTTCTATTACATTATTTTTTATCTAGTATGTCACAGTATTTGCTGTGAGTCTGCCAAATAAAGTCATGGACATTCGTTAATCTGATACGTTGACATTTATATTAAATTCACTAAACATTTTTTTTCTGCTGGGAGATTAGCGTATTGCTGCAAACAAGCTACTACATGGTGGAACAGGGTAGAGTTTAACTTCCTGTGACCTGGGAGGGGGCGGGGCTTAACATGCCTCATTCACATTTAAAGAGACGGCACCAAAACGAGCCGCTCTGAAGACGCACCTCAGAACAGGGTTATAAGGTGTGTGTGGAGCGAGAATAAGCAGGAATTCAGATCAAAGCATTGCGGTTCTATTTTATACTGACATTAAATGAATGATTTACATGTTAAAAGGAATAATTTAAAAGTATCATATATTTCCTTGAGGAAAATAATATTAATGAATAAATAAATTAATGAATCAACAAAGAAATAAATCAACTATTCATAAATACTCATTTAGAAATGAAATAGAATTAAATAATTTAATAGGGCAAATAAATCACTTAATTATTGGATTGATTCAAAAGTAATTTACTTCACATTGATAAATCAAACTAATGACAGTGGACCATTATAACTGTTCTCATTGTTGAAATGAAGAAATTAATAAATAGCCTAATTGTATAATTTCTCCAACATATGTTTTAAGGAGATTTTATTCTTTAAACAGCAAACAAAAGATTTCTGTCTGGATTTTTCCTTTTCCATCCTCAGAGTAGAAGCTTGGCTTTTTTCCTGTTGCCATGGACATGTAATATTTACAAGCTCCCCTCTCCAACCTGATGACAGCTGCATATGATCTATGACACAGTTGTTATAACTTGTGTTTCTGAGGCATTTTAAAGATGTGCCCTGCAGAAAAAGTCAATTAATTAGTTAATGTTGTTGAACCACAGCCAGATTGGTGACACCAGTTCACAGCACCTTGGAGAGGAGTTAAATGATGCAATTGATTTGACCAACTGGCAGTATTGCTTTGCTGTGTGAGGACGTTTTCAGTATGCACCAAGACACAGAGATGTATCCTTTCCCCGGAAGGAAAACAATGCAAAGAAAACATTCCAGCAAGATTTAACTGGACTGGATTGAAGAAACAGAAAAATGCACAGTAGAATAGTACAGTAATGATTATTTGCCTTTTTTTCTGAAGCAGAAAGAAAAGTAGGCACTAACTATAGATAGACTAATAAAACCTCAGTTGGTGTGAACCTGTGCTTTTTGGACAGACTGAAGACAAACAAACCAAAACTAAATAAACTCCACAATATACATTTTTAAACCTAATTAAGATGAAAAGTTAGGATGTTGTATTGAATAAATAATTCCATCACTTAATCCATCACTTCCATCTTCTGATGCTTACTTCCAGCAGGATAATGAACCATGTCACAAAGCACAAATTTCAATCTGCTGTTGTCAACATTACAATGAGCTCCCTGTAATTCAGTGGTTTCCACGGTTACCAGGTCTTGGTCATGGAGAGGAGAAGAATTTTAAACTAATTTTAACAGGAAGTCAAGGAAGAAATGCTAAAACTGGAGAAAGACGATCTCTCCTGCTAGTTCTCTTCAGAACCCTCGCTACAGTATTTTGGATCAGCTGGATACTTTTCAGGGCATATTTGGGACAGCCCATAAATAAAGAATTGCAATAATCCGGTCTTGAAATAACAAAAGCATTGACTAACTTTTCTACATCCCTCTGAGCCAGAGTGATAATATTACGCAGGTGGTTCAAAACGGTTCAAGAAACTTGTTTTAAATTGCTGCTAAAGGACAAATCCTAATAAAAAATAACTCCAAGGTTCCTCACTGTAGCACTGGAAGCCACATTAATGCCTTCCAGATTAACGACAAAGCTAGACATTTTTGTTCCAAGTTTTTAAAAATAAAAAAGTCCTTATCCTTTGTTAAAAATGGACTCAAAATATCCACTCTTAAAAAGGTTGGATCTTAGTGACTTAAAACCAGATAAAAATGTAAAGCTTTGAGTAGACCAGCTGACTGAGACGTAAAAAATGTCATGTTGGCAAAACCTCCAGCAGAACCCGGAGGGCAGTCATAGGCTATACCTCGACTGATTGGGATGGAGAGGACAGAAAAGACATTGCAACAAAATTAACACCGCAGTGGCCAAAGTCTGTTGGCCAAATATGATATAAAATAACTTTCATCCAGAGTAATTACATCACAAGACAATAATGTTCTTTCTGTCCTCAGTCTTTGAAACTGAGCTCTTCAGTCCATCAGTCTTGCTATATCTTCCATCTGAGACATCCCAAAGAGCCATAGAAGCTTTGAGAACACGATACCAAGAATAAAGGCAGTTCTTCTGGCCGAAAGATGCACCTTAGGGTGAATTTAAAACAGTCTAGGAGTGTAGTATAATAGAATGCAAAATACTTTATTAGTATTTGCATGAAGGACTAGGGTAACCAAATAATTTGCCATGATTTTTGGCCTTTCATTTAACACGGACATGATACCATAGAGGAGAAACAACTCAGAAATGCCTGAAAACCATTATTCATTGACATGTATTACCACAGCCTCTAAATATAAAAACAGGATTTTGTAAAATACTTTTGTGATATTGATCCAAAAAAAAAAACAATCTTTCAACCTTAGTTTAACACTCAGATGCATATTTAATTTTATAAACAGCTCCAATAGGCTGTCACATGC
>JBAMIG010000007.1:4710919-4721560 GCA_037177335.1 Kiunga ballochi | reverse complement strand
TTTTTATTTATTCATTTTATAACAGTTTTCCTTTACATTTATATTTATTTTGTATTAAAATACAGCTGTATCATTTTATGTTGCTGTTTATCACTGAGGCAAATGTGGTTCTCAGAATATGCATATCTATTTGTATTAAATGTTATTTTGCATTTAATGACACCCTAACATCGACTGAAGTGGCTTTTGCAATTGCAGCATCATCACCCATGTGTGTAAAACAGCCCTTATATAGGTGCCTACTGTAGTGGAAATTACGCACAAAGTGTCATTTCTTGTCCTTATTTTTTTTTTTTACATTTTCCACCACTATGTAACTATTTTTTTTTTTTTATAAAAGGCTCATTGTCTTGAAACTACAAACTGTCTGAATTCTAGTGTCTGGTAGCAGATTAACAACAACACAAACTGGGGGACAATGTTGCATTAATTCAACCTTTTTTTTAATTTCCTAGTCCAATTCAAAGTTGCAAGGGAGAATCTATCCCAGTGATCAGCAGACAAGAGGTAGAGGATCCATTCATCATCACATTTATTCCTGGGGAGAACTTTAAAGTGACATTTATGTCTCTCTAGACAGAGAGGAAACTGGAGTAACTGGAACTTACTCAAGCCCACACTGGGAGAACATCCAAAGAAGAAAGGAAACAGTTCAAACCATGGCTTGAACCAGCAACCTTCTTGCTGTAAAGCCTGGTGCTAACCAGAACATTTGTCACATAAATTAGCTACAAAGAGCTGACATAATTTTACAGGTGGAGACAAAAGTCAATTTTTCATGTTTTAAAAATATTTACCATTTATTTAGCTGCTTCTGCCCCAAGATACCATTGTAATGATTAAAAGCACACTTATCAGTGCAACAGGTATCACTACTGTTGTTTAAATTTGATTGTCTAAAAAACTCTTGTTTTTGCTCCAGGATGTAATCAACCTTGTTTTTTTTGGTTGTAAAATTATACTTCAAATTACCCACATGCTCCATCCCCTGCCATATTAGGATAACATTATTCAGCGAGTGTTGGCATTGCTTTCACACCCACACTGTAGATGAATCACTCTGTTGGTTGGAAAACATCCGTATAACACCTTGAATAGTTAAATGACCTTTGGTTTCTGTCATCTTTCTGCTGATAGGTAAAACTTGCTTATCCCAAGACTATCCCTGCCCACATTATTCGAGTAGAAGCTGCAGACAGCTAGAATATATCCAGCTGATGCTTAGTTCATGCATAAGAATAAATTGTGGGAAGAGAAAGCTAAAAACAATCCACACAAGCATGCTGAGAACATGTCAATATGATGCAGAAAATCTTTTTCCTTGTCTTGTTGCTGTGAGATGATGTAGGAAAATCCCCCAAACTGCTCAATAAGGTCAAATGAGATGCAGAAAATAGAGGCAAACTGATTCAGGAGGGAGACCCAAGCAGCATTCTTCAGCAACTATGGAATCACAAACCATTCCCAGACAAAAAAGTAAAAAAAATCCCTCAATATGTCCTAAATCGGCCCAGGATTTCTCCCCAACAGAATGGGCTCAGAAAACCCCAACGCAAACAACAAGGAGGTATCCTAATTAGATGCCTGGCCTACATCTAATGACTCTTCCTAAACAGTGGCTCCACACCAATTTCCTCTCAGATTTATGAGCTATGCATCCAACTGCTCAAACTAACCATGACTATGTTTAAAAAGGAAGTTCTATTTAGCCACCTGTACCCAAAATCATTCCTTTTGTCATGACCCTGATCTTGTGATCAAGCTCAAATGAAAACGCAGAGCTGAAAAGCAAAACTTTCAATTTACTGGAATCTCTGCTCCACAACTTACCAGTACAGCATTATCATTACTGCTGACAAAGCCCCAGTTCATCAGTCCATCCTCTACTTCATCGTACCACTAATCATGAAGTATACCAGGAGAAAAAGTAACTCCTCCAAAGACTGAACGTTTGATCCTAACTACTTGTCTAAGCTGTGAACCCCCCAGAGGAGGCTGAAGATCTTGATCTGAGCAAGCCAACATATCGACGGCCTCTTCAAAAAACAAAGATGCAACGAGGTGCCCAGATCCCCCCCCCCCCTCCTGTACTGTGTATTGTGCCTTCTCAGGAGAGTGTGTGAGTTTCCAGCATGTTGTGTTTTATGAGCTTGGATCAGACGCATGACCCTGCTGTGGGAATACGGGTAGCCTGCTGTTATTAGCAGCTAAATCCAAATCTTAACTCATTCAAAGTTCCAGCTTTTCGACTCCAGCTAGGCTCACTTGTTACTATTCCTGTTTGTGATGTTTCTGGACAGTATTCCACTCTTAAATCAAGTGAACAAAATGTCCTTTATGGAGTTAAGAAAATTATCGTAACACATAGGCTAAGAAACATCACCCAAGGTTAACTCTACAACCAAGTTAAAGATTTTATGGTGAAGTTTCACTGTGACACATACAACCTTCTAATTCCCACAACACATAACAGCTTTTTTATGGTTCCCTCTGCAAAATACCATGTGTCAGTGGTTATGTGACCTACAGCTACTGACAGCACAGAAATAGAAGAGAGATTGAGACGATTAGCAGGAGTTTAAAGAAAAATGAGGCATTTGGATGAATCTGTGAGCTGAAGCCTGTGGTTCTTCTGCATTCATAGAATATAATAACGTTTAGATTCAGAGAAACTCCCTTCTAGGAGCAGATTATGAACTATTTAGACTTCACAGGAGACCAGTGGCCTCGATTAGCTTCGACTCCATCTTCTGAACCGCTGCCAAAACTAGCCGGTAGCTATTAGACTATCAGTGTTTTTAATATTCAAACTCCCTCTGGATCCCCAGTCCACAGACTTTTATTCCTGACTTGGTGCAAGAATATGTAATTGGACTGTATATCACGGGTGACAGCCAGGGAAACAGAGGAACCATGAAACAGGCTCAGTTTCATTGTAATTCCATTCAGCTCGCTGTTTCTTGTTTTTCATTACTCTCTTGCAGGCTACTTTACCACTAATTACAAACTAAGTCAGTCTGACATCCCTATTTGGTTGTAATATTCATATACAAGTACATAAAATAAATTCAGTACTGGCTAGTGGATTTCCTTACAGTATAGAATCGGCAAAACTTCCATTAACATTAGAGAAATCATTTTAGTTGTAGCTGAATTTTTCTTTCTGCATGTAACGATGCGTTCACAGATAAACGAGGGATCTTCATTCTGTCCAGTTTTTTATCGTCTTCTTAACTGTAAAGGAATATTCCAGCAGCTTTGCACATCGTTGTGTAGCCTGTTTGCTACAAAAAGCACGGACTAGATATTAAAGTCAGGAAACTTTTTTCCTCATTGTTTCAAGTAACTTAATGTTGAGAAGTTTACAAGTCCAACCGTCACGCTGTCAGATCTTACAAGTTAAAGCTCGTACAGTTTCTGCTTATTACAGCATATTTCCAGGAATGAAAGTATTTATTTAAATGTCTGATGGAGTCCAAGCCTCATCCTGCAGGGTTTAAACAGTTAGAGTGGACAGTAAAATGACTGGTTGACAGCAGGAAAAAAGATAAATCTAAGGGTGTATTTGCACCAAGCTAATTGGGGGAGTATCATTGAAAAATGTCTTACAGTAGCTTCCCTTGGTGGGTTTCTAATACAGCTACTGAACGGCCAAAACCACAGTTAGCTGACTTGCTCTCCTTATATGAACAATGGAGTGTCACCAAGGTTATGTACTCAAGGGGTTTTGTTTCTTTCCACCAGAATTTGTCCAGTTTGAGCAGCAGGAGAGACATTAAGCTATCCAGCAAGTTGCATGACAACATGATCTCTCTAGCCTTTAATAACAACATGGATTTGTTCTTGTCAAATTGTTTTGCATATGAATCAAATACCTAACTTTTACTCAGTGCGAAACATGGACCTGTTTGGGTTAACACAAAGCTGCTTTTTAGAACATTTAGGTGAAATTGGATCACTGTCCATGGAACATCGGATGACTTCTCATGGCACATCAGCATGCCATGGCATGGTCGTCGATTAGCCCTGGACTAGATCAGCTATTTGCTATCACACAGAAAACAAATTGTCTCTCTTGCTAGTGAAAAAAGACTTGTGTGTTTCATGTTGCCCAGATAACCAAGGAGTGCCAGAATTAATGCTCCCTGAAAGGCTACATAAATCCTAAGTGGTTTTCTGGTCTTTAAATGGTATTAGCAGGTATTTCATCATCTTGTACGGTAGTTTTAGAGCTGGTCAACATCACATTCAATATTTCATTAAAGTATCAGTGTTGTGGAAACTGAACTGAATAATTGAAAGACATCTAATACATCCACCATAGGATGGCCAAGAGTCATCCCTTCTCAGAGAAAGATGCTGCATTTTATTCAGGCTGCAAAAGACTAGAAATGCCAATGTAGCCAATTAGAAAGATAAAACCTATGAGAATATCAATTTACATCATGCAGCAATCATGTATTGATCTATCCTGTAATGATGCATAGCATGCTTCCATTGTGCATAAATAGGTAACTTTTTCTGATGTTTGCACATATTCCCTCTTTTTCCTACTTCTTCTAGCATTTAGTGCTAGGCCAGTTTCACACTCACTCATTTTCCCAACCTCATTCTGTCAATGTCCCCGCCCGCCAGGCCCAGCCCCGCATATACATCAAAGCCGCACCATAAAGACGCTGTGCAGCCAGCATGGAGGAGCTACTGGCAGGACTATAATGGAGACAGCAATTTATGGTGCGCATCAACTTTGCGATTGTGTGTGCACATCTGTGGGTACGCATTTGAGGAATTGCAGTCCATGATCTAATGGATTTTTCCCCAACTTAATATTGGATATGGAGACAAAGACATTTTGAAAAAACTAAAGTTGTACATGGACGAGCACTAAAAGAAAAAAAGTTGATGAAACTTTCATATTTATAGATAGAGGGAAACCCCTAAATCAGTTTACATGCTAAAGTAGTCACATTTATTTTTTAAACAGGGGGGCACTATTAAAAGGTCAAAATAAACAGATAAGTCCATTTTCAAAAACAAGTTATGAAAAAGTTTGTCATTTTCTTAACCCGTTTAATCCAAGGGTCTGGAAAGCCGAAGCCTATACCAGCAATCCTTCAGGCAAAAAGGCACAGAACACCATGGACAGGTTGCCAGTCCATTGCAGGGCAACACAGAGACAGACAACCATTCACACTCATTCAGTCATACGTATAGAGAATTTGGAACGACCATTAACCTGACATGTATGTTTTTAGACAGTGGGAGGAAGCCAGAGTACCTGGAGGGAACCTATGCAAACACAGGAAGAACATGCAAACTCCACACAGAAAGGAGACTGTTCAGACCTCCTCCCTGCCAAAGCTCAAACCAGGAACCTTCTTCCTGTGAAGCCACAATGCTAACCACTGCTCCACCATGCAGCCTATTATTAAAAAGATACAATTACCAAAAGCGCACATCCAATAACATCTCCTGGTGACCAGGGTTAGTAACTGGACATTCAGCAACAGTCTCTGAAAAGATATCACTGAATTCAGCTTATAACCTCTGACTCACAGAGTTGTCTATTCTCCAGTTCTGTCCACATGAGACCACTCAGTCATCATCCACGTCTGCCTCAGTCCCCCACAGGTTGGCTGTCTCTGACCACAGGCAAGCAGAGCAGTCTTTTATACTGCCGCTGATTGATGTGCTGATCACCAGTTGTCAACAGCTGTGATCCAGGGCTCAGCAGCCGCCTCAGGTAGTAGGAGGTGCTGATGAATTCAGTCCAGGTCTTAATACTTATACTGTTTGTATAATAACCCAACTTAAGAAACAACAAGATGCGTCACATAAAAAAAACGCGACTCCAGTTCTTTAGTTTTCATATAGTTAGTCTGTTTCAGACAAAAATTAATATTATAAATCAAGCAAAACATAAAATAAAATAAAGAAAGGAAGGGAGAGAGGTGGCTCTGATAAAGTAAGAAGTATGTCTTTTGTTTTTTAATCCATTTCAAATGTTCTGGGACTGGCTGACAAGTCACCACTTTATAGCAGCTTATAGCAGAGTTCATTTTAGCATGCGAGTCTCAAATGTTATGGTAGGTTTTGTTTATTGTCTGCACTGCGTGGCTTGTGCTGCTGAAAACGTAATTTCAAGGACAATAAAGTCTCAAACTAGATTTGGGGCATAAGACAGCAAGAGAGGTGAAGTGTTGAAGGTGAATTGCTGAATAATGAAAAGAGCTCGGGAGGCAAGTGATGGATGAAATGATGGACAGAAGGAGGAGGCAGAGGTAAGGGAAAGAGCAACAAAAGAGCCAGTGGATAGTGTTCTGGTTTCATGAAATGTTAGCAAATAAGCATGATATGCTGCATATCAAGAACCCTTTCTATAATAATGAATGCCCTATGAAGGTGAGTCCTGAAAACTGCAATGTGTGGAACCCACAAGCTGTTTTACAAATACATAATGTTTTCTGCAGGAAGATTTGTTTTGACTTATTTTCAGAAAATATATCCTGAAGTTAACAATTTGTCAGAGTAAATGTAAGAGTGTAAATGTCTTTGTTTCGGGTTGACCCTGTAATGACTGGCAACTATGCGTGGGAGATATGGGAAAAAATTAAAAAAACTCAATTATTATTTTCAATCTTGCAATAACAACAATCTAACGATATCTTTTCAAATGTTCATTTTTTTCCTTTTCCTACCTTTACATTTACTGTTTTTTTATTTAATTATTTATATCTAAAAAATCATGTCAAACTCAGCTCGTTTACTGAAACATCTTTCTAAATATCTATGCATCTATCTACATTCATACATACATAAATAACACACAAAACATTTCAGAACAATAATCCTTTATTCACAATGTACAAGGTAAACTGGCGTTTTTGTGAAAACACCTGTTCCTAATATACAGGTAGATCCAAAAACATATGAGGATGTTTACTTCATGGCACCTGAATTTGTTAACTCTGGTTAGTTTAAGCCTAAACAGGTAATGCGTTGGGGACAAAACTTCTAGGAAAGGTGTGATTCACAGAGTTTATTCCTTCCTTCATCATGCAATACATAGTAATTCAATGTTTTATAAGCATATTTTAAATAATTGTTTAGAAGTGAATGTTTTTACTTTTCTTGTTGTTGGTAATGTTAGCCTTTCTCTTTCCAATCTATCAGACCTCTTCTGTTGTCACCTGTGGATAAAAGAAATGTGATGGCCTTTAAATTGAAACACCCGATACAAGCTACTACAGATCAGCTAAATATCTAGTAAAATAAATAAATAACATTGGATTCTCTGTCTAATGTGGTGAGTATATTTAATGGTCAGTTTGGAGGAGATAGAAAATTTTAAAGTGACCAGGTAAGGTCCAGTGAGAGGGAAACAGGAAATAAAGAAAAAGGTACGAGCAACGCTTTGACTGCTTTTTATGCATTATTATTTCATTATTTTTGTGAGTGTGCTACGTTGCAAATCCAACCAGAACAGACCGAATTAACCACTACAGGCCATTTACAATCCCAGTGTCAGGAAACACGTTTATGAGTAAAAACACAAGGTGGAAATTTTTCTGTCCTGTTTTTAAACTGTGCTTGTGCTAAATGGTAGATGAGCAGTAATACATTGTGTGTCGTAACAAAGATCATATTCACAATCTGAATTTAGCAAGTAATTACACACACAGAGGGACTACATGCCTTTGGCTTTTTTCTAAGGGGGGCTTTTATTCACCACACTTTCCCTGAGCATCTCTTTACATGCTTGTCATGTTTCTAAGAAAAAATGTCCTAACGTCTTCCTGGAAGATGACAAATGGGACTGGAATAACAATTTTCCTCCAGTTGAATGAATGAATACAGTTAGCATGTTAATGCTCAGATTCATGTGTGTGTGCATGAGAATTTGTCATTTACATGTATATCTTATACTTCATTTAGTGTAGTATGGTGACAGTCTGAAAAAAAAAGCAAAGACTGTTTTGTTTGAAATAAGGTGGCTACAAATATGTAATTTCAACCATTTTATAGGCACATTGCATGTCATAAAGCAAGTACCTGTTACCTGCAGTGTAAAACAGTGAAGCAAAGATGTGAATAAGTCTTTGTAACAGTGCTATTTATGTATGGAGTAATTCCAGTAGAGAGAAAAATGTGGTTTGGAATAAAAAAAAAAACAGCATGTAATGTTTAACAAAAACACATTTACATTACATTAACATTGTTTATTTGGTTTTGTTATACAATGGGAGCTATATTAATCAATATGCCCTTCCATGATGTATTTCTGTTTTATAGATGTTGGTTATGTCTGCTTACTTATCGTCTCATTGTCTTCACCTGTATACAGATAACTCATGTTAGTTTGGAAAGTTTAGTTCTTCTGTTTGGTCTCATAGTTTTAATGTTCCAGTGGTGTTAAACCTGCTTGCTTTGAGTTCATTTATAATTATAAAGTTTTGTATTGGGGTAGTTTTTGTGAAGCCCTTCTCTCTCTGTTATTGTTAGATGGGCTTTAAAACCTTGTGAAGTTTTAGAGGCTTCAACTTGATTTTACTGAAAAGACGCAAAGCTTCAAAGCTTCATAAAATATACCAAACTGGTGACGCCAAGTGTTTAACTAACGTTATGATAGGCATGGTATATTCATGACTCTTCCATCTTGATTTAACTCCCAGCAGAGAAACAACTCAGTCAGTCTTGCAGAGGGTCATTTACCAAATGGTAAGTTGATCTCGCTTTCTGGAATACACCAGAACATAAATATATTTTGACACTTTTGCATATCAAGATATTATGAAAGTAACTTGGAAAATTTTACATGGAAATATTCATCTTAATGAGACACATGTTACACACCTGTCCAGGGTGTACCACGCCTACAGTGAGGCCCACTAATAAATCTAATGCAGGGGAGCCCAAAGCCAGTCATCATGATCTACCATCCTCCATCCCTTCACCAACAAACCTGAATGAATTATCTCAATTTCCTCCTCTGCATGTCATCCAGTTCTGCAGGGGGCTGGTAACGAGTCAATCATTGGATTAATGTTGGACTTTGGTTGCATGTAAAAGTTGCAGGATGGTAGTTCCCGGAGACTGAACCTTGGCATACCTGATCTAATGCTATTTGATTCAATGGCATATGATTAAGTTCCTATCTTTGTGGGTGACGCAAGTTGGAAATGTTTCCATACACAATTGTTTTCTTCCACTTGAATTCTCCATCATTACCGCTTTGTGTCTCATTTGCTATTTTCACTCAAGGCTTTAAAGCGCAAAGCAGGAGGAAATGTCGACATTTGACCGTGTAATGACAGATGCCATTGCACAGATGCTGCCAAACTGGTTTGAATTGGTTACGTCGCTTCCGGTGTCTCATGAAGATATACAGAGACTAGTACGTCATCGGTCACGTAATGGCTTAGATTTAAAGCAGGCTTTAATACAAAGTTTTAAAGACATCTGTCTCATTAAAAGGAAACAGAGTTTGGAGCTTCTGTTTCAAACACCCCGCCTTGAGTTATGTAGTTAGTGTGGAGTTGGGATAGTGTTATTGGTGTAGTGGTAAATGGCCAGAGTTTTTCCAGTGTTTGTGTGTCAACTAAACATTTATTTATTTAGTTTTGCATTTGTCTATAGCTTTGAAGGCCAACTTTGTAGTTTTTATTACCTTTAGATGGGCTGTTTTTGAGTTACTTAGACTTGTGGCTGTTTTTCATTCGGTCAAGCAGCATCCCTTACCAGTACAGCTTTTTATTTGTTTCGAACCACATCCCATATCGCAACAATAACTCTACAATGTTGCTTTCTGCAAACATCCTGCCACAAATATTTTTGTTGCAGCTCATTTACCCTAAAGGAGACCATTTTTAATTGTTAAATTTGCATTTATATTACAAGAAGTTTTGGTTGCCAGACCAGCTGTATCGGCAACGTTTTGGCGATCATCAAGGTGGTCAAGCAGGTTATCTTTCAGTAAAAACAGTTAAAAATACTAATGTGTTAACAAGATTTTAGACCAACAATATTAATTTAGAGCTGATTTGAAAATATGTACAACACTGTGGGTTTTAAAATAATTCAAAGGAAATGTCTTGATGATGTTTAATGATTGAAAAAAGCTTGAGTCTCAGTCCAAAATCTCCCCAGGTGTTGAGCTGAGTAGCAACCGGGTGACTGTAAAGGCCATGGCATATGATTCACATCATCCTTATCATTAATGCATTCAGTGACCCTCATGCCTTGCAGATGCATTGTCATCCTGCTGAAGCCCTTCATCATTACAGGAATGTTTCCTTGTGGAATAAAGGCGATCACTCAGATTAGCTCAGTGTTGTTTTATAATGGCCTTTCCCTTTGAGACAGCGAGTGCACCCAAAGCAGAACTAATCCGAAAAGGCTTTTTCTTTGTTTTATTACCTTTTTAATAAGCAACAAACCCATCAAAGAAGCTTAGTTTCATCCCCTTACTGGGCAGTGGTATTTCATGGATTATAATAAATAAATCAAAGAATAAAAACACTTTTTTTCTACAAAAACTCATTTACACAGTTAAGTAGTTTAAGAGTTACATACAGGACTGTCTCAGAAAATTAGAATATTGTGAAAAAGTTCTTTATTTCCTGTAATGCAATTAAAAAACAT
>JBAMIG010000007.1:4683040-4702888 GCA_037177335.1 Kiunga ballochi | reverse complement strand
ATATAATGTACTGACCAATATCAATTCTTCATAATGATACGGGAGCAATGGAATGCACATACATAATTCAATATATAAAGAGCCATAACGTATTAGGCAAAACATTAATTCTCAAATAGAGTGTGGTATGAAGATATCTTTACAACACACATTTGTCACATCCAGATAATATAACATACACACACACACACACACACACACACACACAGATGCATACTCAAGTAATCACTCATATGTAAGGTGTAGTGAAATGTTAGGATTTGCACAAATTCACACACAGGTATCAGACTGCATAATGTAAACATATAAACATCTCCTTTTCTCACAGTCACACACAATAAAAACATGTTCACGCACATACACACACACACACACACACACAAATCTATTCATGCATATAAACACAAGATTCTAACTCATCATACACATCCTGAAACACAGCAAAAGTCCACAAACACTAATTCATAATCATAAATACATGCACTAACTGAAAACACATATGCACACACACACTCACTCACTTGGGGCCAGAAAGTCATGACACACAGGTGCTGATGCAGCTTAATGACCAGAATAATTTAACATAACGCTTCAAACGTATTCCCCCATCACACACACAGACACACACATTCTCCTCTCACACTACACCATTTGCTAACATCCATGCTGCCTCGGCTCGCATGAATTTTTAAAGGATCGCTTTTATTACGCTTTGGTTTTATTCCTGAGCAATAACTGCATGGTGAGTAATACTCCCCGTCCATCTCTGAGCAACTAGCGGGGGAGTTTATGAGCACGCACGCTGGAGCCCAAGCACACCGAGATATTTGCTAAATGGCAATTACATCCCAACACGGTTGTTAGTTTGCATCTGAAGATCAGACAGGCAGGACAATGCCCTGCAGTCAAATGTGGTGTTATTGTGCCCAATACGGTGAATTCAGGAGCTGTGTTGCCGCTGCAGAGCAGCACTGCTGTGGAAGTTATAAGTAGGGAAAATTTCAGGTGCAACTGACAAAATGAAGCAATAAAATATGCTTTGCTGCTGTGTACAATGTTTGTGTTACATCAGATAGCTTGATTTAATTTCATTAGCAATATTTGAGGTGCTCCGGTGTCCTCCCACCGTCCAAAGACATTCATGTTAGGGAATTGGTCATACTTATTTGTCCCTGGGAATTAATATGCGTGGTTGTTTGCCTTTCTGTGTTGGCCCTGTGATGGACTGACGACCTGTCCAGGGTGAACCTGCCTCTCGCCTGCTAATTGCTGGGATAGGCTCCAGGTTTCCTGTGACCCTGAATTGGATTGAGAAAGAAAAAAAAAATAAATATCTGAAATTTTGTCAGAGTAAACTGGTTCTGTATTTATGCACATCATCTCACATTGGCGAGAGTATTCCCAAAGATGCCTTGTTTGTTCAATCACAACATGAATGACCAACAAAACATTAGTGGATTTCTATTGGGATATTTAGGTTTTGTGCAGAGTTAATGAAAATGCATCTACATCTGCTGCATATAAAAATGTCCCACTCCACCACATCTCAAAGGTGTTCCACTGGGTCCAGATCTGGTGTACAGATCATTGGAGTAGAGTCAATTTATAGTTGTGGAGCAATGGACGTCATCAGCAACAATACTCAGGTATGCTGTGGTTGTTATGTCCAGTTTTGCTTATCTCTCCATATAACATGTTAGAATTAGTTATTTATTTATAGGGACATCATTAGGATTTAACAACAGGAAGGATTCCCTCTCTGGTCATGCATGCATGTGGATGCATCACCATATTACTGTGATGCAACTAACCAGGCAACCTGTCACAGACCATCATCACTGCTCTGTAGGTTGATTCAACCAGGATATGATTTAACTCTATAGCTGTACATTCATGTGTAGTACAGCTGAATACCCAAAATGATCATTTAAAGCTCATTGTGTAATTTTTTTACAAGATAGAAATTTATAAAAGGATGCGTTATTTACCGTGGGTTGTTTTTGCCTTAATCATTGCTATGAAATCTGATGAGATGCACCTAAACCCTGTGGATACCTGCTCAGTGTCATCTGTCTGCATGTTAGTTTTTTTTATCAAAATCACACCCACTGATGGAAAAAATAGATTTTCCTCTGGATCAGTGTGATCTCTTTCACCAATCATCTGCTTCTGGATCTCCATGTTCTCCTTAATCAGCTATTTAACCTCATTCAAGCTGTTTTGATCTCCTAAATAACAGAAACTGGTATTTTTAGGGTCACACTTCCTCTTAATCTTTTCATGGAGCTGTGCAAACAGGACCAGATTTGGATACATCACATTGGAAACTCTCCTGTCTTCCACAGATAGACAAACAAGGCTCAGATGACTGCGAACAGGGTCAATAAACCAATAAAGTTATTAAGTTTATTTTTAGGGTGGCTTAAGAACAATTTAGGGGAACCCCTTAAAACAGATCTTCTGATGTCCATGTATAGTTCGCAGAGATCAATAGACTTATTATGATCCAATACAATGCATTGCAAAATACAATTTGTCAAATGATGGTTTCCCATTTTACACGAATGAACCACAATTACATGGTAAGATGATCCATACTTATATAGCCCTTTTCCAGTCTTGTCGACGTGCTTTACACTACAGCACATTCACCCATAGACTTTCACCCCAAAAGGCACATCAAGGAACTAGTTGGGGGTTCAGTGTCTTGCCCAAGGACACCTCGTGAAATGAGGGGAAGCTTTGAATTAAACTCTCAACTTTCTGATTGAGAGATGACTCTTCCAACTAAGCTACAGCTTAGCTACAGCTACAGCTCTTATACTGCAACAAATTGCTCCAAAGATTCTTGAGTCATACACACCACAATGGGTCAAATGGGTCACTTAACGTTGCTAAACTAATCTGTTAGAATAATGTTTAAATAAATAAAATAAAAAGGAAGCTGCCACAGTGACTATGTTCATTTGGCCAAAGCGTTGCAAACATTTGTCAATAAATCATCAAGAAAATTTGTCAGCTTGCTAAAAAAAGAAGCTATACCTTCCCCCCTTTTTATGTAAAAGTCAACAACATTTAAAGGATACAAAAATGTCAATATTAATAGGTCGATAAAAATAAAAGGTATGTCCATCATGTCTGAATAGATAGCATAGCATAGATAGAAATGATAGAAGTATCTATCATTTCCATTCAATATGCTGACTGTTCCTTCTCTGGGATTTGAAATTGTTCCCATATTTATAACTCAAGACAAAACACACTGCAACAAAGCACATACGATAGCATTCAGCACCCAGTCAGCCCAGAAGTGCCACATAGTACATCAGCATCTTCTCAGAAAATGTTCGATTGCTGCACTCAGCATCCCCTGGAGCGCTGCTCAATTGCTCTTTTAAGAGATGCTGTTTGATACTGTACATTACCCAGGGAGCAAAAGGACATAGTTCATTGCTGAGAGGAACATTGGGTAAAACAGGATGCAGAGTGGTTACCGAGAAAGCCAGAGAAGAAGGTAATTTACTGCCTCCAACCTTCTGTAGGACTCTATCTGCTGCATTACTGCACCAACAGGACACAGAGACATGTACCTGAGACTGCAATGAAATGATAGTGGTGGTATTGATCATTGTGTAGCTCAGCAAGAAGCAACTTTCTGAAACTTGTGAGTGTTTAAAAACAACAATACGGATATTTCTGTTTAATGATCTGCTTAAGATCTAATGAAACATTCAAGTATCAGTAAATATATATAGTCTTTGCCGAAAAGTATTACTCTGTTTGTAGGGGGGTTTCTTTGTTTGTTTTTTGTCTCATATAAAGTAATTAAAAACCTGTTAGCTGAATCAAACCTTCTCTTATTCAGATAAATATCAGGAAAAATGACATTCCTAAAAACAGCAGGGAACACAGTTAAAAGGAATATGTTAAGAGTCTGGTGAAGGGCAGGGATGACTTCATGCCATTGAATTGAATCTAAAAGAATAAGAAAATATAGGGTAACAATAAACTGACAAAAAGAGGGAAATGAAGGATTCAATTTTTTTTTACATACTGTATATGATTAGATAAGCCCAAGTCAAAAATCACTTCTGAGACACTTCCATGCATCATGGACATTTTTAACCTGTTAGATTAAAATATAATACTTAACATTTTATCCTTTTGTTGAAAGTAAGAAAAAAGAAACAATAAAGTTGAATAATTGTGTTATTAAAACAAACTAAGACTAATTTGATCAAATGCTAGTTTGGTAATGTTACATATAAAACAGTTTTTAGTTTGATACTATGTTGGTGCTGTCGAGCCTTAATTTGTCCACTTGAAGCCAATGAAATAAAAAAAAAAATGTAGGAAGTGAAATATCGTTTTTGTGATTTTGTTCATTCTTGAATCTTATTAAACCCATAAACAAAGAGCGTGTCTCAGTTACATTTCAAATACTAGTTGCCAGACTGACTTCTAATGCTGGTACAAAGGACAAATGTTGTCCACCAGAGGCTGGTCTAGAGAACAGTGATTACTTTAGAGTATCAATGTCAGTTTCCAAAACGGCGGGATCATGCTCGGTCGCAGAAAAATGAGCTGCAGCCACTGAAAACTAAAAATATTGGCTTCTTCCTGCTCGCTGGTGGTTTATAGACTCTGAGAAGGTATCAGAGTTCGGGCTGAGGAGAATGGAGGATGAACTTTTTGGGCCTGAAGCTACGTTTCAACCTGACGTGACGTTTATTTGATCTTCCAGGAGTCACCACCAACCTCAAGATCAGGGCAGTCTGACCCTGTTGTAAGTGCGTTACAGTGATCCAACTAAACCTCTCATAGATCCTAAATTCTGTCTCTCCTAAAGCGCAGTGAACACGGAGCACCAATATATCATCACTTTTACCTTTACAATCTGTAGACAGCCACCTAACAGTGGATTATTTTGATGATTGTTTACAATTTCACATTTTTTCCAGCAAATTTACCTTTATTTGTCTCAAAAGAACACACTCAAAACCCATCCTCTGATTAAAGAAGGCATGTTTTGCCCTCTGGGTTTCTTTTACGTTCACTATGTTGTACCAAGTACAACAAAAACCAACTCTTTTCCAGTCCTCTCTTTTCTTTCACTTAGGAAATCATCACAGCACACATTTGTATAATATCAGCCTGGTTGCTGGTCTGATGCACTTTAAAAATGAAGAATTATCAGCAACATAAAACTCCGTACTGAACCTTTTTCTGGAGGAGGAGCCGAAACCGAGCATTTCGGACAAACAAAATTAGAAAAAGAGAGAATGGCTCTTTAACACTATGTTAAAACTTGCTGTTTAAAAAAAAAGATGAACTAATTTTCTTCAAAAAAAAAAAAAAAAAAGAAGGGAGGAGGGGCTTTGTGGTCTAAAAATGGCAAAACATAGCAACAACAAACTCTGGTGACCGAGAGATGAAAGTAAAGAAGATGACAGAGAGAAACAGAACAAGATGAAGTGAGAAAGAAAAGTTCACGACCGAAGAGATATTCTGAGAGAAAAATAAGCTGATTGAGTCTTCACACACCAGTGGGCAGCTGAAGATGGTCTGTTAGAGAAAGTTTCTGAAACAGTGAGAGGGTGAACAGCTGAAGAAGGAGGAGGTGGAGGGTGACATCAGTTGTAGGCCTGTCAGGGCGATCACATCAGCAAACTCTCTGACCTTTGAGACTGAGGCTTAAAGAAGGAGGCAAAGGCATTTTGCCCTGTGTCCTGTGTGATAGACAGATGTCTAATCTGCTCACACATGAATCACCCAGCCTCAGGAGCACTCAGGGCTCTTTTCATCAGTTTGGTGATTTATGTTGGACTTCTTTGATTTTTGCAAGTAAATAATGTCAACTTGTCACAAAGTCCAATATGTTAGTTGGAAAAACTAAAGCTTGACACTGAATTCACTCAGGTTCAGTTAACTCAAGCGTTCACGGCACGCGTCTGTGCGGATGAAAGTTTGGCCTAATTTAATCAATATAATCTTTACAAATAAAATAAATATTGCTAATGCTTTACTTAAATGGATCACTTTTTCAATAATCTCCCTCAGAGATTCTTTTTTTACATTTTTTCTGTGACTTAAAGTTGAGATTGAAATATTTAATAGTTTTAGAGGTCTAGTCCAAATAAAAACCCTTTAACTGGCAGGAGCCCGGCCAAAGGCTGTTGTTATGTTAGTGTTAAAGACAACCTTTACCTTACTTTATAATTAAACTTAAACAAATGCAGGCATGCAAAATGCACACAAAAGTGATTAAGGTGGTTAAATTAGTTTTCAACATTTTTTTAGTACAAGTTAATCTGTTTAGAGCTCTCTAACCTTTACATCACCATTCGGCCCTGTGCTGCCAGAGCTATGTGTAGATTTCCCAGTTTCCCAGGGAGGGGGTAAACTCCCCTGAGAAATTTTTTCGTAACAAATATACACATATATTGCTGCACTGTGCACCCTCATTCCACCACGCTAGGAAGACACAATTCACTTTATTTACCCCACCTGTAGAATTTCATGTTAACACAAAGAACCAAGTGAGGTGGCAACAACTCAAAGCATTTTGCTGTGCACAGATGGTCCATCAACATGACACGCTCAGATCTGACTGCTCGTTCTGTGAAAATGTAACAAACAAATAAAAGTTAGTTTCCAGATAAACTTAGTAAATGTTCCAACCTGATAAAAAACCATGTTTGGGCTTCATCTAAGTAGATGCTTTGCATCAATATGACACTTATAACAGATTAAGGTGGTTATGCTTCAATAAATTGTTCTTATTTGTCCTCCAATGGACACTTGTATGCTTTGCAGACTACAATCTAAAATAAACGTGTACATCACAAGGGTTTTATTATTCAAATAGTACAGTTTAAATATTTTTGTGATAATTTTCTTCCATAAAGATCCATTCTTCTCTTTTTTTTTGCCAGAAGATGGCATTTATCCTAGCTGATGGGAAAGAAAAGAAGCAGAACCAGCATTGTGCAGGTTCATGCTTCTTATGAAAGAGTTAAAAATTCAGTTCATTTATATTTTTCAGGCTAGAAAAAACAATGAAACCCTGAACTTAAGGAGAAAAATGAAGTGTTGTGTCTTATCTGTTACACTAAACCTTAAATTCTTTCACATGGACTGAATGTGTGAGGAAGGCTTCATCCAGTCATCTGTTCTACATGTGTTACAGTGTGGTGTGTGTCACTACAGGCAATCATTGCACAGATGTACACAAGTTTGTCTCTTTCTAACTTGGTCCCACAGTATACCAGTACCAGTATAGACCAGTAGAGCTATGGACCAATACTACCAATTGTTTATTCTACCAATATTGGTTGGTAGTATTAGTTATAATACCAATGCTAGAGCTTTTAAAGTGGTACTGTAATATTATTTAACCTGCTGCAAGAGAGTCAACACATTAAAACAGAATATGTTTTATAGGTTTCCCTGAAGTTTATAGGTCCAGGCGGACGTCAGACAATACATGACATTCCTGTCAATATTCATAAGTCTAATGTGCACAATATGCTGGCCATGCCAATTTTTTCACCTGAAGTTGCTGTTTTAATTCAGGTTGATTCTGGTGTTACTACAGTGTTCCTGGCCTGATGCTTCAGTATGCATTGCACCTATTTGTGCCAGGAAATGTAGACTGTAGCTGTTGCAGGAGCTCATATTTTCAGAAGAAGTTAACTCATTTGCTTTTGTCTTCTAATGCTTTCAATACATGGAGGTCTGATTTGGGCAGGTGCACTGCACACCTTAAAAACGCTCAGACTCAACATGCTACAAACTTCCACAGAGTTCTCTGCTACCGCTGGCAGCTAATGAGTTCATTTTCCTGTATTTATTTGCAAAAAGAAAGTTCAATACAGATCAACATTCACAGAAAGAGAAATAGAATTTATTCTATTGAACTTGTTTATGTACAACGCTGCACGTAGATCAAACTGAGCATGAGAATGAGGGGTAAAGGGTGATTTCAGTCAATTATAGAGAATGTGGCACAGATGTTAGTCTGGGTATTTCAGATACTAATGATGTACTGGTACTTCCATATTGTGACAATTGTCTAAACATCTCAGTCTTCCTAAGGGTTTTTGCTAAGTATTTCCATCCCATTCTGACATGTCTAACATCTTCTGATCGCCACATCAGCAGGAAAATGCACCCTGTCCCAAAGATAAAATCACCTCCAATTAGTATTTTTTGAGCATTGCGGTCTAAAGACCTTCACTTTCAACACGTTTACATCTTTGCTAACCATACCATTTGGTTATGATACAATGCACTGTAACCTCTTGATGCTTTGGATCCTATGTAGCAACAATCATTTATTATAAATACATCCATATCAATAGCAAATCAAGCTTTCTTGAGGTTTTAAAAAATTTAGATACCTGTCCACATAGCAACGCATGAGAAGTGTTACCTTAAGAACGAATAGCTTCTGACTAGTTTTGATGGTACAGTCATTCTTTATGCACCTTTCTTGGTCTGAAGCTGCCTCAAGGTGCCCGGGGGCTCAGAAACTACATGACTTTGGCATTCAGCCTATTAGCACACCGTTCTGCTTTTAGCTCCACAAATATGCAACCAACTAGACAATGACTGTTTGGAAGGTCGTAAATTAGAAGATGTTGAGCTGTGGTTGATTTTTTTGTTTAAAAACAAATACAATATGTTAATATACGTCAGACATTTTCTGTACTGCTCTGACAACTACAGATGCAGCACATTTTAGTTGCAGTGAGCAGAGACTAAAAAGTGTAAGCCTTACCACCCTTGCTTTATGGATAAAATCTGAGTTAGCCAATGCATCCCAACAGACATTTGGACTGTTATTTATGTGAATGCTAAATGATAATACTGATAATACTCAAGCCTACTCCTCCATCCGTGTTAAAATACCTCACAGCAGATTTTAATGGAAACAGATTTGCTAGGTGACACGGCTATTTTGCCTTAACACTTCTGCTTAATGAATTTCCAAATAAAAAGCAAATATTGAATTTTTTATTGTTCTAATAAAGGCTTGAAATGATTTTTTTTAGAAGTTTGACTACATAAATTAAATTAGATTTTAAATTATACAAACATTTGAAAGTAGCTGCAAAGAAACAACACAAAAAAGAGGTTGAGAGGGTCACATTGTGTGAATAATGATGGAAGTGGAGTGTTGGAAAACTCAACATATCTGAGCAGATGTTTCTGCTGCTGCCAGCAGTAGAAATATAATATATATTTATTTTTTAGTAAACAAGATATGCCAATCTGTGATGTCAGTGAATCAACATGTGTGCAGGTATGCCAGATATAGAGGGTACAGGGCTTTCCTATGTGCAGGAGAGACAACTCTGAGTTTTCACATCACCCTCCAGATGAACACATGAACTTTGACCCAAACCTGAAAACCTTGAAAGACACAAGAACATTGTGGTTGAACAAATAAACATTTCATGGGACCACAAGATATGATATATATATCAGAACTTGGGAACCAGTTGGTGTATATAACACCTTCCAGTTGAGTCCTTTGGTAAGCTAGTGCCAAAGGACAACCTTTCAATGATCTGATCAGAGAGCATCCTGGCTAAGAAAGACTGATCAAACAAGATCTGCATCACACTGAGGATCCAAAGCTGTGTGACAATAAGTGGGCAACCAGAACACAAAGTAGATGGTACTGGGTGAGAGAAGCGAACTCCAGAAGAGTATTACCCTAAAAGGGTCCCCCAAGAGTTACTGCCAGATAACCTTAGTCTAAAACAAACAAGTCAGAGAGCTGGACTAAAGGATGGTACAGAGAGGCTAATCATGACAGCACAGAAGCAAAGCTAATCTTATTTTTTCCCTCAGTTCTTTGCACTGACTGTTCATTCTGTCATCCGAATCCATAAAATTGACTTTTTTACATTTCAGAATGAGATGTCTTATAGATGATAAACCTGAAAGGTGATTAGGTTTTTTAGCTCCCCCTAAAGCACATTTATCCTCAACACAAAAAGCGGACATGCTGACAGACTAGCAGTTTGGTCTGTTGTTATGGTTATGCTGGTAACGTTTTTGTTGGGCTTTGACTTTACAATAAGAAGCTATTCTTGTTCAGGATTCACAGTGTCATAATAAATTAATGCCCAACATCAGGCAACAACATTGTGGACACCCAAAGCATGATTGTATGAATCCTGATTAAGTGTTAAATTAAAAAGTTGTGTCTAACTGAAAGGCAGGATGCACAGAGATATGCTCCTGTCATGCTGAGAAACCGAGTTGCTCTGCTTCAAGGTTTTCTCTCCCTAATACTGTTTTGTTTATGTTGTTTATGTCTTTTGAATAATTTTCTACTCGTGAAGCGTTTGTATGTATAAACAATGAAACATGTCATTGCCTTAAAAGCCTCATACAACTTCTCTGAGCATTCTTATTCAAGCTAAATGATGGAAGTTGGCATCGCTGCTGATTTAACAACCCCTTGAGTGAGTATAACTGAGCAAACATGTATGCAGGCTGCCATCAAGGTTTGATTTCAATTTGGTATGAGATTTGAATCTGCGAGGCTACAATCGTGCTACATTTGCTTTCTGCTTTGCACCAGCGCTTTGCATCTGTTTCCTCTTGTCATAAAGCAGTTATTATTTAACTGAAATATCAATAAGGCTGTTGTTCATATGTTTTGATGTTCCTTTTTTCAGCTTCTGAAATAGAAGAGTGAGTTAAAAGTGAATGTTAAAGATGACCAGTAATTCCTTTCAGAGCATTTTAAGGAAACTTTTCAGCTTTGATTAAATTCTGATTCTAAATCTTAAGCATCATCTGACAAAATCTCCTTTAAAATGACTTGTGTGGCTACTTTGGTTGCTTGCATATGTATGTTGCTATCTCAGAGACTTTATTTAAATGTATTAATTGGACTAATTTGGAGTGGCAGGATGTTCCAACACTTTTCCCACAACACAAATAACATTGAGCATGTGAAAGCAATGCATTTCTATTGATGAAGAAAAAGTAAATAAGGTAATAATGTATTTGTCAAGTGGATAGACAGACGGATGGATAAATGAATATATGAGGGGTAAAAAGAGAACAGTGTGTAGAGATAGAAAAAAAGACATAAAAAGACAAAAAAAAAAACAAATAACATCACTTCCAGGACTCTCTCAGGTTGATCTGCGCCCTGAATGGCCGTAAGAATCTGGGGGTGCACTGGAAGACCCCACCCCCTACCCTGCCATCATGTGACCTTGTATGTGAACCTTTTTCCACCCCACTTTGAATGGAGCGCTGGTTCATCTCGCTGCGACTAAGTACTATCCGATTCTGTATGTGTTTGTTTCTGTGTAACCTCAGATTGGCTGTACTGTATATGAATACTGAGTTTCATTCTGGGATAAATAAAGTTCTTTTCATTTCATTTCACATGGGAGGGGGGGACATGGGGTCTCCCTACACAATCCCATGTGGACAGTATCTTTGCCACCTGATGATAAAGCAGAACAACTTTAAAGGTGCTGATCCAGGAAGTCCACAACCTGGGGAGTGGGGTGGATGGAGTACAATCTTCTCCACAAGGATAAGATAAGGAGCTTGATACACAAACTGATGCTTGTGTATGGTTAAACCCGTACATAGCACATGCTCATGGCATGCCTAGTTCTTATCACAGTATGTCACATTGAGGCAATGTTGAAAATGTGTACACAGTTTGCTTTTTCTTTTGATTCTTGTTGTTGGCTTTGCCTCGTGTTTCGAATACATTACTATCTCTTAGAAAAAAAAAATACTATGTACTATATGAAGTACAAGCATAGCTTTTTGGGAGGGGCCTCTTTTGAACGGTGTGTATAGGTAGGGATGTGTATCGATCATCTCTATTTATTCTTTGTCTCTTTGCTGTAGTCTTGTAGCGAGTAACCTATTAAAGCACATTTTCCTTCAACGGTTCAAGCAAACATTAGCAAGTTAGCATTTCTTTATTTAAGATAACTTAAGATCACTTCTCTGCCAAGTTATGTTCTTGGGAAAATACATGTTGGTCCATCTGTGTTTAAGAATACATTTATGGGAGTAAAACACTGTCAAAAAGCTTAATGCCTGAACACTGGTCATGTAAGGCATTTCCAGGCGGTTGCTCTGCTCTCATGAAATTCAGATTTTATAATTGCACTGTCATATGACAAAATGACCATTTAAGTAAATAATAGGCATGTCTTTGCAGTAAATTGATGAACTTACATGGAGGAAAATCTGTCAGGGCCAAAGGCTTGGACGTGGGGGGAGAACCCAATTGCAGAATTGACAGGACACAGCAGGATACAGAATATGTGACAATTTATTGGAAACTAAAGCGCAGGAGAAACTAACATAACACACAAAAGATTAAGTTAAACTAGCGAGGACAAAACAAAGACTAAGGAAGTCTATGACGCACTACTTACTGAAGCCTAATGACAACTAAACAAAGACTAAATACAACCACAACTAATGAACCACAAATGAACACCCAAGGACTCTAACTGAACTACTAACTGAACTAAACAAGACCCAGGGTGCTCATAATGAAAACAAATACAAGTGAAATCAATGAACAGTAAACAAGGCTAAACGGGAACATGAAACCACACCAAGTGTCCAAATCATGATAAAATCTCCCCCATAGAAATTTAAAGGTTACAAATAGTCTGGAACTCTTTCTTTTATTTTGTCACCACATTGCTGGTTATACCTCAGTGAATAACTCTATTATGCTCCCATTCATGTAATCAAAAGAGGGTCAAACCATTAACCACTGGAAGATTCAACTGTGCTTGTAAAAGTACTCAAAGTCCTCACATGTGTACTTTTTGTGTACTACTTAAGGAGAGTGTGACGTTTGAGTTCAATGCCTAATGTGTGAGTCTTGGGATTTGGCAATACGTAGTTCTAAAAATGGACAAGGTGTTTCACATCTGATAGAAAGAAAAAAAAACTCTTTAGCATCTCCAGTATCTACAAACTGCACCATTACCCTACATTATATTTCAAGTTTGACAGTGGACGTTGATAGCAACCCAATAAGTATCTGCCTATAAATCACCTAATTATTGATTAAATATTTGACTCTAGAGGCTTTCTGCTGATGGTAGCAGTCAGCAAATGATACGGCATGCTGGGCTTGTATTCAGCATGATTAGAGATTCTAAGCTGAAGTGTGAAACACAAAGCTGCAGAAATAGTTACTCTGCCACAGATTTACTGTGCTAAAGGTCAAGCTTTAATAACACACACACACTTAGTCTTAAGACCCTATCCTTAGAGACCTCCGCCCATGAAGAGAAGTTGTATGTACATTAAAGGCCCACTTTAAACAACTTATTAGTCCTTGCTTGTATTAAAAACATTGTCCCCGGTGACTTTTTCCTGTATTTCTCTGCTAATACATGCAGGTCAGCTGTATTCAAGGGCATTCTGTAATTTCTGGTATCACATGATCGCAGCTTCTTGCAATAACAAACAAATAAAATGCTTACAAGAATTTTAATGCTTGCTAAAACAAGAATAACATGCTCCTCAGAGGCGGTAAAAGCCACAGATAAATGCTTCTCGTTCTCTCGCTGTCTGCTCTGAATAAAGGAAGCAGAGGTCCGTCTGCAACACCTTAGCTTTTCATTTTTCAAATCTGTCAGCACCAGCACAGAATGAGGATCTAACCAGGCATCATCCAGGTCACAGTTTTTCTAATTAACAAGTAAACAAATGATTTTTTTTGTTTCTATCCCGTGTGATCAGTCGGTGTGCATGCTAAATGTGGTAGAGTAGTAGAGGGAGCAGAGATGAGCTTGATGCTTAAGATTCAGCTGAAAGCTTGGTACCTAAAGCTGACCTTCAAAAGTCAAAAACAACTTATTGTCATATGCCTGCTATAGGAGTCTTAAATTCCTACGGTCCCTGAATGCCCTCTTCCTCTTCTGACCTGGATTGCTGATTTGCTCCACCTGTGCCAGGCAGTATTTAAGCAGTCTGTGGCTGCAATGTTTTGCCAGATCGTCTTGGAATTTCCCTTGTGCGCATCAAGCCTGTTTTCTCTGTCTGCTGACCTGTGTTTTTGAACCCTGACTGCTTCTCCTGGATCTTTGTCTCTGCCTGCCCCCAGTCTGGTAACTCTGCATTTATTCTCTGATTGGATTTTTGGTTTTGAACCCTGGAACGGATTGTGGATTTTTTTTTATCTTGGATTGTGAACTGGCTTTCTCCTGTTTATCAGGAGCACTCCTGAGGGAGTCTGTTTTTTCCCCTGTATAACCCTCTCCCTTGTCCAGCAGGGTTTTGGTACAACAGGAGGTCTGTCATCCCTACCCCATCATTCCGTGGGTTTTTTCCCAGTCAAACTGGATGTCCACATATCTTCTGTTTACATTAAAATCAGATTGGAATCATCCAAAGATCTCTGATATTCTTTGGGTCCACTTTGCTGAATCGTGACACTTATTAGTCACTCAGTTCTTATTTGAGGTTCATTGATTCTGATGTTTCATTCAACACAATAAATGGTCAGTTTGATGGATGCTGCAGGTTTAGGAAATGCAGGAAAGAAAGTAAGAAAAAGCAGTTACATAATTTTTATTGTTGCTTTATTAAGCATCTGAAAACCTTTTGCACAGTTTCATCTATCACTGGATGGCATCTCTTGAGGTCTCTGATAACCTTCCTGGGATCTGTTGGACCCACTCCTCCAGGTTGCTTGTAACATCCAAGCAGCTCCTCTGAAACCTTAACTTCCTATTTCACCTCCCTTCCCTTTGGGCTCTCATCAGATCCTGAGCGATCCCTGGGTGTTTTCAGGCCAGAATGGATGCAGATTCTGGGCCTCCATGGGTTCGAGACCTTGTTAGACCAGAATGCCTCCTAATCAGGTGTATCACAACCTCAGCAGAGCTCTTTCCATGCAGAGCTGTCGCTCCTGTGCATACCATCCAGATGAAAGCCATAAAGTACTGGTTGCATTACACAAATACAATAGGACAGAAGCCAAGAGCAAGCACACTTACATGTTTTGTTAAACACTGTTTTGTCATGATAACTAGGTAATTTATCTTATCTCAAGAAAAACAACAGTTTTTTTTCAAGATGATGGATTAGTCAAATGCAGGTTGCAAGAGGGTTGGAACTGTTCCTGATCCATCACAGAACCAACACAGGAAGATAAACAGTCAGTCTGACTCACACTCATGAGATAAGAAAATTCATTATCCTGTTATCACAAGGAAAGGGTCCTCCTTATCTCATAATGATGAGAAAATTAACTTATCTGGAGATTGCAATTTAAAGACAGAGTAATGGCAAAGCATGTCCCTCTAAGCTTCTGTTCCAAAGAGCATGAAAATGTCTTTTTTTGTGGTCTGTATTGTAAGAAACACTGGTGCTTTCTTTATGAAAGGAAAGGAGAAAATTACATCCCACAAGTCCTACAGACACAAATTTAAAAATGATATTGAATCCAAGTATACTAAATGTTCGATTTGACTCAACAGATGAGCTTCCCTGGACCTCCCCACTTGTCCACCCTATAATTAAAACAGTCAAACTGCCAACCTGCAGCAGGGATGATCAAACATCTTCATTTTCACACCAAACACAGATTGTGGTGGGATAACTGAATGGTCATATAAAACTCTTCAGCCAGGTCAGCAGAGAAACAAAGTTGGTGTTGAGGTGACATGGCTTCCTCAGCTTGTGTGTCATAAAACGCTCTGAGTAAAAGAACAGACAATCAAAATCATATTTACATTTAAACGGTGTGCCGGGTTCCCGTGTCTCCATCCCGTCGGGCTGCTGCTGTCAGCTCATGTTAGGATGGTGAAGTGGACACGACAAAACAAAGTGGGGGTGGGTGGAAGGAAGGGAGGTGTTGAGCCCGCAAGTTAAAGCCTTTTTCACGAGCCAACACCAGTAAGAAATGTCAGCTCAACACCATTAGTCAGTGAATAAGCACCTTTTCATCTCATTTTAAAACATGAAATATGCACTTTATCACATAGAAACACAGGCAAGAAGACACAAGTAATGCTATTATTTGAAGTAAAAACTGAAAAATAACAAAATCAGAGAAAAACTAAATTTAGATAAAATGTATTAAAAAAATATTTAAACACACAAATAATGAGGGATCTATTTAAACATTTAAACAAATCAGTAGTTCCAGTGTTACTTCAGGATAAATTTTATGTTTAATACTATTAGGAATTATTCAAGCATTCATCATACCTACATTATATAAACTGCCCATGAATCTGACGTATCATCATACATCTTTTTATTCTTGTAACGGTAATTTTCTCGTTGGGACTGTAAAAGTCAGGCTCAGTAAATCCTGTCATACTTTCAAAACCTTCAGTAGGACTGCTGGAAAGCATATCGGTGGGCTATTTTGTTTTTGCGTCAAACAAATTAAGCTGCATAGAGGGATTATAAATGCAATGCTTTACAGGGCAGCAGTTACAGCCAAGACTGGTGTTATAAAACATTAATCAGCAGGAAAAAGAGAGAAGCTCTAAGTTTACATTCTGCTGTTTTACCTTTGCATCCTGTTGCAGGTTGCTTTAGAATAAAAGTACTCTAGCTGAAGTACAGAGCAGGTTACATGGCTGTAGAACATTTAAATAGTCAATGCAGAAGGTTAATAAGGATCCTGCTTTGGTTACCAAATCTTAAGATTTTGATTTATGGTGCCAGATATCATTCACAGAAATCAGCTCTGCTGGATACATGTAGGCTACATGTTGTTTTATAGTCCATACTGTGTTCACAAACAGTCATTTACACTGTTACAGAGCTGATGTGAGCTAAAGACATGAATTAATCTCAGACACTTAGGCTATGTCTCAATCAGTGCACTAACACTACTTCAGGCACTATATTTAAGTACGGAGTGTGTTTACACTGACATTTAATGCACTGAAAGTACCCAGATGCTGCCCTAAAATTTGCCAATAATCTAGTGTGAAACAATGGACGCTTCACGCATTAAACCAACACCACCTTGCTGGAGGACTCAGTGTGCACTTTGCACTAATTCCAGTGCACTTTGGATTTGAGACACAGTCTTGGAGACTTTCCACACAGGTATTTACTAGTTTCCTAACCCTTTAAGACTTAATGCATCATATTTGATCCATACAGTCTCTGCAACATTTTGCACCATTTTATGGTAGAAACTTTACTCAAAACTCTGCTCACCATATGAAACTTGTCTCCTGCACTCTGGTCAATATTAGAAAGCAGAAGTTTAAACTATGATAATTTTGACCTATTACATGGTAATAAATATCATTTTGTTAAAAGGGTCAGATAAAGTTTTCAAATTTTGAAAATTGGATCTTTCTGCCCAGTTCTTCTTTGGTCAGATTTTAAGGGGTTAAGAGAGGTGCACATACTTCTTTACTCTTTGCAAACCAACATGAAGTCTCTCTAAAATGTTACAGACTTTATACTAAATAATTTTGTAGTGAGAGTTGCTGTTAAAGATAATTCAACTCATAAAACGAGGTTCTGAACTCCACTCTTTGCAAGCTGCAGAGAGTATAATGTGTAAATTTATTATTTAGCATTTATAAAAATGTAATCACACATTCAGATTTAGGGAAATTATCATATATTAATAGTTTTTTTTTTCCAAATAATGAGAATAAATATGAAACACTGGGACGGAAAATAGCTGCTCCATCTGTCTCACTGTCTCTTTCCCTTTGTGATTCATTGCTGTATCCAGATGCCTCTATGAAACCAGTAATGTTTCTGTATTTGAGTTTGTCCACAGGCAACTAGGGCCTCATGGAGAGGATTTTTTTTCCCCATAAAACTCCAGCAGTTCTGAAGTTAAAACTGTGATGCTAATTGCTGGAGCTCATCTGCCATCTGGAAGGACTAGGGTGGTAATGAAGTTGTGGCAAAATGAATTGCAGCATGTTGCCAGAGGCAGAAATAATAAGCCAAAGAATCAAACCATCGAACCAAATTAGTTGAGAAAACAAAATGTCCCTGTGTGATAAAAAAAAAAAAAAAAAAAAAACTATTTTGAGGTAGTCTGAAAAGTTTAGTTGTATAACTAACTGTAGGGTTACAACTGCTGGAAAAGCAAATTGAACTAATTGGTGTTCTTTCCTCATGGCAACCATTTCCCATTTCCATAACCGTAGGACAAAAGCTCAACAGGAAGTAAATTCATTCTACGTAAAAGTTTTTCAAATCTTTCACTTGTCGTGTCTGGGAAGGAGGCGAACACACACGCTGGATTGTTTGAATCACAATAATCTTTCAATCTCAGGAAAAACACGAGGGATGGCTGAAACTGCTGTGGTGCCCTCCCTGGTGTTTGGCAGTGGTGTGTACGCCCTGTTCTCATGGCAACGGATTACACCTGTTCCCCATCAGACAATCATCACTGAGACACTTAAGGACAGCTCAACTTACCGGTCTTCAATAGATTGTTGTTTCACCCAGTGGTAACAGCATTCAGCCAACTCAGAGTTATTAACTCTTAAGTTTCTACAGGATTTAACTGTTTCCTCCTATAATATATTAAAACATTTGCTAAATCTACAGTCTGCTCTTGAATCCATTTCCCCTGTGATTGCAACAGAAACGTGATGCAGGAATACAAAACAATCTGGCAAGGAAGGGAGGAAGCCAGCGATCTTAAACACAATGGGATGGAAAGCACAGGTGAAACACATGAGGGTATTTAGGAAGCTGGTAGGAGGAAAAGACATACGAGGGAATGGGGCAGATGAAGCACCAGGAAAAAACAGGCAAATAAGACAAAGAACTAAAACATCCAGATGTGTCTACAAAAAAAAGGGAGAAGAAAAAACCCAGACCCAGGAACTCTGACATCACCTGAACATATATCTAAAAAGATGTGTTCTAAAAAATGATCCGACATTTAAAGGAGCCATTTTTGTTGGTGATGCTGGAAAGTGATGTGTTTTGACTGGGGGAGGTGTGCAGTGGCTGTATCATACTGTTTTAAGGTTGTCAGATGTGATTGAACTTGATGTCTTCGTAGTTGGGTAATGGACCAAAGATGATGCAGCATCAAGTCAACTGTTGCTGCTGTGGATGAGATTGATAAAAATCTGTTTTTAAAGTTTCTGACTGTTGGATGATATTACGAAAGTAGAAGCTGAGATTTGTGTCCACTGCACTTTGGTGAGAAGAGGTGAGACTTCTGTTTGGGTGGCCATGTGCATGGAGTGCTGTTGGTAAGCCAAGTCGAGAAGACTGTCAAGTAGCACCTTTTTGGATTTTAGTTAATCAGAAAGCTTGTGGATGTCTTATTTCAGTGTAAGTCCGTGTTTTTAGTTGTAACCCAGAGGCGCTAAAGAAGTCATTTCAGCTCAGTCCAGGATCGAGGCAGATTAAAGCCTTTTCTGTGTGAAGAGAACATTTAAAATATAAAAATACAAAACTGGTTTAAAAACAAGATAGTACTATTAAAAGCATGTAGAAATCTGTAAAAAGAGCGGTCCAATTCCATCAGTGTTCTCAAAACATGTCACGTCAGTCGGCCTTCTTCACAGCCGTCATCTCTTTCATCTTGTTTTTAATCAGAGGTTCTGATCAGCTGAACAAAAGCTTTGTGATCAGTGCACAAAAAGGAAATGAATCAGATTTTAATCTCTCTTTTTCTGTCTTGAACGCAGTGTAGCGATAAACATATCACAGAGTGGAGCTCTGCAGAAACTATTCCAGGTGAATCGGTTGTGACTTTCCATGGTTGGAATATAAATGGCACTGTGTGTGTGTGTGTGTGTGTGTGTGTGTGTGTGTGTGTGTGTGTGTGTGTGTGTGTGTGTGTGTGTGTGTGTG
>JBAMIG010000007.1:4611609-4624855 GCA_037177335.1 Kiunga ballochi | reverse complement strand
CTGTCCATAAAGGTTATGAACAGAATCGGTGATAAAGGGCAGCCTTGGCGGACTCCAACCCTCACAGGAAACGGATCCGACTTACTACCGGCAATGTGGACCAAGCTCTGACACCGGTCGTATAAGGACCGAACAGCTCGACCGGGCCCCATGGGCAAAGGCCCGGCCACCAGACGCTCGATGATTAATCAACATATTGCAAATTTTTTTGCTTAATTCTATATAAAAACCTGTGAATCGATTCTCCTCCTGGCTCTGTGAGGGTAAATTACATTGTCTAGATAGAGGCCACACTGGATCCACTAAGAACAAATAGCGACCAGTGCAAGCTGCAGCAGCTCCTTCAAACTCGCTGTTTTTGAGATTAGGGGTTTTTGTGTCTGTGAAAAACCTCAGTTGGATAAGTTGTGTTATTGTTACACATGAACAGTTGTAATATTTATATGGATCACATGGTTCTTGATGTCATGTTGCACAGAGTGTGTGTGATCATAACATTTCTGTATGAAAATCATCTGAAATTACGAGGATTGAAAAATGTTCCCGGGAGCAGCTACGTACTCACCACCTAAAGCTTGCTTCATCACAAAATCCATGGTTCCTGCTGTTTAGTTCAGATGTTCTGCTTTAAAGTCAAAGAACACTACGCATGTAGGCACCGAGCCCGGAGATGAGTTTCCACTCTGCGTCGGATGTGATGGTGAGGGTCTTTAGTGACACTGTGGGATAGAAAATAACAAAAGATTCAGAATAATACATGTTACAGCACATTAAATAAACAGAAACCGATGTCAGATTAAAAGCAGCATTAACAGTGCTGACTTGATAAACGACAGATTTTAGCATCTTCTTCATCTTTATTTACCCTGTGATGAGAATCTCATCCAGAGAGGAAGGTAAGAGTAGCAAAGTGACAAAAATAAAATGTCACATCTAACCGGTATATTTTCATAATATTTGAATAAAAATGTAAAGAAAATGTTTGTCAAAGCACCAAACATGCAAGAGGAGAAATCTCCAGTGAATTTGCACAAAACCCATTAAAGAGGGAAACATGGAAATCTGGGGAGACAGCAATCATGCTAATGTGTGAAAGAAAGCAGGAAGGTTGAATAAAGTTGAGCTTTACTGTTATTCTTTTGTTATTAGTTCATAGAGCTGCTATGACCAAGTTTTGATTTCAATGTTTTCTTATTTTATTTTTATTCTGAGTGACTGGACCCATAGAAATCCAACAATTTTATATAAAGCAGATTCCCCTGCTCCGCTGACAGAGTCCTGGTGTCCAATGTTTGCCAGAGCTGAATGCAGCTGGGAGGAAATGGCAGATTGAGCCGCATGGCTTATTCTGGGAGGTAACAAGGGAGACGAGGTCGAGTGGAACCACAATCCATTTTTAACTGTGACCAAGAGCTTCAGGAGGAGAGGGGCCTCATTGCCAAGCATGTCGACAGGGGAAGGACTGAACTGGTGCACAATGGGTAAAATGGTACACTTGTAATCTTGCAAGAAAAGAGAAAGTTCTGTGTGTTCATTTCTGTGCCATATCATATGTGCATAAAAAAAACTTATAATAAATGTATCGGTTTTACTTGAGATTAAAAGCATTAAAAGTGACCATGGTGTGAAAAAAGAAACAGATTTCTGTTTACTTGCATGTTGTTTTTTTGCAAATAATTTGATAGAAATACTAAGAAGAGGAGCTGCATGGTGGCACAGTTGGTTAGCACTGTGGCCTCCCAGCAAGAAGGTTGCTGGTTTGAGCCTCAGTTAAGGAGGGGGTCCAAACATGAACCTTTCTGTGTGGAGACTGCACGTTCTCCCCGTGTTAGCGTGGGTTCTGTCAGGGTATGCTGGCTTCCTCCCACAGTCCAAAGACATGCCCATTGGGGATAGGCTGATTGGAGACTCTAAATTGTTAAAAAGTGTGTGTGAGTGTGTGTGGTTGTTTCTTTGTGTGTTGGTCCTGTGATCTGTCCAAGGTGTACCCCGCCTATCGTCCAATGGTAAATGGCCTTATACTTATATAGCACTTTTCCAGTCTTATCAACCACTCAAAGCTCTTTACACTATATATGTAGTCACATTTACACACTTGCACTCCAATAGGCACATTGGGGGACTAGTTAGGGTTCAGTGTCTTGCCCAAGGACACTTCAGCTGAAAGATAACTGCTTATCCACCTGAACTCATGCTGCCAGATGTCATTTGGGATTGACTCATTTTTTAAATGAAACACGTCATTCAATTTCTAATGCAGTAAATTTCTAATAAATTACTCTTTAATCTTTCACAGAAGAAAAAAAAAACAAACGAACCATGTTTGTCTTTGCTTGACACAATAATTTTGGCTTTATCCTTTTTTTCTTTTTTAGTGTTAAACATTTTACATTCAAATGTGTTCAGAAGAGAATAAACAGGTCTCGTATGTGAAATGTTTTCTTCTGCTAGTTGGTTTGAAACAACAGGATGTGATCTTCTGCAGTTTGGACAGTTGTAGAGACATACTGCAAATAATTCAATGTACATTTATGTGTGTGTGTTTGTGTGTGTGTGTGTGTGTGTGGTCTGGCAAAGAAGTATTCCTCTTATCTTTTCAGGAAAAGCTCTCAAGGCTTGACTAATGCAATAAAGGAAAGATGCTGCTGTTTGACAAGGACATCTGCCTGGAACAGACAGACACAAACAAACACACCATGCATTGAGGAAAAATTGGTTTCCAACCTTCACATCCATCATATGTGACAATAAATGTTAGATAATCTGTAATCTCCATATTTCAAATCCCAAACAGCTGATATTAAATCAGTTTAATTAAACTGACCTAAAAAAATTATTGTAATTTAGCAAACCTCAAGATGAACTTTTTATTCAAGCTAATTTTATTTTCTCTCTTCTCTGTCTTTTTAATGCTGCTTTCAGTAAATCTCCATGCTGAACACAATCATCCCTGTTTCCACATACTCTCCATGTATCAATAAGCAATCCTAATAACAACTCGTAAAAATACCTGTAAATACATCTAAATAAGTCAAATTCAAACCTATATTTGTCAATATGTATGTTTTTTAGTCATCACAGCGTAAAGGGTTGGAACCATCTCCACTGGATCACTGACTTAACTGGTTTCCAGCGTTAGCTGAAATTAACTGGCATGCTTTCTCCAGTAATGCTTTTGCTCTAGAATATGCTGCAAATTGTGATAGCTCTGTGTTAACTTGCATTTTTTTAAGACATTAGAAGTTAATTTGGGTTTGTCCAGGAAGATTTTTTTTATTCTGGTCAGTGTCTGTGCTACCATGGCAACAAAACTTGTTTATCAGCGGGATCTACTGATAATGCCCTCCGTATCCGAGATTATCAATGAAATAACATTTTAAATCCCAATAGAGTTGGGAAGAAAGAAGAGGATGCAGGGCAGGAGAAAGGCAGAGAGAAAAATGATGGAGATTTAAACCGTTTCTTTCAACTGTTGTGATGGGTAATGTGAGATCGCTAGCTAACAAATAATAATAAGCAACTCAGTGCTGGTTAATCAGCGTTGGTGTCATCCTGGACATGCCACTGTTAAAGAGAAGATCTGCACAAGAGACATGGAACTGCCAGGCTTCAAACACAACATCCAGATGCATTTGTTACGATCTCTGGAGATTTTAAAAACACCTTCCTTTTCTGCTACTCTACCAATGTTACAACAATTTGTCAGCTGCTCCACCAGAGAAAGTAAAGCGTTGGACTTATTTTTGCAAATATTAAAAATGCATACAGCTCCTCTGCCGCCTTTAGGATGATTTGACCATAATCTGGTTCCTCCTCCTACAAGCCCATCTCTCAGCGACAAGCTGTCATTAGAAAGATTACTAAAACCTGCTCTGATGATGATGAAGATGCTCTGAGAGGAAGCTTCCAGGCTACAGACTGGAATGTCCTCTGTGATCCTCACAGGGATGATGTCAACACCTTGACTGAGTGCGTGACACATTATATAAACTTCTGTGTGGACAGCACCCTTTCAACAAGAACAGTGAGATGCTTCCCAGTAACAAACCCTGATCTCCAGTGACCTGAAGAAGCTGCTGTATTTGTGACAGTAGTGCTGTAGGACCATTGTGTTTCTTTAGTGATGCGACCACCACTTGTCTGAACTACAAAAATAATGCACTTTTCAGCAAAATAAGCTTAAGGATGAAAGGGTTAAGACAAGGTCTCTTCAAAAAGGACCAAATGCTGCCATAAAGTTGTCATTAATGAGAACTCACAAGCACTTCCTTTTGCTGCTACATTTATTGTGCACTGATGTAATCGTTGTGTCCACTTCATTGGTTGCTGAGCAATACTCAAGGCTGAAATGATCCTATTTTTCTCTGATGTCATTCAATGTGGATGAACTGAATGTTGAATATGTGCTTAATACAAAACATTTGTGCAAAGCCTTTTCACTGGAAATGAAGGAGCAAAGCTGGAAATATCAACCCAAAACTTTTCCATGCAGTCGGATGTTTCAGACGTGCATCATGAACTATACAGCAGTATAACATTAATGTACTGATTTAATCATTATTAGATAACAAAACATTTGGTTCAAACATGGATTTATTTAATTTTTTCTAAAACCAAACAGTTACATTTCCTATTTTGGAGACTTTAAATAGGAGAAAAGTTTTGTTTATTTTCTGCTTCAACACACTAATTAAACTGCTCCAACAGCTTATCTTTAGGTTTTAATTAAATTACTTGGTAATATGAGATAGGAAACATATAAACCCTACAGGACAGTGGCCCTCAAGTACCACAGCTAATTGGCCCTGGTTTACACTTTATCCTGTTTTAATATCTACAAATAAATACTTATTTTTTCAGTTTTATTTTTCATTATGTGAACAATTAAAAACTAAATTAAAATCATGTCCAAGCAGAATTTGTGATATGTGTAAACACTGAGTCGTTACCAACACCAAAAAAATAATCAGATCACTGTAAACTGGTCTTTTACTCCCCAAATAACAAATGTCATATATATTACGGTGAAGCTCATAAGCTGTTCATGGAACTGGTACATTATGATTTGTGTGAGGGAAAGTTCCAGTTAAAATGTATGTATTATCTCTTTTGTTTTGTTTTTGTTTTTTGTTGTTGTTGTTGATTTTGAAGAATCAAAATGGCTCAATATGCCACTTTATGATAAAAACCAGGTCCACTGTTTCACAGTTAAGAGAACCGTTTGGGATTGTACTTTGGGGTGTAAAAAAGAGGCAAAGGCCGGCAACAGAAATAGTTTAAAACAATATTATTTAGTATGTTGTCATGATAAAAAAAAATGCATAAAAGTATTTGTAATTTTGCATTAATATTTTTCAGATTGCATTAACAAAAACCCCTCCATGTAAACATGCATTCACAGTACAATGTGTTAATGCCTTACTGGCTTGAGGTTTCTTTGATATATTTGATCACTAACTGTAATGTGGACTAGGATTATGGGTACATTGGAGTTGGGTTGTCTGCACGGTTGTGACCTTGGACCTTTTTAGTGAGTAAAACCTCTCCTGGTTTCTGGATTCCTGTTTTCATGTCTGCATGTTTTAGCCCTGAATTGTTCCTCAGAGATCGGTTTCCTGCATATTTTCATTGTTACCTCTGGCTTCCCTCCGCAGAAACTCATTACCTGGACTGTTTTCAATTGTTTTCCAGCTTGGCCAGCCACCTACTGGTTTATGTGTGTGGGTGGGTTGAGTGCTGCTGTCTAATCAGGCTTTTGCTTTGCACACCTCTTATGTGAATGTGCTCTCATATTCACTAAGATAAACTTCACTTGTTGGAAATCTCAACTAATCCTTTTTGTCTTTTAGATGCAGCAGTATCTGCCTTTCTGCTCCTCCTGCCAGCCCTCAGTCCAAAAAAAACTTATTGTTTACTTCATTTTATTGTTGCTGATCCTTGAGTCCATCAGAAAACATCACACTTGCTCTGTTAAATATAAAATCAGCAACATTGCACTGTTGAAGTAAATCAGAGCAAAGTTACTATGTAAAATACTGGGTTTAGGTGTAAGTTTAAAACATCACTGCTGGGTGACTTGCAGTACACTTCCTAATCTGCTCATACACTGAAGCTCTATTTACAGCAAGTCCCTTCTTATTTAACTGCAGATAAATATACTTTAAAGAAAACAACGTCCTGATGGTTTGAGGTTAGTTGGACGGTGGGATTAATTTCCCTGCAATTAAATGAGCCAAAAAGCACTTCTAGGATCTGTGAGGTGATTAGCTGATGTTATTTTGGTCCAGTATATTCTTACTTTTCTTTGGTTTTCTTGGAAAGCAACCAAGAGCATTCAGGCTTCTGACAGAAATTTTTATTCTGAGCTGTGATGAACAAAACAACATTTTCTCCACAACTGGAACACAACCTTAGATAACCCATATGAGCGGCAGGAATAATTTCCTCCCTGTGTTATTGGGGGAAGCAGGAGCATTGCTACCTGCCTCCAGGCACATCCTCAGACACCAGAGACCAAAACAGCAACCTGTTATGTAACAGTTTATCAGTGGGCGTTTCGTGTTAGACCATGAAGCTGAAGCAGCTCTACAGCAAACTTCTCTATTCTGGTAAGAGTGGAGGATCTTTAAAAGCTTGCGTAACCTTTATTTTTCAATAAGGAACTAATTTAATACATAGTCACTGAGAGAGCTTAAAGTTTGCCCCCCTCCTCATCCACCTTCATCCAAGCCTTCACCACCTAAGTATTTTTCCTCCACCACTCTTTCCTCTTTTTTTAATTTCATAATCCGGGTGCTGGCAGCAGTGCGTGACGTGGGATAATGTTATCAGGGCCAAGCAGGACAGCTCGCTGATCCTATCCAGTTAATTGGAAGTTGTTTCCGAGTTTCACAGCCGGAGAGGAGGTTGGGAGAAGCTCAGCAAGGCGCGCCAAAGTCTGTCAGAGAAACATGTTTATGACATACTGTTTGAGAAAAGACACAAGAAAAGGAGAGGACATGTTTCAAATGGGTGTGATTTCAGTGCAGAGATGACAGATTCATTACTGGCTTATACTAATATGTGGGTCCAATGAACAGGCCTGCTTTAGTCTTTTTAAATGATTAGTAAACAGCATGGTGTGATGCAGGAGCTGCTTCCAAGGCAGTGTATAAAAAATAATGCCCCAGCTGTGATCAGAATTAAATGCTCAGACTGTGTCATCTGTAAACCAAACTGACTCTAAATAAAGTAATATAATACATTTATCAAACATGTGGAAGCATTTTAATACTAAAATGGCCAACATATAGATTTAGATTCCTTTGAAACATGTATTTAATGAAACTTTCACATTAAATCATAAAGTCCCGGTGGTTCTTGATTTTCCCAAAAAATTAATTTATATTTTAGTTATTTTTTAATTTAAAGAACAGAGTAAATATAATGATCTATTCCTGATTCGGTTATGGATTGTAGTTTTGACTGGAAGGGATTATTTTCCTGCCACAGATAAAAATAGAGAGGAGGAATTTGACTGCAATTTAAAAAGTTGCCAAAAACAATAAAAAAAACACATAAATATCCATTTTACTTTCAAATAAATTGGCAGTTTGTCCCCCAAAAAACATCACTTTTACCTATTGTCATGAGCATTGTGTTTCTATGGCAACGGGAATTATCCACCCCCATATGGCTTCCCCGTAACTGCCGCGCATAAAGGAAAGATTTAACCAGCTGTATGGATTGTGCTTACGTTTCTGGATGATACTATGTGCTTTAGGATGTTTCTGGATATGATGCAACATTAGATAACAGAGCATCAGAAAAAACGGAGGCCATAACATCTTCAGTTTCAAGATGGGGCGACTACTGCACCTGCAAAGCATGAGCATCAGGCTGACACATACTTTGCTCGTCTTTTGGTTAATGCAGAAAAAAATGTCTGTTATGACCTCTTATTGGTATTGCATTGACCATATTCCTATTTCAAGCCTTTATTGCATTGCTTCACATTTGACTCATGCCAGTTTTCCTGACACAGCTGTCTGTCACTCTAAACCACAGCTTTCGGATGGACGGATGGGTGAACAGATGGATAGATGATATTTTTCCACATAAATGAAAACTCATTTCATTCATGGGTTTCATGGGTAGTTCACTATTAATCCATCTTCAATCAAACAGGCAAAAGGTTTTTTTTTGTTGTTGTTTACATTTGTGATGTGCTTGCATTCATAATCTTATGCCATAAACCCACAACATGCAGTCAAAGGAGAGCTCATTGCATGTGAAAGAGACTATCCTTATAGGCTTGAAAAAACAAGTCCACCACAGAGATGTGAGAAATGTTAGAAGTGGCCAAATTCTAAAGGAATGGAAGCAGAGATAATCTTACAAAGTCAGAAAGCTCTGGACAATCCAGGTGGATGTTTGTAAATCCTTTCCACAGAGAGGAAAATATTCACCGAGGTGAAAAACTCTCTCCATAAGTAGGTGAACCAGTATCTAAAGGGAAGACTTAATGACGGTACCACACACACAGAGGGCTAAAACGAGAAGAAACCACTAATCAGCCTCAGGAATAGGAAGTCCAGAATAGACTTTACATAAAACCATTTTAAGAAGACAGATCAGTTTTGTAGCAGGATTCATTGGAAAGATAAAAGTAAGATCAACTTGCATCAGAATGTTGGGAAGGAGTATGGAAAAGGCTTGGGACAGCAAGGAACCAAAAGTACATCATGTCTTCTATAAAACATGGCGGAGGCAATTAGTTACTTCAGCTAAGCTTTTTTTATTTTAGTGATGATGTGACAGTGGACAGAAGCAGCTGGATGGATTCTAAAGTGGGATGAGCACTTTCACTCACATCCAACAAAATAAATTAGATGTGCTGTCATCGTACAGATAAACAATGACCCAGTATTCTGCTATAGCAAGCCAGGAGTTTTTAGGGCAAAGAAAGTGGAATATTCTTCAATGTCATTCGATCTCATCATGACTGACTATGAATTTCAGAAAGATGGTGGGCAGTAGGACCCACAAACACTGAAGACAGCTGCAGTATCGGACAAGCTAAGCATCACATAAGAGGAAATCTAGTGTTAAATGATGTTCATTGGTTCTGATCTTCAGACAATTGTTGTCAAATTGTGCGTCAAAAATGGCCTTTTGTTGAAATATTTCTGAGCCTTGCAGCAATTACATAGAAATATAAAAAGTTTAATCTTGTTTCATGCAGAAGGACATGTTCTGTTCTATTAATGTGGTCAACATTTAACACATGTGATGCTTCAAGCTCAAAATTACAACAAGCACCAATTCAGGGGGAACATAAACATAAACTATAGAGGCAAGGTATTTTTTGCCCTGTTCTCTAAATCAGTGTTTTTCAACCCTGGTCCTCAGGGGACAGCCCCCTTTACAGGAACTTTGCCACAGAGTTACAAAGATTACTGAACCTGCATCAGGTGTGCTGGAGTTAGAAGGAACCAAAACATGCAGGGAAGCGTTTCCTGATGACTAGGATTGGAAACGCTGCTCTAAACGAAGTCCAGACTGAAACTTTTTCTCTGATCCTTTGTTCTGCATGTTTTTCTTCTTTGGATTTTCTATCTTGACCCAATGAAACATTGTAACAACACAAGCTTTTGCATGTCATTGAACCCCGAGCCGTGAAAAAATGGTACAGATAAACACTGGGACTTTCTTTCATTGGTTTGTTCAAAAAATCCAAAATTTAAAAGAACAAAGAGACTAGAAAAACTTGGTGAGCAAAAAAAAAAATTCGTCAATGATCGATCTTTAATCCGTGAACCGGTAACCTCTAAAATTCAGACACCTGTTTCTCCTCCCATTTTAAAGATTTCCTGAAATTTCAAAATTCAGGAAATCTTTAAAATCTTACATTTTTTATAATGTATAATATAATTTATCAAAGTTCTTCCTAGATATAATATTAAAGTTATCCTATTCTAGTGTTTTAGTAGTTTTGGTCTTTAGTAGTGTGCTTCATAGCACTGCTTCGTCTGTGAAAGATGAGGCCAATAAACTATAAGCAACATCCCCACTTTTTAATTAGTTTTAACATTTAACGTTTAACCTGAAAGTGAACCTCTGGAAGGAGTCCTCATTTGGACCCTCTGTTAGAGAAGACAGATTACAGGTGAGTCTCTGCGCTGCCCTGTAATCAATTTCAGGGACAGATGGAAAAAAATCAAAGTCATCTGATGTGTGCAGCTAACACACAAAAGTTGCCTCCAGCAAGCTTCCATCCATTGGGGATATATTGACAGTTGGACAAATGGACCAAGATGGATGCCTAATGGCCGACTTGTTTCCCCCCACAGCCCTGCTCTCAGGTGAGAGGCGGGGTACATCCTGGACAGGTCCCCTGTAAAGTCATGTTATACTTATATTTTGACAGCTGTGGTTCCCACACAGATTTTCTTCTCTGTTTGGCTCTGCATGGTTTGTTAAAGCTGTACTACATTAGCACAAAATCAAACATAGCATCAATATACACTAGCTGTGCCTCAATACCACAGTACACAAGAATGTAGTGCACACTGCACACTTTTTTCTGTTGTGCACTCCATTGTGGATAATTGCTGTCTTAAAGGAATACTGGACGTTATCGGTAGTGACGGTAAGTCTGAAAACTGCTAACATTTACGTATGCTAACTGTACTAGATTGGTTACCGCAATCTCAAACAAATGATTGGATATGTAGCAAGCTACGGTATACAGGACAACCTAAAATTAGCCTTCGCCACAGTATTGTTTGCCACTATTACTTGGAAAGTTCAGCACTACCTTTTCCACTACATCAGCAAGATGGCGTCAGTTTAGTGTGCTTGTTTCACACTTGATTATTGATTCATTTTAGGGCAGCATCCGGGTAAGAAGTGTTAGTGCGCTGATTGAGACACAGCCTATGTTTACTGGGCACTTTTAATCTAGACGAACATACCAGCTCTAAATGGCCTTAATTTGAAAGATCCTTTATTGAGATCGTTCACAACAGATCAGTAGGAAAACTTGCGTCTCATCTTTCATTTTGATCACTCATTCTGATCACTTTGTGGTGGATGGCTACGTGATATCACAAGTTTTCAGACCTGAACGATGGCAGCATACATTTTATCAGTTAGAAAGATTCCTATGGTCAAAAGCTTCAAAATGGAAAAGCAAACCCTAATCTTTCCATCGAAGTAGGCACTGGGCATGTCAACAGCATTAACATCATGTTATTAATTATCATGTAGATACAACTGATCAGATCACTATCTTTAGCTTTCATGTAAACATGTCAGCTGGACTCTTTCCTCAGATTGATTTCAGGTGGATAGATGAAACATTTGTGATGTAAATAGCTAAAGACCCATTCGTCTTCTTTTTGTTAGCAGTGGGCAATCCCCTATTTAAATTAGTGCCATCTAGTGGTGGTAAGAGCTCATTACTATATGGTGCTGCTGGTTAACCCTTTAAAGCCTGACTTACTATAAAAACAACTGGGCGGAAAATTAAAGTTTTGACAATCTGTAGTTATTATTTGAACCCGAAAAGTCTAAAAGATTTTTTTTCTACTATGTAATAAGTAAAATTATTGTAGTCTGGTATTCACCAAGAGCAGGAGACCCGTATCATACTGTGCAAAACAGTTTTTAAACTTTTTCTAAACAAAAAATGATGAAAAATATCACCAACTGAATCCATAAATATGATACATTTGATTCATAGGGTTAAGATGAGATACCTGCATGTCAACATAATAATCATAATAAAGGTTCAATTTGACTGTAAGAATAAAAACCTCAATGCCCAGCCTTAATGGAGGGTAGTTCATTAAATTCCATGTTGCAGGGTAATTTTTTAAGTCAAAGTAAGGAGGATAGAAATACTTCTCAGCTGTTACGCTAAGTTTCTAATTAAAAAGTGCATGATCATCAAAGCCTCCCGCAGACCATGAATCTATAAGCTTTTCACGGACATTCACATTATTGGAAAAGCTTAATTAACTATGGTGATTCATGTAAAGCTCACCGGCAGGAACATTTCTGCCTACTTTCAGATTCAGTAAAACCTATAAAACTAGATATTCAAGCTTTTAAAGGATAAACTTTGATCTGCAGATATTTGATGCGGTGATATTTATAAATATTTATTAGAAACCAGAATTTATTTTTTTTTTTTTTAGATTTTCAATTTTTAAACAATAAAACAAAAGCTGTTTTTCTCAGCATCTCATGAAAGAAGCCTCTTGCTTTTCAACACAAGTTTCTTCATTAGATTTAATAATAATAAATCAAATATAAAAGTGAAAGTCATTTGGTTTTAGTCATTTTGGTCCAGATACAATAAAAACCTTCACTAAGGTTCACATAAATCAAGTCTAACAAATAAAATATTTCAAACCACTCTACAAAAATTGTATTCATGATGTAACTGTTATAAAGACAGAAGATAAATGTTGCAGACATTGGTGGATGAATTAATGATGAACTGCTAACTTGGACCCACTCGGATCTGCCAGCCAGCATCTTCAGCACTCGATGGCATTATTTATTCATGTGACTTCCCTGCAACAAATTATTCCCTCAGCACAGGCTGCAAGGAAAAGGATTCATGGCTGCAATTTATTTCTTTACTTTAAAAGTTCTTGGCCTCCCTTAAATGTTAAACGGAACTTCAGTCATAGCTGGCTAATTTTAACTTGAAGATTTTATTAATACTTTTCAATATTTTTCTTCAGATCTGTCATCTTGCAGCTGCATCCCAGATTCACAGCTTCTGCTCAGGATCTGATTGAATTTCTAATGCGGCTGGATTTTCTGTCCAACTTGAGTGGGCTTTCAGTTGAACAATTTGGATGATGACCAAATTAACTAGGTGAACTTTTGAAATACAAAGATATGTTTTTTCTGATGCCCCTGAATGCAACATGACTGAGTAACAATGAGAAGTTGCTTTTTTTCACACTCTAATGTGGGAATCTCTCCATCTGTTTCTATCTTCCTGTTTTGTTTCACTCTGCCCACAATGTTATCACTCCTGTAGTTTTATTTTTAATTGAGACACAACCAATATTTTACATTATCAAGAATATGTTTCAGAAAAAAAACAAAACTTCTTCCCTCACTCTTAAAGAGCTTGTGGAAGACTAAACTGAGATTATTGTTGATTTAAAAAAAAAAACTTTTGATTCAGATCAGGAATTATCGATAAAGATGGTTTTGTTGAATAGGGTTTAGGGCATAGGTC
>JBAMIG010000007.1:4576557-4591021 GCA_037177335.1 Kiunga ballochi | reverse complement strand
GGCTCATATCACACCGATTCTGAAAGCTCTCCATTGGCTTCTTGTCTCTTATGGTAGTAAATGTAAAATCCTGGTGCTCACATATAGAGCCAGGCCCCTTCCTACATACGAGACTTGCTATGTCCGTATATCCCAACTCGGAGTCTGAGATCGCTGGATCTGAATTTACTCATGGTCCCTCGCTTTTGTTTTAAGAACCGAGGAGACCAATCTTTCCAGATTATTGCACCGAGGCTCTGGAATGATCTTCCACCCTCCTTACGATCGCTTGATTGTGTCAATGCGTTTAAGAGCAAACTTAAGACTTTTCTGCAGGCGTACTCTGCTCAGTAGACTGTGAGTACTATGACCATCATGTATTTATATGCCTATTTGTTGTTCACTGTCTTATTGTATCTTTTTATGTATTTTATGCTCTTTTATGTGAAGTACCATGTGACTTGTGTCTGTAAAAGGTGCTATATAAATAAATTTTACTTACTTACTTACTTTACACCTTAGGCCTGTACTATTTCTCTATGTGTTTATAGCTGTGATTTCTCTCCATTAACTGGGTTTCTTACCCAGACATTTGCAAATTATTGCAATCCTGATAAGTCCTATAACAAATCTCATTGTCAACTCTATTATTGATCCTAGGATTTTCTAGTCTTGATCCGTGCACGCTCACATAAAAAGGTGATGTTTCCAGATGTTTGTGATGCCTGCAGCGCTACGACTATTCATAAGTACAGGAACCCTGCAGAGAGGTCTATACTATAGACAATTATTTTTAAAAATATGAGAAATGGAAAAATATTGTCCAGGGTAAAGGCAACATTGTTACCATGGCAACAGCCAAGAAAGAATCCAGGCAGAAAATTAACTACTTTGTTAATGCGTAAATATGTGACATTATACAATATTAATTAATCAGAGAGCATAAACCAACGGCACTCTGATCACTCAATTTTTTTTTTTAATGGCAGAACGTTTCGCAGTGCCGTTCCTTTCCTTTATAGTTACCCCTCTGTCGAGTTTCAACACCCCCTGGAATATCATGATTCCTCACTGTGACAGCATTACATTCATGGTTCTGCAGTTATGTTATGTGTGACTGTTTATTATTTACATCATTATTTCAGATACAACACTAGTGCAGCTAAAAATGACTTTGTGAATAAAATATATATGAATACTTAATCAAGGCTTTATTTCTTCATCAAAAGGATTACATTTATTAGGGGGTGACTATAATTGGAATGGTCAATAATATTATGGCCAAGATTGGGCAATTGTATGATAGTGGGTTTTAGCCATTTATTCCACCAATATATGATAAAATAAGTTTATTTTAAAACACGCTGCTTTGGATCTTGTACAGCAGTCTCTGCCTGCAGTCATCATTTTGGGCTTTTTAACAATGTTCCACCTACAGCCCCACTGATTGGCCACAACGCCAATCAACACTGATGCAGCCCCACAAAGGACTGGCTGAAGGCACAAAGAGTGTCGAAGTCACATTAAAAATCTTTTCTGCAAACGTTTAAAAGATGCCACAGCCTTATTATGATCTGTTTCAACGCTGTGCATAATAAACACCTACTGTAGCTCTGTGTATGTTCCCCTCTACACATGCTTTTACGTTACACAACTCTCTGTCTCTCTCTATCTCTTTTTCTTTTCCAAACATTTTACAGATTTTGGTGACATGCACGAGACGCGATTTGTTATGGTGAATATTTTTGACATGCGGGCAACAATGCAGATCATCAACCAGAGCATGAAACTCAGAAAAACTGCATAAACATATAAATGTGCAAATTGTTCACATGTCAGAATGTCTTTGTTAATCCCTGCACTCACAGACTGTCATCTTATTTAACAGTTATTTAACAATAACCTGGATATTAGTAATTCTAATCCTAAATCCTGCATTTCAAGTCTTCTTTCAAGCTAATATGAATTTTCTAGATTGTGAATAATATCAGAACTATTCGTGACTCATTTGGAATATAATTCCCTCAAAATACTGAGAGGAAAAAATACAAAGCTACTTTTGCATAATTGGTAATAAAAAATGTGAAAGTCTTTGTCAAACAAGTGAAAAAACCGGTGGGGAAAAAAAATCGATAAGTTAATGAATATTAGCAGAATGACATTATTCTTGAGATAAAGGTGATATATCATGCTTTTAAATACTTCCTTTTAAAATGTAAATCATTTATTTATTGTCTGTATAAAGTAGAACCACAATGCTTTGGTCTGAATTCCTGCTTATTCTTGCTCCACACACACCTTATAACCCTGTTCTGAGGTGCGTCTTCAGAGCAACTCGTTTTGGTGCCGTCTCTTTAAATGTGAATGAGGCATGTTAAGCCCCGCCCCCCTCCAGGTGACAGGAAGTTAAACTCTACCTGTTTTACCATGTTTGTAGCTTGATAGCAGTGATATGCTAATCTCCTGGGAGAGAAACACTTTATTGGTAAGTTTACTATAAATGTCAATGCATCAGATTCACCACATTGATTACCTGGAAGTCCATGACCTTATTTGGCAGAAAATACTGTGATATAATGGATTTTTTTTTAATGTAACAGGGAAAAGAGATAATTAAACAGACCAAAAAATATTACCACAATAGATATAAAGATATATGCACAGCACCAGGAGGGAATAAAGTTACATTTTTTTCCATTCCCAAACACTTAAAATGGCAAAAACATATAATTAATGGCTAAAAAATTTATTTAGCATGATCTGCCTTCTTTAAACTTTCCTTTTGCATCACCATTAACTTGCATATATGAAAAAGCGATCCAGGCAGAAGAAAATATCAATTCATCACAATAAAAGAAAACACCAGTAAAACACACAAACATCTGAAAGTGTATTTCTTCTGTTTGCTTCATATTTCCATGTTTGGAAACAGTAAAACAACAAGGCAGAACTTTTCAGGGCAGTTAGAGCAGCTATGACAGAAAAATATGAATGCTAAAGAAGTTAATGTTCTATTGAGTTAAATAGACATTGATTTAACAGCAGAGCAGTGAAACACACACAAAGCTCTCAACCCTGTTGCTTTATTAGCTGTGTTTCATTTCGAGTCAACCACAATATGGCCGACTGGCAAATGCAAACACAGCAATGCACGACAAGTGCCAAAGGGTCATTACCGGGGCAACAGAAGCACTGCGGGTTGACAGCTAAAACGAGAAAGTCAAAAACACACAGACTTCTGAGTTCAGCTGAGTTTTAGAAGCAACAACATGAGCAGTGAAAAAAACTACTCTATAACAAAAGTCACTGGGAGAACTGGTGCAGCTATGCCTAAACAGCCAGGTCACAACAATCAAGAGCATACCTTTCTATTTTAAACGCAGCAAGTGTTTCTAATTTCAATCAGGACTTGTTTTTATCTCTGCCTGGCACAGCCGTGAGTGTTTGAGTTAAAACTGCAGGCTGATGAACAAAACTGTGAGGGAGTTGGGTTTATCCACAGGGGGATAAATAACACCCCTAAGTTCACCAAAACTCCATTAAAACTTCTGAGTGGTCATTAAGAAGCAATAAATGTCAAATATTTTACTGTGAGTCATCTAATGGAAATGGGATCAAAATGAAATGTGGTACAGGTGTGAGACTCGTAATGAGCCAACGAGGCATCGGTGACTCAGTTTTTGAAATGAGTCATCAATTCAGAGCCGGGAGGCTTTATGAGCTGAGCAGCTAACTCAAGTAGATAGGAGGAGACAGACAGGTGGTAGCAGACACAGATAAACACAGCCATGTAGACAAACAGGAAGCAAAACTAAGGCGAAGAGATGGCAGATGAGTAAATAACATGATTTAAAGAGTGCAAATAGGTTCAGTGAGTTCCAGTTACAAAAAAAAGGATTATTATAAGCATAATATTTCACCTCCATTAATCCTGACTGTGGTTCATAATAAAACAGAAATTTCTTACAAATGTCCTACTTTTTTATCTGAAAGAGAACTTTATCCTATGCTCAGCAATAAATAAGTATTTTCAAGCAGTTCTTACTTCTTTGGCTGTAATTAAAAGTCACATATAAGCAGATCAGAACAGTTATGTTTGCAAATTTTGCTTAGAATAAAAGTGAAAGAAAAACTGTATGAAGACCAGCAAGATTTGGTCGTCCACATGATTAAAGCTGTGTTGGAACATTATGACAAAAACATACAGAATAGAATATTTCTTCAGTTTTGTTATGTACATTTTAGTCCCAGCTTGCATCAGCTGACACTGACACAATGGATAGTTTATGGTTGATCTTTATTTCATGCTACTAATGGTGCTTGCATCAGACTGTCTCTTCTCTGAGCCCTCTCGAACCAATAAAGGTCAATGTGATGCTTGTCTTATCTGCACCTTCCCTTTCTCTCTTTCTTTTCCCATCTACTTTGGTGTTTTTTAATCAGTCAGCCACAGTGCATGTTGAAAACTCCTAATACAGTGTGTGTGAGATTTTACAGCACAGTTTCTCCACCTCTGCATTCGCAAGGTGCTTTCATTTCAAAATGATGTCAAATCATTACAAATTATTTTGTGTAAGAGATGAATGCTCATCATAGGTTTGTAGTATAAGAAATTTCAACACTAGTTTACCCATTACATATTCACCAAAGTGGTTTGCTAATACTTGGTGATATGCAAAGCTGAAAAGAAGAGACCTCCATGTCTTTCTCGTCTACAAACACAGTTGTTTTGTGCATGCTCAGCTTCTCTGTGCATGCAGGCATTGTGGTGTTATGACACCACTAAACAGGCAACTCTAAATGGCTTTGCTGCTCATGTAAAATTAATATGTTTAACAAACATTTAGGGCTGTTTAGACAAAGTTAAATTAATTAAAATAGCTGTGCTGGGCTAGTTACTTTGATGCATCTGCACCAATCCTAAATACATTATTTATATTATATTATATTTATGGACTTTTCTTTTATTAGCCCTTCTTTATAGTCCAATAATTTTTTTTCATTAATTAGGGGTATTGATAAAAGTCTGAAAAAGCAAAACAACTGATCAATATTTTCATTATTGTAGTCTTAAAAAAAAAATTGTCAAGTTTTTCTTGCTCTCTTAAGTAAAAGTCTGACTCTACCAACTGCAGCAACTATTCTGATAACTGGAAGTAGCTAGTGATAGTGTAATAAAAGCAAAAAATCAATGAAAAGCCTCCCAGTGGACTGAAACTTATATTTCCCCACACTTTGGACAGTATAAATTCTGTCAACTGAACTTGAGACCATTTCAGACCCCTTGCACGAGCTGTCCGGTCCCTGTACGAATCAGTCAGAGTCCACATTGCTGGCAGTAAGTCAGATTCATTTCCAGTCAGGATTGGACTCCACCATGGCTGCCTTTTTATCACCTATTCTATTCATACGTTTATGGACATAATTTCTAGGTGCAGTCGATGTGTTGAGGGGATTTGGTGACCTCATGATTGGGTCTCTGCTCTATAGATGATGTGTTTCTGTTGGTTTCATCAGAGGGAAGGATGAATCGTAGCAGCCGCTGAACCAGTCTGTCAGGCTGATGAAGAAGGAGCTGAGCCAGAAGGCTCTACTAGAGAGGGCACACACAAGGAAGAAAGGAGAAAATCCCTCTGCATATTCAACTGAAAGAAACTAAAAGCTCAAGTGATTCTTTTTCCATCAAAGCAACTCAACGTCCTCAAGAGTGTCTCCTGAATAGGTGACCTGGTTCCACTTCCTTTGTCATGAATACAGAATTAAAACAGCAGAAAAATTAAATACCCCTGAAAAATCCTGACAAGAAGGCAACAACTGCAAGTTGAACTTTTAACCCTGCTTAGATGCATATTTACACAAATAGTGTTGACAGGATTTATGTGTCATGCTAAACTGGTTTCTGTGCCTTTGCTTGTGGTCCATCACTTCCTGCTGCAGCAGGACGATAAGACACCGGCTGAGCCCTCCCCGACTGCAACGCAAAACCTGAGATTCTAACATTTAAATAAGATTAATCATGTCATCCAAATACTGTCGGACTCCACTGACAACGCAGCTACTGGATTAGGTAACAGCCTTGACAAAGCTCTGAGGCAGTTGATAACTACATCTCCTCCTGTGTTTGGGTCAAACTGTGGTGGGCTTTGAATTCAGAGGATAAATGTCACGAAGCTGAAATAGCAGCCAGGAAACTAAATCTAAAGCATTGAGGAATAAAACTGGACTTTATGTTATCTTGAGTACAGAATTTCACCAAAATGTCACCTTTCACTAACTATTAAATTTGTTTGCGCTGTTTTTCTGCAGTTTGAAAAAGATTTATGTATGATTTCTTCATTAGAAAGAAACAATAAATACAGTAAACCATATGAGGAGCATGGGATGGTAGTAACTTTTCACCTACATCAATCTTCAAAAACCCACAATGGCAAAATGTTTGTTTTAAAGAAGTCTGAAATAATATTACTTTTTTACTTTCAGTATTGCAATAAAATCATCATTATGTGTGCTTTTTAGCCACAATGAAGTAGTAAAATCTGTTATGACAACACAATCTTGAGACAGTAAATGCAGCACAGAAAACCCCAGTTTTAATCCAATGCTTCATTAAGTTCCATTTCCCCCATAGTTTATTATATAATGTGACATTTTGTTACATCTGTCACATGCTGATGGACACAAGAAACTGTTGTTTTTAAAGGTCACATCCACAATTATGAGGAAGAAAAATAAGTGTAGTATTCAAAAAGCAAACCATGATGAAAAATAAAGTGTTTGTTTCTTTGCACCGCTGCTGAAATCTTCCTGTAGTTCAAATGTTTAAACAAAAACTCATAGAACAAGGTAGAGGTACCAATAGTCAGAAAGGGATGGGTAAGCTCAGCAACTATTGGTAGACCATCGTATTGACACCAATACTTAGTTGGTAATTTGGGTACAAAGTGTGCTAAAAAGTATCTTCACAGCGAGGCTGAACTGTTGGTTCAAGGCTGGATCTATGCTTTTGCTCTGTTTGGGACCTACAATCTGAATGTGCAGCTGAATCCAAAATCCTATTGTTTCTGGTCTAGTTTCTGTGAATCTGTGTGAATTGTAGCCTCAGTTTTCTGCTTTTAGCTGACAGGACTGATACCCGGTGTGGTCCTCTGCCGCTGTAGCCCATCTCCTTCATGTTGAAGCTATCCTGCATGCTTGGAAGTAGTGAATATTTGAGTTCCTGTTGTCTTTCTGTCATCTCCTTCCCCTCTAACCTCTGACATCAATGAGACACAGTAGATCACAATAAATCAGCTGTTGCTCTTATATTCAGACCAGTCTGACTGACAAGTTCAGCAAGTTATCCTTACTATGATCCATGCCTGAAGGTTTTGAGTTGTTGCCATGTGATTGGCTGATTTGATATTTGTTAACAAGCAGCTGAACGGGTGGATCTTATAAAGGTACTGGTGAATAGGCTCTAAAATGAGAACTTCTAGATATTACTGGGTAAATAAACTCCCGCATGGTGAGGCAATTAGGACACAGTAATGCCTTCCAGCCAATTCATTGCAAAAATACAAATATAAATGACAGTCTGCTCAATGTATGTCTTGATTCCAGGACTAATGAATAAAGGGACATTAAATGAGTCAAAATATGTGTCAGTATGGATCAAATTATTCTGTGAGGTGAAAACAAAACTGTTTAATTTATTCATCCATCAAGATCACCTCCCTGCCAGAGGTCCAAATCACTTATTAGTGCAGGATATCGGTTACTTATCCCAGTTTCTCTCCATCCACTTTCACTAAACCAAGACTTTCTGTTTCTGCTTCCAACTGGCAAGTCTGCAGCCGACACTCTGCGTTTCCTCTCAGTAAACAGGTTCTGCGGTGAAAAAGCAGCCTGGGTGTGTAATGAGAGCTGATGGCGCATCAGCACAGCGATGGCTCACATGTGCAGAGGTCTGTTTAAGGCATCAGCGAGGTGATAGACAGCGCGAGAAAGCAAACACGCTGGGCCAACCTTTGTATGCGGCTGTCGCTCAAACCTCTCACTGCTCAGGAGCACAAAGCTTCATTGAGCACTGGCACATTTTTCATTGTGAGAGCACAGAAAGTGATGCAGGGCTGATAATGGAAATGCATTCTGTCCCTCACACTCTCAGCAGAGGAAAAAGAAACAGATAATAGGTTTGTTGCTGATACTTTATTGTGGCGATTAGTTATAAAGGAACACATGCTTTCTGTTGTTTAGTCATGAAAACTGAGATCTACACTTATGAAAAAGAAAGAATGAAAAAAAAGAAAATATTCTACTTTTACTGAGCAGAACTGGTGTAAAATAGTGGTAAGTAAGCGCTTATGTAGGAAAGGCCTCCAGTAATGACTCCTTGTGTCATTCATGCCAAACATTCAATTGCAATCTCTTCCTGGGATTAAAAAGAGATTCAATTCATGTCAACATCACAGAACTAAGTGATGTTTAGCAAGCCACAACATCATTCTTTTAATGTAAGAGTAAATTCATTGATTCATTTGATATGGAGGAGGGGTGAGCAAGCTCTCCAGGGTGTACCCAGCATCTCACCCAATGATTACAGCTCCAGCGACCCATAAGCCTTCACTGGAAAAAGCAGAACAGATGATGGATGGATGTTGTGTTATTGCTATGTGGGGAATAGCAAGAGGAAAGATTTGTGAGATTAATCAATAACAGATTATAGTATAAAGAGCTTGTAATATAAATTATCTGTTTTGTGGGGAACTACTTTTTCTTGTACTACTGTGGCTTACTTGTTAAGTTCTTTGCAAAAAGACTAAATCAGATAAAAATGTATTGATCCCTCAGTGGAGAATTTGGTTCATGACTCTCTAAACTCCTTGAGTCAGTAAATTCCTCTATTTTTCCTAATTACATGAAACTATTAACATACAAACATGAGAGGGATGTTCATCATTACACATTTTAGAAAATGCTAACAAGAAAAATAATAGAAGTCCTCCATTTTGCCCAGTGAGAACATGAGTCCCTTAAAGCCAACATGATGGAAGAAAAAGAGACCGTTTTAGCCCACAGTACTTCACATCATGAACTCAGAGCATCTAAGGCTCTTATGTACTTCAGAGTTCGCTGCACATTTTCAGATCGCTGGTTTTCTTTTCCAACAGCAACACTTTGCAAGATGCCCTCACCCTTCCCATAATGCTCGCTTCACTGTGATCACATGACTGACCTCTGGTTGGAACATTTCAAGTGCACTTAATTGACATGGAGATGAGACTTCTATAAGACCCGTTTGGACTGAATGTTATGCTCGCCTGAATAAATTATGCTGTTTTAGATGTTACTGGTCAATATAAAAAGCACCCTGAGAGTGCAGCGCTCCATCAAGCAGCTCATAAAACCCCCATGTTGTAGACCTACTTTCATTTTAGATGATTTCACTATAAGATTCACTGATGATGAAAACATAAATTTATATTGTTTTTCAAATATTTATTTGAAGTTATTTGGTAACAGTTTTTCTTTTTGTATTTCACAACAAAACAAACATGGTTACATTACGTACTGGAAAATGAGTAGAATCTACATGAACACTGCGTATTTCAGCTGCATGTAACACAATTGTTGTCTTAATGGTCTGGGGGACTTTCTATTTATTGAAACTCCTTTTCAGATATTGGACCTCGCAGACTTTGATGTCCTCTGGCACTGGACTTTTAGCTGTTTCAACAGTGAGAAGCTAAACTTATGGTGAGGCGTCGTTTTGTCATATTTGTGGAACAGCCTGCCAAAAAATCAGAGCTGCAGAGTATAGATGTTTTAAAAAAATAGACTCAGGACCCATCTTTTTAGTTTAGTTTTCAGAGGATCTTATTTAGATTTTAGTCTACTTCAACATTTTTTTTAACTTTTTAATAAACATTTATTTATTTATTTTTAAATAAAACTAACCAGCCGTTTTTGCATGAAGTTGCTAACCGACAGACAGATAAATGCAGGCAAAACATAACCTTCTAGGATAAATTTCTACAGTTTTGGCCCAAACACAGAAAGTTCAAGCAGCAGTTTAGCTGCAGCCAAGATGAATGAAACGGCATGGTGAAACTGGGGCTGCCTCTCCATGGGGGGGATAAATCTTTCTGCACATTTTGTTACAGAGAAAAACACATGCTGATGCTTCTGTCCCCCATCCACTGGAACATAAATGCTCAGACTCAGTTAACATAGTGAGTGAGAGAGGAAGTAAATTTTAGGTATAAGTAAATAAGAATGTGGACTAAAACATGTAAAAAGTTCAAAGTAATGTAATACGTTATAGATTGGAGCTGTTAGCTAAAGTACATAGGGGGCTGAAGCGAATCCCAGCTGACTCTTTAGATTTATTTTATATTAAAAAAATAAGTATTTGGAGGGAGGCAATTGTTATGCAGGTAAAATAGAAGCCATTTATTGATTACAAAGCCATCAATTAATTAGATTTTTTTTTTATTTGTTTAAATACAATATAAAGCTTTTAATTTAAAAAATGCTTACCAGACAAACCGTTATGAGTGTTAAAATAAACTTGCTCCCATCACAAATCACGCTTCCTGTGCAATCCTCCAGTACGACTTTGTAGACCCTGTGCAGGGTCTGCAGAACACCACAGAAGAAGACTGACTCCAAGATAGAAGACCTCACAATAACTCAGATTATTTACAGGAAATAGACTCTTCAAACAAATCCAGAGAAATTGTGGGAGGACAAAACAAAACACCCTGGATCCTGGATCCCATCAGGCCAATCATCAGGACACTCTACCCGCACAACTCAACACACTTAGAACCTCAACAAAGTGTACGGCAAAAGTATCTTCACGGGTCGAAACAATCTAATTAAAATGCTCTGCTTCCATGTGGAGTCCAGTCAAGTTGGGTTTAGTAGGTACTACTGGAAAAGCATTTTTTGCTACCATGTTCCTTTCTGGAATAAACAATTGTGAAACATCGTTGTTAAATAATTAGGATTTTATTTTTACATTAAGATAAAAAGTAAAAAGCAAAACAATCTGTGGCACTTAAACCAGATTCTTCAAAGTTAACACAGAGCTTAATTCAAATATTAAATATGACTGAAAATGTCTGTACAAACCATAAAAATGCACAAATTTCTTTTAAAAAAATAAATAAATAAATAAAACCATTTATAAAACTAAACATTTAGTTACACTTAATTTTTCCACTGGGAAAAAATGTGGCGAGGACAAATTATAACTGGCCAATTATTTAGAAATCCACTGATTAATTACAAAAAAATGTTTTACGCCCTTCCCTGCATCATTTTAAAGAGCGATACAGAAACACAGTTAACTGACAGCCATGCATATTAACTGTTCAGGTACAAATGATGTACCGTCTGGCATCAGAGACTAAGCATGAATGCTGATTTTACAGGTGCAAACATGCAGAACATGAACATTTAAACTAGCTTCTATGCAATAAAGGCAACAAGTCAGACCAAGTCGTCTCTGGAGAGAAAAACTTGGACTAGGATGTGACTTTCATTAAGGGAAGATTTAGAAAAGGGTACACATCTTTTTAAATGAATGTAACCTTCACACCACTGGAAACTCAAACCTTTATAAATGTATATATATATTTTATTCAGTTCAGCAGCAGGAGTTATACACAGCAACTACCTCCACCTGATTTATTAAATGTCTACAGGGAACTCATTAAAAGCACACAGAGACTGTACAGAGCGGCCTTACAGGAAGTACAATCCACAGGTTCATGGAGCATTAGCGCTTGACTGTGACATGAAATCGCATCATTTGATTGGCTTTTAGCTACGCTCGTGCATTAAAGCTTCATGCTTTTCACCCTTCTGCCACAAGCAACATGAAAAATTAGACAACAGAACTGCAATTCTGTACAGTCACAAAAAACATGCAGCATGCTGAAATGTGCATGTCCTGTTTTAATGGGTACAGTGGTGTCTGTGATGTTTTTTGTTTTTAGGTAACTAATTATATAATTAACATGCACATTAACAGAGAGGTCAAAGGTCTGGGCAGAAATAAATTCTGTTGAAATGTCTCCAGAACAGCACCGCTAGCACTTTATTGTGAAGTAATATTTTTATTTTACATGAAAGCACAATAATAATAAATAAAATGTCACCTCTAATGTAACTGTGAGTTTATTTTACCCACTCCCCTTCAGTCCAGTTGTCTGCAAATTAAGACCACATAGGTCCACATAGGTTATTTTTTAAACTTGTCTTGTTCAGCATTAAAGCAGGCAGAATGATTGTCTGGCTGCTGTGTTGTGCTGAGCAAAATTTGCTTTGTCAAAAAGATCTTCGTGTATATATGTACACAGAGACCCTCTCTGTAATCAGAATTCTTCACTTATTATTTATTTTGAATGAATATTTGTTCAACATAATCTATATATGTTGCTGGACCCGACCGGAGAAGAAAGGACAGAGCGATCACAACACATAAGAGAAAAAGACACCATAAAGGAAGAACTGCAATCCAACCAGACTTTAGTCCATCTGCTACACCTGTACAAAAAACATAAAGAATATCTTATGGGGAGTCAAAGATCAGCAAATGCAAGAAGCAACAGCTAAATAAATAAATGAAATAAGAACAACTTTGTATTTTAACTCAAATCTGAAACACACACAAAAATAAAGAAAAATGGCTGTCGGTGAATAAACCTAAAGAGTTTATTAAGCTGAGTGACCGTGTCGCCATGCAGAAGAGGGTGAAAGGTGCTTAGAGAAAAGTGATCATGCTAAGGGGACCCCTTCTATCTAAAGGTCAGAGGTCGGGACCACCTGAGACCAGGACAAACAGCAGCCAGCCTCGAACAAGGACCGCAGCCACCCCACCACGGGCAAAGCCAGCATCCACCCAGGAGGCGGCAGAGGGAGGTCCCAGCCAGAGCCCCCCACAGTCAGGAGGAAGTCAGGGAAATGTTTACACTTCTTTAATTATTACAGACCTGTGTTTAACCTTTTTCATTCAACTAGATTAAAATAATCTGTCATGTGCTGCTTATTAAAGTATGAATCTTTGTTTTATTAATGAATTCATCTCTAAATTACAGTAATGTGGTATCAAGATTCAGCAGTAACACAGAAATGTGACTTATGGAGGTGAAACTTTTTTAGAATCACTAAATTCAGCAATATATGCTTTAAATGTTCTCTCCAGTCCAGTTAAAGGACACTGGCAGCTTAATGTTCCCCAGAAAACACAGGGAGAAAAAACATGGCCTTGTTGCTCATTATTCTTCTGGCAGCTGTGACAGTATAAAGCCACTGGTTGCAAGCACAGCTGCTGCTGCTCTGGATGAGCAGGTGGACTCTGCAGATCTGATTACAGCTCAGACCAAAGTCGAACACGATGGAGTCATGGATACGAGCAAAAAAAGCGCAGCCGTCCACGCTGAAACAGAAACCAAAGCTGCAGAGGAGCTGGATGAAGCCGATCAATGAGCTGAGCGCAGTCTTGGTTCTGGTTCCTTATAAACAGGATCTCTAACAGCTGATCACTGGTAATGACAAAAGAAGAAGGAACTCTTAGATCTGACTTAGACTCTCATTTTCTAGGCACAAGGAAGGCATCAATTCCCACCTGTCCTTTTACTACAGTCATTTGGCAACGCTTTTATCCAAAACAACTGATATGTCATTTTTAATCATAGCCACTGACCCGACATGCATGTCTTGTGGGTGGAAGCTGGAGAGAACCCACACATACATGGGCAGAACATGCAAACTCCACACAGAAAGACACTGGACAATCCTCCCCAGCCTAGGCTCAACCCTGTGACCTTCTTACTGTGAGGCCACAGCGCTAACCACTGCTCCACCATGCTGACTATATGTGAAATGTTGCTGTGTTGTTTGCTGGTTTGACGCTGCATTATGTACCTTGTTAACATCATATTTTTGCCTCTCTGTTGGACACTAATTCAAAAGGTTTGGTGCAGATTTTTATTACATTTTCAGGAAATTGAATATAATAATGAGCAAGATATTAGATTTTGAGGCAGGTCAGTGTGCAGATATAGGAATCTTTTTACTATGGGGAATATCAGTCATTTTGCCTTTGAGCTTTTAACACTAAAATAATTTACACAATTATTTACAAAAATAAATAAATAAAATTACAGCATCGCTGCTTCTTTCATATGAATAAAAGCTTCACAAATGTCTCAGGAAATACAAATGACAGAAAAGCTGCAGCAGATTATTCTTTTGTACTTTGCCTACCGAAATATGTGAATACTATGCTCGCTTCCTTAGTCCTTATTATAATACCAGTCTCTCCAGTTCAGCATGAATAACATGAAAGAAGAAGTTCATTTAAAAAAAACACAACTGTTTAGCTTTTTCCTTGAGTTGCAGCATCTGTCTTCTGTGTTTGGAACTGAATAAGATTGTGTCTGGCATTGACGGACCTGTGTGCAACATTCACCCCACACCTCATCCATTAATTTCC
>JBAMIG010000007.1:4541025-4551198 GCA_037177335.1 Kiunga ballochi | reverse complement strand
AATGACTAAATAAAACATAAAATGTAAAATAAATGACTAAATAAAATATAAAATGTAAAATAAATGACAAAATAAAACATAAAATGTAAAATAAATGACTAAATAATATAAAATGTTAAATAAATGACTAAATAAAACATAAAATGTAAAATAAATGACTAAATAAAATATAAAATGTAAAATAAATGACAAAATAAAATATAAAATGTAAAATGACAAAATAAAACAAAATGTAAAATAAATGACAAAATAATATAAAATGTAAAATAAATGACTAAATAAAATATAAAATGTTAAATAAATTACTAAATAAAATATAAAATGTTAAATAAATGACTAATTAAAAAGTAACACAGAAAACATACAATAATAAAAGAGAAAACTGACAAACAAACAAATATAGATTTATTTGCTTCATTCTTCAATATTAAATATTCTGATTTTATTAAATATAGAAAAATGAACTGAATTTAAAATCAATCTCTCTTGTTAGATTGTGTCATTCTTCATTAGCAAGCACAAATAAAAGCTGTTATTTTCCGTGTCTGACTGTGTCTGACCGACCCAATGAAGCAGAAACCAGTAACAATGATTTCTAGTCAGCAAATTAACTGGTGCAACAATTAGCTATAAACACTCATCCATCACTTCTACAGAAATGTATTTATTTGTGTTTACAGAGCATAATATTGGGAAAAGATTCACAGGTATCTCAGTGTGGAGTGGACCCAGGACCATAAATCATAAAGCTACTGAGCTCACGCCTATAAACGCTGCTTATTATACGCTCTCTGTGCAGAAACTCAGCAGGTTTCTGGACATCAACTCATCTCAAAATGGACAGAAAGATGAAGGACATGTGGTGAGATGAGTTTGTGGGGGAAAAAAAAGGAATATTTTGCTCATATTGATCCAAACTGTGAAACTAACCAATCATCTCTCAGATTTTTTAATCCATATGAATGAACAGATTGTGATCAGAAAGGGAAAACAGCACGTCCTCACCTTGCTGTCTTGATTCTTGACGGGACGCAAAACAACACCATGTTTGATCCGCTCCATCATCTCGTTCACAGCCTTCACCTTCACGTCGTCCACTCCCTCGCCTGCTGCAAAGTAAACCAAACTCCATCGCTCTCACTGCTAAATGTGATGCGGCCATTTCTCTCCACACACATTAACACACACCCACCTGGAGGCTGCTCCACCTTCACAGCGGCTTTGGAGCCTTTGGAGGACTTCCTCATGATGGCTATCAGAGAGCTGCAGCACATAACAGAACATCTGGATCAGAAAGCATCTGCGGGGATGCTTCATCGTTTAGCATTTCAGGCTCGTCTTCCTCACCTGAGGGGGTTGCATCTGGAGGGTGGAGGGGGAGGAGGTGGGGGAGGAGGCGGAGGAGGTGGGGGAGGTGGTTGTGGGATGGGGGCGGGAGGCGGGGCAAACCCGGTTCCTGTGGGGCTTTCGCTGGTTGTCATGGTAATCTTCTCTTGGGTCTCCAGGAGCTCATGGACTGTAAAACAAAACGGTTTCAGACGCATTAAAGGAAAACACTTGATGAAATAATCCTTTTCCAGACGTTTTAACCCTCACAGTGTCTCTGGAGACTCAGCTGAAAGCCCTTTTAGATGGAAACAACGCTCTGGGAGATTGAAATCTTACCACTAATACTTCACTGTTGAGGGTTTTTCACTTCCTCCTGACCGGAGATTATTTGAACTACTCATTAAGCGCTTTGTGTAGCCGTTCATGCTCACACACAATAAGTGGAGGTCATATAATCTGTTAAACAGCTCTATTCTGAAAGACATATCTCCAGAAACAACACAAAACCAAGTAGACAACAGCTTGTGTATCTAATCTGTACTGTGTGGTTTAGTTAGCTCAGGAAGCTAGCAGAGCTAAGGAAGTGGAGCGGTTCACGTTTATCTCAGTAATCTCAATTTTCCTTCATCATTTCATAAATAAATTATGTCTGAGTAATGCGCCTGTTCTGACGAGTCATCCCTATTAAAAACAAAACGACACAGCTGTAAGTTGTTAGTTATCTAAACATCCAGCTCAGCTAGCATCATTCATAGCAAGAAGCTAGCTAGTGAACACGTATAGCCGAGCATGGGGGGGATTTATGGCTTTTTGGCTAAATGAAATTTCAATTTCAAAATCAATTTATCACTGATCAAACAGCCCAAATAATCATGTACAGAAATGATTCACTATTCATGGTGGAAGTTATACGTTTATTTGTACGAGCAGGAAAGATGATTTTCAGTCATTGGGGTGAGTTTCCAGAACAGGATCAACATAGATACAAAGAAATTGCACGGGCTTAGGGATGGGGACTAAGTGTTATGAGGATATTGTGTTTACTTGTATGGGTCACTTTTTGTGTGTACGTGTTGCATCAGGCGTACGTTCTGTTTGGCTTTATGGCCGTGTGTGTGTGTGTGTGTGTGTGTGTGTGTGTGTGTAACGCAAGCTTCCAGTGTTTCCACTTCACTGTGAACTGGTACCATGCAGAAACACATTGTAGATGTGTGTAGGAGTGAAATTAGCCTCTGCAGCAACAATGTGAAAATATAATAGTATTTTAGCATGTTCTGCAGTCAGCCTGAGGGCTGCGATGTGTAAATTCCTCCATGTATCCTATTCCAGCTTGTTTTCTCTTTCTGACTCCAGTTGTTATCTGCAGCTCCTGTTATCTCCTCCTACGCCTCCATCTGCTAGTTATCTTGTAAAGATAACAGCCATGTTGCTTTTTCTGCACAATTTGTGGCTTTTTGGGAAGATTTTATTCAGGCTCACCTCAGAAAATGCCCATGTTACTCAAACCGGACCAGTCAGTATGTGCAACACAGATTCTGATGCTTTCATGCATTTAAGTGTTTTACTGCATGTTTTTATCTTTATGAATCAGTTCATTCAGTTTAAAGCTTCAAAAGCTTCTGTTTCAGCATCCACCTGCTGTTTTTCTTCTTCATGCATGTGTGTGTGAGTGTGTGTAGCACCACCTTTGCTCTTTAACTCCTCATTCTTCTTCTCTGCTTGCTCCAGTCGTCCCTCCAGCTCCTTCTTCTCCATATCCATCAACTCCAGTTGTTTCTGAAGATCCTCCAGCTGTTTCTTTACACACCTCTGCTCCAGCTGGGCCTCCAGGCTCTGTACCTAAACACACACACACACACACACACACACACAGTGTTTGAGTAATAAAGCTGATACACAAACAAAGGAGGTCTGCTTACTAGAAGTGATTACTGTGATGCGTTGCTATGGTAAAACTGTATGACTTGTATGACCTGTGGGCCTCAAAGGCAGCATCTGAATGAGACACATGCGTGTTACCAGTTGCAGGATTTGTCAATAAAAAGATTACGTGCACTTTTTTTTTAAAATCAACCATCTTTCCTCAATGACAAACCCAGGGCTTTAAATGTACCCCTTTAATCAGGAGGTTCAAATGAATTTAGGTGGGAATAATAAACACTTCCTGTTTACTTTTTATTGCATTAATGAAGCAAATCTTTTAGTTTTCAGTCCTGGCAGCTATCACTACATTTCCCATGAGCCTTACACTCCACGATGATGCTGTTTGGTAAATCATGATAAAGTTTGTTAGATACATTTAAAGAAACACATTAATTAGTAATTAACACAGTAATTAAATCTATTTGGCTGGATTTATAATCTTGATTATCCACCCTGTAAAAATGGTGACTTGCTAAAATACTGAGTCAGGACTCAGTGAGTCGCAGCGAGTGCTGGAGAGGATCAGAAAAAGGTGTGGACAGGTTTAAGCCACAGTGAGAAGGAAAACATACCAGTGTTTAAATCTTCTACTGGGATTTAAACATGCTGTCAATCAAAATAAGTGGAAATCCACAGCGAGGCTGCAATAAAAACAGTTTGGGTATTTAACCTGCTGCTGATGCTGCAGACGCTCCTCCTCCAGGGTTTTTGTGATGGCAGCAACATCCTCAAGAGCTTTCAGCAGCTGAATGCTGGGCTCAGCACTCTGCAGCAGCAGCATGCTCTGCCTGTTAGCCTCCTTCTGCTTCACCAGCATCTGGAGAAAGAAGCAGAAAAACAAAAAGAAGATGTGGGCCCTGCATTGTCAACAAAGCACCACCGTCAGTCTGACACACATCCTGCAGGCTTTTCACTTTTCAGGTCAGCAAATTCAGGACATTTTACTAATCAGGATATGTCCATGCAGGTCGCAGCAGCTTCTCTCAGCAGATTTCACATCGTGAGGAGAAATTTGTTATATTATTGGCTGTAAAGTCAAGGAAACTCTGCATGCAGGCTATTAAAATGTAAAGAAAAGACTTAATGTATTTAATTTCACCTGGAATAGAAGAACCAAAAGAGCAAATTGCTTTTGATGGTGAGGAAGAATATGCTGTGAAAGTACAGACCCACCTCATGAGCATAAGTCTCAGCTTTAACTCTGAGGTTCTGCTCCAGGTCCAGCTGCTCCTTCATGCCCTCGTACTCCTGCGCCGCCATCATGGAGACTGCAGCCGAAACACAAGCGTGCAGATGAAGTCATTGTGTTATCCTGGCCTATAAAGCCGAGCTTTGATGCTGAGTCGCTTCAGATTAAACTCCCTGTGATTTTTTATCACGCTAACAGAACCGGGTTCTGCAGGAACATTAGATCCAGCTTTTATTCTGGACTCACCTCTGTTAAATCTCTTGATGGTTTTGCTTTGCTGCTCGATCGTTTCCCGAAGCTGCTTCATTTCCACCTGATCGTTCTCTGACTGCCAACACAGAAACACGACACACAATGAGGAGCGGCCATCTTTGAGGCACAGCGCTGTGTTGGGGTCACATTTAGGCTGCTCACCTGTGTGGTCAGCTCTTCTAGCCGTCGCTGCTGTTCGTGAAGCTGACAAACAAAGTTTTTCTTCTCCTCCAACAAACTATTTACCGTCTCCCTCAGCTCTGATGGCACAAAGGGAAAGGTTGTGATGTTATTTAGTATTCAGGCTGCAGAGACTCATTAGAAAATGAAGGATTTTACTGATTAAACAAGCCTAAAAGACGGGACACGGCGGGGAAAATGTAGAAATATTAGCTGAGAGAAAAACTCAGAACAAAATGCTGTTAGAAACTGGAGGAGTTTTCTGATTTAATGGTTTGTAGTGATAAATAAAAAAATTCCAGATGGAAAAGTGTTTGATCAGTTTGGTTCTGCTTTAGTTTCTGATAATAGTCATTTATTTTTACTCATAGGTTTCCATTACCTCTAAAAAAAAACCTTAATTATCTCTTTTTCTGTGCTTTTTGTCAGACATTTTGATGTAGAAGCTTATTGTAAAAGTGTAATAAAAGGGGAGGAACTTATTCACCTGATCGTGTCTCCATGGCAACAAACAGAAAAACATTCGCCGCCATATAAGCAACACATTAAGGCTCTAGAAACGCTTTAAATGTGCTCATGGGTCGCTGTCTCGTATTTTGTCTCAACAGTGTAAAAAAAAAGTTTAGTTTTTATTTGATTCCTTCTGAGGAAACAGAACCAGAAGATCCATCTCCTGATACCCGATGCAAAGAGGTTCTGATGAGGCGGACACAGTTTGCTGCAAGTGACCCGATAGCAGGGTCAGTGCTTCCATCATGTAGTCGGTTCTCTGGACCACAATCCTGCAGGTTTTCCATGTATCCAACATGGCTGACTCGAGTTAATCATTATGCAGACCTTTACTGGCTTTAGTGGTCAGAGTGTTGGAGCAGCGATACATCAATAATCTTCAGGACAGCGGCCCAAGAGGACCGACTTTGGACACCTGTGACCGGTTAAGGTGAGGCGGTACAAAGTAAACAGAGAAATGCAGTTTTAATGAGTTTTAGAAAGGATACCAGAAACGCCTGCAAATTGAATTGACAGATTTTACTTTATAAATATCGCTTTTATTTTGGAAAAACGGTCATAGCTGTGGTTTGAAAAGTTTCAGATGATGACCATCCAGAGACAAAAGCTTAGGTCCTCAAACGCTTCTGGACGTTTCCTCCACATTGAACTGGCATACTGGGACCAAACGGCGTGATTTAATGTGAAAACCTTCATCAGGGTTTGTGGTTATAATCTTAAACCCTTCTTCCCTGATGCTGCCGCTGCTCCGTCTCTCCTTTTTACCCACACATCATGCACCAGTTTCTGTCTCCTCTACATTTACTTTAGTTGAGTTACAGAGTTTACACCCTGTACATGAACTACATAGTATTTTTACTGGTCACCCATTTCCCCAGCTAACTGCAATAATATATATATAGTGCAGTAGATTTACCAGTAGATGAGACCAATTTAAGTTTTCACCAAGTCAAACGATGCACTGAAGAAGCAAATTATTAAAAAATCTAATCAAATGTGGATTTTTACACAACTTTTGCTATAAACAGCATCACGCTCAGGAGCTTCTGAACATTGTATCATGCATCATGCAGCTGTTTTTAAGAGACATAAAGAGGCTTATAACCAATACAACTAAACGGTGGCATTTTTATATTGATCCCATTTTAAAACTGGCTTAAAAAGGTCTTACTGGGTTGCCAAAATGCTGGTTTCACATGGAAGATATGTCCAAATGGAGGTCATGACCCCTCATAGGGGTCACCAGGTCATTTCAGAGAGTCGTCACATATTTCTAACAAAACATTTAATGTACTTTTATCCATTAAATTTGGGATTTTCATGAGTGGGCCTGGAATTAAAGGCTTTTTAACACATAAACAACAGGATATCTGTCTGATACATTACAGAAATGATCCCTGTGGGAGTAGGGACATCAATGTGGGTCATATTTAGACGAGCATCATACTGTATAACACTAGCAGAGGCACGAGTGTGTGTGCAGCATTTAGATTAGATGAGGAAGCTTAGCAGAAAGTTTCAGAGAAAAGTCTTTATCCATGGTACCTTTCATCTGAAGCTGGTCCAGCATCAAGGAGTTGTCCACAGACTCTGAAGCAACAGGACGAGACGGACATTCAGGAGAGGAATTATGGAAGATTTCAAGGAAAATGAGACAATATGGACGGTTCGGTTCAGGATAAGCTCAGAGGCTCGCTGATAAGTTCAAGAATCAGGGTGAAACCAGGAGAAGCTAAAGGTTCAAGGGAGCTAAACATGTTCAGGGTTTAAAGGTGAGTCAGGAGAACAGAGGACAAGACGAGCTGAAGGAAACAAGAGGACAAATCAAGCTACGGAAAAAGCCTGGAGGATGCTAAGAGGTAGCCCTGTACCTGCTACTGCTTTCGCTTGTTGCTGGAACGGTGTGGTGTTTTGGGGACAGTCGTCTGCAGTTTGTGAAGCTTCGGTACAAACAAGCAGAAAGAGTTCAGAAGTCCGGGCGACTTTGGCAGAAAGAATCATCACGACACCTTTATCTAAGGTCTGTATGTCATGGTACCACTGGGAAACGCTAACAGAGGCCTCAGGGTCATACCTTTGACCTGTTGCTGGCACTGTGTGAAGGTGTCAGGGCTGCTGTCTACGGTGTCTGCAGCTTCTCCGTCGGCCTCCAACGGGATGCAGTCTGAGAGGCTGGGAAGCAGATCGTCCAAACATGGCCGCGACGATAAACTCAGATACTTTAACTTCCTGTTCTCACAGTTCAGCTGGAGGTCAAATGCAACAAGACCACAATCTGTTACTGCATTTACAGAATGAACATGAGATTTTATGTGTATAAATATAATTACATGCATATTATCTACGTTCAAACATCCTTAAAGCTATGAGGACACACTTCTTATGCAGCCATCACCAAGATGTATGATGTATTCAGCTCTGTGGATTGATCCTCAGTCAGCTGTTCCCCTTGTTCTCCTGCTGATAATGTTCATCGTACTGCATGGATTTCAGTGTGTGTGTGTGTGTGTGTGTGTGTGGGAAGGAGAGACAGACCTTGGTAGCTAGGGCCTCTGCGTTCTCCCGACATGACTTCTCAACCTCCAGCTGAGTCTGCAGAACACTCACCTCCTCAATCACCATCTGAGACACTGTGGACACACACACACACACACACACACAGTGTAAATTACGTGTCCATCACCTCAGCAGTAACATGTCAAACATGAACTTTCTGGAACTTCTTCAAACCTTTTAACTGGATTATCGGATGCTTTGTGGTCCGGCACATAAACCTAATAAGCTACATCCATGGAAGGTGAAGGCTTTTATTGTTTGGATGATCGGTGCGCTCGGCCGGAGGCTGCCAGGCTCAGATACTCCTCAGCTATTTTAAAATGACCCACATTTGGAGGCTTTGGCAAACTGAGTGAGAGGAGAAACTCCATGTGAATGAGTAGCGTTCCCATTTCAAGATACACTAAGAAATCCACCCAGTTTCTTCGGCAGCTGCTTTATTTTAGGAGATTAGCTTGTTACATCCCATTATCGTCACTGGTTTTAGTGTCAAAGTCAGTCTTTGACAGAAGACTACTGAATTTGTTAGCCTTCATGATATTTTTCACAATAAAAGCCACTCATTTCCAAACAGAGTTAGCATTTTAAAAGCATTTTACAGCTTAGTTTTGTACAATACACAACCTTAAATTTGTTTAAGAGAGGCGACTAATCAGGCTTTCTAACAGCATTATTAACCCTCTTGTGACTGATTTTTTATTTGTGCTAATACTTCAGGAATTACGGTACCGACGCTCCCACTACAAATGTTTGATGATCTGAATCTTTTCTGTGATCAGACGGTCCTTCATTCCACCTGAATAACAACTAAAACCAGTGAAAATGTCAATTTTTCTGCTTTCTGGTGGTTTTTGAACTGTTAAAATACGTTATACGGTTTGGATGTTATGATCATATGAAGGTTAAAGAAGAGAAACAATGAACTAAGATAACATTTCACATTCTTTGAAGAGTTTAACTTTCTTTTTGCTATTTTACTTTGAAGGTAAAGTGTGATAACTGGCTGCCTCTTAATGTTAGAGTCAGATTAAAACATGTGATATTTAAAAGGCTTCCTGAATGGCTGCACAGCAAGTTGTCACCAAAGTGTGACGGTAGAAACTTACTGGTTTCACACTGGGTTACCCAATGAGCAGGAATCTACACACATATCAATCCTTGGCTCTAACAACCAGCAGGGACATCCTGATCCATTAACAGTTTCCAGTGGTTGATGCCCTGAATCAGATTATACAGCACTCGCGTGTTTAAGGGCAAAGAAAAGCAGCTTCTGCCTCTAAGAGGTAACTTTATAATATAATCAGCTCTGTTTCAAACTAAATATCACCGTGAGGTTTTGATACAAAGAAAATGTTGAAGTTTTTGACAGTAAGTTTTGATGAGTAGGTCAGCAACATGTAACAGGAGAATGATCCCAAATGGAGGTGTTTATTCAGACTGAAACGCTGTGCAGAAACAAAGAAAAGTGGAAAACAGCGCTTACACCTACCGAGCAGCAGCATGTTGGATTAGATTAGAGAAAACAGATTCATTATGTTATTACACTAATCATCTGACTCTGAAAAGTTATTACACCAGTTTTTATCACTTTTCCAGTGATCAGCCATGTGGTACCAGTGGGTTCCCATCGCTATCTGAAAAAGTTCAAACTCGAGTGAATAAATCCTAACATTAATTTAGTCAATTTGTTGGAATACATTTCAAACAATCACTATTAATAAAAATAAATATAGGTAACGTCTGACTTACTTTAAAATAACATTACCTGGATACATTTACCATGAACTAAATCCAAAGCTTGAATCCATATTAATTTATACATCTGATTATAATTTATCCATTATATGTTTTGATTTTGGCTAGCAACACAAAAAAGAGATTCTAGCACAAACATATTTTATATTACTTGTTATACCCTTAGACTAAAATCGAACTGTTTAAATAAATGGTATATTACGCAAATGTTTACGATAAGCTGTGTTTAGGTTGTGATGTTTGTTGGTTTGAAAGGACTTTTCCGCTACGGTTGCTGTTTATATTTAGTTCTCGCGAGACTTTGTAAGAATCACGCGAGACTTTATGGTATTCTCGCGATACTTCTGAGAAAACCCACGAGTTTCTGGTATCCGTTAGCTGTACCCAAAGACGATGAAGATGAAGAATAGACGCCGCATGGACCGCTGCTGCCTATCGGTGCTGACGAGACGTGGGGCCGCCATCTTGGACCGGTCGCC
>JBAMIG010000007.1:4524069-4534791 GCA_037177335.1 Kiunga ballochi | reverse complement strand
TAGTTGTGAGCGAACCACAGAATCTCGATCAGAACCGTATCAGAAACACGACTACGTTACTTTTATTTGTTCACATTGAGATAACAGTCCAAAAAGCACTTCTAAATAAATTATTTAAGAAGGCTTGTGCTTAAGGCAGAAAATGGATGTGCAGGAGGACACTTTCATCCATTTCCTGTCATTTAGTGCATCATTGCTTTTAAGGACGTGTGAATCTGTTGCTTGACTCATCAAACAGAGCAATACCGCCAGAAACTGTTGGGGTAGGATAGCTGACATGCAAGGTGTGAAGAAGAGGAAAAGTAAAAAGAAGCAGAAGAAGACTACCAGGGCAACTATTATAGACATGGTAGGTCAGCGGGAACGTTTGAAAAAGAGATGCATGAGTCCTGAACCTAGAACCGCACACTAGAGGATAAATTGAGCTATCAACCATGGCATAAAAGATGTATAGAAGTAAGAGGGTGGTGATGTATGACAATGTTTGAAACCGACATAGCGTACATAGCGTATCTATTTACGTACGCAAGGGAGCATAAATGGGTCGTAAGACTGTGCTGGAGTTTTACTTCCTGCTCACCACTCTGACATCCTCCAGCTCTTCCTCACTGTTGACATTCTGTACTTTAGAAATAAATGTCTATTTTTTTTTTTATTACAACCAAAGACTAGAGACCAAAGATGAGATTTCTGATGTACCACACTAAATGATTTCTCAATATGCAACGATTCTACCTAAATATTGTAAACCCTGTTACAAAGTTCAGTTTTCATGGATAAATTTAAAGTATCACGTAGTTTCACAATTTCACACCAGTATAGCTGCTCCTGTGTTACTTTGTGAAGACAGGAACAGGGATCCCAAACACCACCGCCTTGCCCAATATCAACATTATCATCATGTAAGGTGACCATTTAATATATACTGGGAGTTACATCTAACAGGGACATAACCAGTCCCATTTAAACAGAGCTTTTTGTACAAGCTGTAAAATCACAGTGTACAAACAAAATAAAAAAGAAATACTGATTTTTGTTTTATAGCCCTAAAAACAAATCTTATTTACTTTTTTTTATATAAATATATACTACAATATGTACTTTATACCAACCATTAGAAATAAAATGTTCAGTCATTCCTTTTTTTTTTTTAAATCAGTCTTTATCCCAGGAACGTTGCTTTAAATGTTGCTTAAAAACGTGCAGAATTTGCACGTTTTAGAGTGTGCAACAGTGTCACTATGTCACTACATATTTGTTCACATTTCCAGAGTGATTAAATTCATTTAAAAAACCTGGATGTGCAGAGCTGACATGAAAAGTAGACGACTGAGATGTCTTCACATGAGAGTTTCATAATTATGACTTCAAGACTTTTTGTTGATCACAGTTGCAGAGCATCAATCTCTGAATGGAAAATTCCTCCCTCTGGGTATGGCAACAAATCCCAGTGGCAAGATGTTACAAGCTTATTGAGACAGAGAAACACCCAGCAGCTGTAAAAGTGTATCTCTATAAAGTACGGACTGTACGAGGGTGAATGGTTATACATCAAGGTTTCCAGTTATTTTATCACATTTGTTGTTTCATGAGTTACGGGTTAGTTAAACAGAGGAAAGACATAAAAGACACATTTAGAGCCACCTTATCTGACCGAAGAAACACAACTAATACAATGTGTGTGAAGAAAAAGTTCTCAAAGAGTACAGCGGGCCAATAAGAAAGAACCATTATGCTTATCCTCAACTCACCCTCAGACCTCAAGCAAACCCGGACATGATTAAGGAATAGTTGAGGGCTGCAATCCTTGACTACGACACATCAGACTCAAAGCAAATGGACAAACAACTACCTATGAAGTTCTGCTTCAGGACTATTAACTTAAGTTAGATGTGTTGGAGCAGGAATGTATTTAAAATGTGCAGGATTGTGGCTCTCGAGACGCAAAGCTGGAAACCCTCTGGTGTAAGATATAAAAAACATTAGGAATCAGTCAGCTTTTATTTAAAATACTTTGAGAAATAAAATACTGAGTCCCTGTAAGGACATCCATACAGTGTCAGGACAATAGACTCCATTTAAAAGATAGTTTCACATTAGGTTTCTGAAAAGCATAAGTTCCTACAGTCGCCATCTTGGCAGCGTCACGCTGTCGTTTCCAGGAATAGAAAAATTTGTAAAAAAAAAAAAAAAAAAAGAAAAAAAACTGGAGTGAAGGGTGGTTGTGATGCTTAGCTGCCTGTAGCTAATCATAACTAAGCTAACTCAGATTTAACAGGAGCTAACCGGCTAACAGAGGTATGTGAGCTAAAGCTAAGATTATCCTAAACCCGGCTAAAAAGTGTTTGTGCTACACGATATGTGCTAATCCAGAAAAAATTCCCATATTTATTTCCAGAACAAATCGTGTCCAATGGATGAGGCTTATTAAAAAAATTATAAAGGTAAACTTGCTTTAGTAAACCTAAATTGTTCTTGTTTGTTTTTTTTTACCAGGCTTTGTCCTAACCACAGATAACTCTCTGAGCTAATGCTAATCACACATTCATGTAGCAAAAGCTAGCTCGAAGGACCTATTTTTGCAACACTTTCAAATAGGATTTATCCTAAATTCAGTCCTCTATTTTAGAGGAGTAAATTTGTAATATAAAAACAAGGATCACTGGCACAAAGCAGTTGCAAAAAAAAAGGAAAATAACATAATAAATAAATTAATTGTTAAACAAAAGCATGATTTTACCTTTAAACTTTCAAAATGATCCCGCGCAGAAAACAATTAAATAAGTTCTCTATAGTGTGCGCATGCGCACAGCGTCTTCTTCTTCTTTTATCGAAATCAGGCAGACTTGGTTTTATACTTTCTCACTGCTGCCCTCTAACGACTATGCAAGACTCATTGTTGAAGGAAGTCTAATTAATTTTAATTGGTTAAAATGGGCTTTGTACTTAAATATCGGCTTTAAGTTTTTAAACATAAACTTTCAAAAGGAAAATAATGATTAATATTTACTATGAACGAAAACTAGTTTCCATATAGGCTATAGGCCTATATATAAATTCTTTTTCAGCGTTTCAAAGGCAGTCAGACATTATATCCCTAAACACTCAGCATCTTTCTGTCTAAAGCCATAAATCTGAATCCTTTTCTGAAAATGAAGCTATATGAGCGCGATTGTGGTAAAAATCCGACATGTCCCTTCTTCTCTCTGTCTTCTCTGTTTAAATGGCAATATGGGAGCTAAATTCAGGGAGGGGTCCGGCTCTTTCATGTCTACAACCTCCAGGAAAAAGCGGCTGAAATGAACCGGGGAAACGTCCCATCTCAACCTCAGAGTCGCTTCAGCGCTCCTGTGAGACACATTATCATGCTTCACACGCAGGAAACCCGATAACACGGAGAGTAGAACATAATGGTTAGTTGTTCCTCTCTTTTTAAAATGCTATTTACCTCTGTTTGGGTGTGTGACTCCCTCTTCTCCTCACATCCCTCCATCTGCGCGGATGAAGAGGAGGGCAGCATTTTCAGGAATAAAATAATCCAACAACGGGCTCTCTAAACCCCGGATAATCTCATTTACAGGAAATAAATGTCCGCAGAGCTCTTAGCCTGGCAGCGCATGTGTGAATTTGGTGTTAAACACATGGGATGGAGAGTGCACCGGCGGACGGGATCCTCCTCCCCCACTTTCACTGACAGCATCATCTGCGCCCCTCCTGACCCTCCTCTTCCTCTTGGCCATGTGCGCATGTGTACGGAGCTCTACATCCTTCCCTGTTGCCCAATCCTATATTGATTAAACTGTTGTGTTCATAACTCAAATGTTTGCAAGCCAAAGCCAGGGGACCCATGGTGCGTTCAAGTAGTGATGGTGCCCATGCCCTTATAACAATAAGGTTTGAGTTCTGGCATGGAGGAGATTCAAACAGTGGCCTTACTGGAGTTTGCATGTTCTCCCAGTGTTAGATTGGGTTCTCTCTGGTTGCTCTGGTTTCCTCCCATCGTCCAAAGACATGCATGATCACTATAAATTGTGGAATGCGATTGGTTGTTGGTTTCTGTGATGGATTGGTCACGTGTCCAGGATGTTCCCTGACCCTCTGGGTGGTAGTTCATAACTTGTTAAAATCATTACATGAACTGGTTGATAGAATCAAGCTTTCACATCTTGTTTTTCAGCTGTCCTGCAGGGACATCTACAGGCGCTACTCGGCAGATACAAGATATTTTTTTTACTTGTTCTGTTCAAGCTTGAGATATTTTTTGGCAACCTTTTCCAAAGCCAGACGTTTTTCTGTGCTTTTCTTTGACTCAGTCAACTATTAAAATGAATAATTATCATAAACATTTGAGATAAATGTTACATAAAAACAGGCCAAATAATTGAAAAACGTGCTTTACAGAAAAAAAAATTGTAAATTTGAAGCATATTTTAAAATTAGAAGCAAACAATAGGGAAAAGAAAGAAAATCTGAAAAGAATTAATCTTTAGGAAAACAGTAGATTTGACCTTTTCAATATAAAGAAAAACAGCAGAGGAGGTGAGTCTTATTGAGTTAAATATATTAAATGTTCACAGTGAAGCAGAAAAGCAGCAGATGACTCGCTGAATATTATAGTATGCTACAGATACATTTCCATTTGTAATTCCTCTTAAGGGACCATATCTTTATTTCTCTTTACTTGGATTATTATAATTCTTACTAAATACACAGATTCACTCTCAAACCAAATCTTTGATGATAAATAAATTTATCCAGTAAAGTGAAATAAAAAAATGACTGATTTTTTGCAGAATTGCCAGAAGATCCTCATGAATTTTGGACAAACATAGGCTCTGCTAAATGGCATGTTTAACCTGTATCTTTATTTGTCTTACCTGCTTTTTTTTAACATTAATGGACCCAAAAACCCTACTGCTGTATTTGAAAGTATCTAAAGAATGTTATGTGTAAAACTGCTCACAAGGAAGTATCATGATAGGAATGAACATACATGTAAGAAATTCAATTTTAATTAAATAAGCTGCAAAAATGGGCCTTCGTTTCTTTTATGATATTCAATCAGGCACAAAATTTATTTAAAAATTTTCTCTAGACAAATCAAAACAAATACTTTCAGTGTACTGAAATAGGCTACATAAAAAAATTGAATAACGAGCGTCAGCAACATGCCTGTCACGTGACCACGGCAACAGACGTAAACACGGAAGTGTCGCCGTGTAAAATCCGATGCACGGTTGTTTTTCTTCCACTTCAGGGAAGTCGCTGGCCCGCATCGCTGGGAAAAGAAATAGGATGGACAGGTCACTGCTGATCTCCGTGGTTGTTTCTGTGCTTCTGTCGCAGATTAACTGCAAATCCTCCCAGATGAGGAGAGTCAAACACGCCAAGGTGAGTCTGCAGCAGCCATGAAAACTGCTCATTTTTATTTTAGGATACACTGCCCTACAAAATGCAGCCTCCTGGATTTACGTATGGAAATAGTTACGGGCCTCCTATTGGATCATAAATGCACAGGCGATTATCTTGTAGTTGGTTACAAGTTATTAATTAGCTTTTCGTTTAATAAAATCACGTAGTGAGACATTATGTTGTCTGTAAATAATGACTAAATCACTAAAACAGAGAAAACATCTGAGGTTATTGCAGTCACTATTAAAACTAGGTCAGGATCTGTTCAGCACATTGTTACAAACCGGAAAACACCAATATATATATATATATATATATATATATATATAAATGTGCAAGCATGTTAAGATCTGGGGTTGCTGCAGTTTAGTTTGTTCATTTATCATTATTTTCATCTTGCTGTTTCTTCCTGTGCCACACATTAATAAAAACAGAACCCCCCTTTTTGTTTTCATTCAGACATTAAAACATAATTACACATATAAAATAGGTCAAACAAAACTATCAAAATCCAGTTAATGATAATTTTCTAAGTTAAAGGTTCAATAAGTAGAACTGATACAACGAGTCTTTCACCGTGCGATGATGCTGCTTTAATAAAATGGCCTTGTACTTGTGTAGCACTTTTCTACACTCACTATTCGACACATTCACCCATTCGCTCACACAAACGCTCCATGTGACGCAGCACCGGGAGCAACTGGGCCTTCAGGACACCTCAACATGTGGATGCCAGAACTGGGACTTGAACCACTAACTTCCTGGTTAGGAAATGACCCGCTCTACCACAGACCGCCCCCATAAATATATTATTAATACAGGAAAAAACAGAACGGGCACAAACAGATCCAGCCTGTCAGCATTGCATTGTCTGCATGTGGTGACCTGCAGCGACGTCGTCAGTAAACGTTTAACCTGGAATCCAGATGCAACCGTATGAAGAAACAGCCTGCTGATTAGCAAACAAACCAAGATGAACTGTATTACATCATCCCTTTGTCCTCTAAACATTGCACCATGAGGAGGAGGAGGAGACTTTCCGGATGTTTCTTCCTTCATCTTCATCTTTACCTTTAGATAAACTTGTGTTTTATTTTATGTGACTGTTTTAATTTCTTTCTCTTTTAAGTATTTGGATCCTTTTTCTGTCTGACGTATTGTCATGCCAGAGGAATAACAAGATCTAACTTTATTGTCATCGCACACTAAACAGACTTTCAGAATAAAAGCTTGAGAATCCCATCAGTACTCTAAATGCAGAAACAGTGAGCAGGTTCCTCTTCACACTGATCCTCTGGAGCCTTCTTTACAATCGCTGAGGCCTTAGCGCTCCACTGGAGTTTGCATCTGTCTGTACTCTCAGGAAGTTGAAGTTGGAAAGTGTCCTCACCTCATCCCTGTTATTAATACAGAGTTACTGTGTGTGTGGACACACACCGTGTTGGTTTGTGGAGAAATTAACTGATTACACACACATTTTAAAAATCGATTTACTTTCTTTGTTCTATTAGATTTCAGAGGATGTTCATTTATGCAGAAGTTTAAAATGAATAAATACAGCTTTTATTTTTGTAATTAAAGCTTAAAGTCTCTGTTCTGGTTGGTTGTTGTCTTTAAAAAGTCACAGGTGGATTGAAGTGTTTTGTAAGAATGAAAAGAGTGTGATCAGGGCTCCTGTGGGAGCAGCAGGGATCATATACGACGAGTTCATGTCAGACCTAAACAAATGAAGTGGGAAAGCAGAAATGCTCCGGTTCAGCAGTGTCACTCGTCTGGGTCTGTTTCTGTGCAGGTTTTGGGTTTTGACTGGCAGAATTGTGGGCAGCCTGATGTACCAGCAGTGCTGAAGACCCTGACCGTGTCTCCAGACCCGATCGCCATCCCAGGAGACCTGAAAGCCTCTGCGTCTGGATCCACATCGGTTGCATTTACCGCCCCTCTGTCTGTGAGTGCGTTCAGCTCATGACTTAAAGAGTTTTGTTATGTTCTCGTGATTGTGAGGTGTTGTAAGAACCAAACGTCCTCTGCTACAAAACCAGGTTACAGAAATCTCAGGTGAACAGAAAACACAGCGTGGACAGACGACATCCGCTCTATGATCCATCATAGAAGCTCATTCTGCTTCTGATTGCTCTGTTATGAACTTTTCTGCTCATAAATTCACACAGTCTTGCAGAATTTATCATTCCTTGTCCATTTTTCAGAGACTATGAACGATTACAGCCGTTTATTATCAATGTTAGCACAGAAACCGCATCATAGATCAAAGTTGATTTGAGCAGGTCTGTTTTCACTGCTATGCAGGTACGACTGGTGCTACCTGTCCACTCCCTTTTTCCTGCTTAGCAGAAATACGGACACTTTTCGCTCAAAACCTTCTCAAACGTAACATGTCAAACCTAACTACATCTTAAACCTTAATTTCTTCAACACTTACACATCCTCCTCATCCTCTGCATGAAGCTCATTATGTAAGGAGTTCTGTGTCTATATCCCTTACATAGTGGACTCTTATCAGCCAATCAGAATAGAGTATTCACTATCTTCCATTTCCTTTTTATTCCTCTATGATGAGTCAATCAATCCATATTTTTGCTTCTCTTTCACCTTGCTCTTCATCCTTACGTCCCAAACGCTCATATCCTCATCTTCACTCCGGCTGAAGAGCTTCCAGAGCTTGTAGAGCTCCGAGTCTCTTTGGTTTAGACTTGTCCTCAGCTGAAGACGGGCCTCCGGGTTCTGCAGGTCTTTCTTTCTCCTGACAGATTGTGGGAATCTTACCGACTTTAAAACCTCTTCTTCCTCAGCTGAATGTGACGCTGGATAAGGAGGTGGCAGGTTTCTGGGTGAAGGTGCCGTGTCTGGAGGAGCTGGGCAGTTGCCACTATCGGGACGCCTGTGATCTTCTGAACCAGCTGATCCCACCGGGTCAGGACTGTCCAGAACCGCTGCACACCTACGGCCTGCCTTGCCGCTGCCCCTTTAAAGCGGTAAGCGGTAATCATCCCATGTAACCTGAACCGTTGGAAAGAGAGCGATGTTTTTATCATTCTCTCCGTCTCCTCTCAGGGTTTGTACTCGCTGCCTGAGTCGGACTTCTACCTGCCTTACATGGATCTGCCCTACTGGCTTACCAACGGGAACTACCGGGTTCAGGGAGTCCTGGGCAGCCAGGACAAAGAGCTGGGCTGCCTCAAAGTGTCCCTCTCCATTCACTCCGATTGATCCAACGCCAGGAGGCCATAAGCTGCTGGTCTGCACGTACAAGTAGAGAAAACTGAGACATACAAGGTGGACAAATCGATTGATTCTCCCATTTTAAAGAAACATATTGATCCACAAGGCAGATTTCATCCACTTTTATTTAAAACATGTTGCAGGTAAGAGGTGTGTGTTTGCCTTGTTCTTTAAAACAATGAAAAGTGACGAAAGATCAGAAAGAAAACATTCATTTTTACCATCAAATTCTTTTTAATAGCAAAATAAGTGTTTTTTTTCTATATTTTATTCTGAGCTAGATATCATTTAGCATATTCTGTTCATGTTATTCTGTTTATCCAGCTCTTCAGCCTGATTCAGGTGTAGATGAGGTGGATGTTTGGCTGCCATCCTTTAGTTTTGTTGTCATCCTGCAGGAAGTCTGTTACAGTTTTGTGATATCAGCATTTCATTTTCTACATATTTGCTTCTGGGGAAAAAGGCTTGTTTCCTCATCCAGATGCCGCTGCAGCTGTGATGGACAGATTTTTAGTTTTTACTGAGTAGTATTATAAAACCAGAGCCACATTTAGCTGCCAAGCACAAAAACGATTAACCACAAAGCAGTGAAAGGAAAAGAATACGGTGTGTGTGTGTGTATACGGGGAAAAAGGGTTGTAAGTATTTAGTCAGACGGTATTTTAACGTTGGTCTACCTGATGTGTGACAGAAACGATCTGTTAGACCTTCAAAATAATGTGTAACCAGGGTAACTTCCTGTTTCTTATAGAAATAAGCATGATGGTGGAGGTTTAGTTGGTGATTTGGTGTAAGCCCTGATGATGCAGCATGTTTCAGAAGAAAAACATAAAACTGTGTTTCATGCATCATTTAGTGTTTTTTAACGCTTTCTGCAGATTAAATTAGTGTTTTTATCACTTTTTTATTTAATGACATCTTTTTATTACAATGAGGAAATCCCTTTTTAAGCTGTCATGAGCCAGAATAGGACATTTTCTCAGTGTTTTTTTCATTAAGTGCCTGATCAGATGTTCTGCTGATTTTAGAATAATGAACAAAAGTTTAATGTGATAACTGAAAATGTCACAGCAACAGTTTTTAATAAACTATTTCACAATTTCTAAACATTTTGTGTCATTGTGAAGCAGATTTGTGTCTATTAATTCACCACTAGATGGCAGCATTTCACAAATGAAAGTGATCCCATTTTAACAAGTCCTGTTAGTGAAAAAAGGTCAAATAAATGAATGAATTATTAAACATTTTAACATTTCTTGCTGCTTCAGTAAACATTAAGGTGGAAAACGCCTGATTTCAGACCAGTACAGCAGTGAACGCTAACAGGAAGCAACAAACTAAACTGAACACAAAAGGAGGAAGATGAGGAAACACACAGCAAACTGCTTCACTGACTGGATGCGAGTCAGCAGGGAAACGATGTCCAGTCAAGCTGAAAACAGAATGGATTCAGGACCGGGTTAGGATTTCAGATGTTCATTAACTGGTTATTGTGTGGTTTCTCCTGTGGTCATAGTGGAAACGTCTCACCCTTCAATGTGAGGTTAGTGAAGTATGTCTGATGTGATTTAAGCATCTGCGGTGATGCAGAGTGCTCTCAGAACTTCCTGTTTGTCTCTTAAACAGCATTTCACCATCATTCGTGAGCGAGGGAGGGTTCTCAAATGCCCAGCATTAGTGGGGGGGATTGCTCTATAGGGGCTGGACTGGCTGCTATGATGAGGGTAGATGTCCTAAGTCATTGGGTCATTAGCCACCCTAAGTGGGGCTGACCCTGCTCACCTAGATGTAGGCCCAGGCCTCTCCCAGAGTGGTGGACGGCCCCTTGACTCACCCACTCTTGCTTGCGGGCTGGTGCTGAGAAGGCCAGTGGTCCTCAGGGGTTTGCACCAGTACAGCCAGAGCACCCCAGCCCTGGCTGCAGCTTTTCCCTGCCCCCTCCCTGGGCTGACTCGTGCCCACCCCTGCGGCGGCGGTCTCAGCTTTGTGCTCTGTTAGGGCTGCTGGCTGTCTGAGACTTGTGGTCCTCTTGATTTGTCGCTGGAGGGGACGTGGTTACATTTGCATAATCAC
>JBAMIG010000007.1:4428307-4441377 GCA_037177335.1 Kiunga ballochi | reverse complement strand
GAGTGAAGTTTCTGCCATAAAGTGATGCAACATGTCTCACAAACACTATGTATCAAATATGCAACATCAGGCCATAAAGGGTTAAAATCATGCTGCTTGTAAATAAATCCGAGTTTAAGTCCAGAATACATCTATTATATGTTTAGAGTATATAAACCAAGCAGAGCTCATAGATCCAAAGACTCAGGTCAGCTGGTCCAGACCAGTAACCAGACCAGTAACCAGACCAGAGTCCAGACTAAACATGTAGAGGCAGCATTTAGCTCTTATGCAGCAGATAAAATGCATGAAGCCTGCATGGCTACTCTGAACAAATTGTGCTTTAAATAGTTAAAGGTTTTATGCTTTCTGTTTTTAAGTTTTATATAAAGCACTTTGAATTGTCTTGTACATGAAATGAGTACTATAATTAAATCAGTGTTGATATAGAAACATATTTTTCAGCATTTTTCTTCCTTTTTTTTTTGTTGTTTTTGAGTCTGAAAAGTCTTGCAGACAGACACAGCACATCAGAGTGCCTCCACTCATCTATTATTGTCCTGATGGGCTCACAATTTTGTGCGATTTGTGCTAATACTTGAGCATTATTTGTCAAAGAAACCTTACAAACATTATGCAAGAGCAGGCTGCTAGAATAGCAAGCGAAAGCTAGCATCATTTATTGCTACTGACATGTGTACCGTTACCTCGCCACTAAGAAGGAGCACTGCATTAAATGTTCATTTGAGACAATCCATGTGTGAAATATGTTTAAAAAACACACAAATTATAGTTACAAATGATTAGGACGAAACTTCTTACATTATTTTTCGACTCTACTTTGAGCTAAGTCTGTCTGCTTTGATGTGAGACGTGACAAGAAGCTGCCTGTGCAGATGAAGGTCAGACCGAAGTGTCGTCTGTGTCCATTGTCCCTGGTTGAAAGCTGTTGTTGACGTGTTTGTTCCTGATAGCACAAGATGAATACACTTCAAGTTTCAGACACTTCATGAGGAGGAGCACGCCTGCTGGCTTTTATCCTGTGAGACGGTGGTTTATTGTGTCTCCATAAAAGTCAGGGATTCTTCTGAAACAGCCTGACTCATTCTGCTGCGTCTCTACCGCCACACTGCTTCCCCTCAGACTGAAAGAGGGGCACACAGCAGGGATGGAGAGGCCATTTTGCCTTTTTGGAAAGGCACTTTAGCAGCTGCTGCTCTGAGTGCTTTTATCATTATATGCTACTGCAGTCTGGACATGTGTTGTGACCTTGGGAAATGGTTTTAACAGTATGTGTGTGTGAGTTAGAGAAATTGTCTGGATTGAGATGTTCCATGAAAATATAAAGCCTCTGTAGGGCAGGCGGGGGTGGATAAGGGGAAAGCTATTTGTGGGACGGGGGCACAATCCAATTTGTTTGTTCACACTCCAGCAGAGCCAGATCAGAACAATTGATACATTAGGGCTGGTTTTAGAGAGCAAATATGGCAGACAAAGAGAGAGAGAGAGAGAGAGAGAGAGAGAGAGAGAGAGAGAGGAGTACTGTATATTACACAGAAGTGCTCTGAGAGTAAATTTACCTCACGGGCCATTGCACAAGGTGCTATATGAAACTATGATAAAAAAAAAAAAGAAAAGAAATTGCTTTATTCTTCAATTTATCAATATAATTCAGTCTGTGTCGCCTGCCGTCTCATTTTGTCAGCAGGAATCTTTTGTTACAGAGGAATTTTATGGAGAAAAAGAAAAACACTTGTGAAGATTCATTCAGCGTTTGGAGATAAATGTGCTCTAGAGGGAATGATGCCTCTTTCAATTTGAACATCCCCGGCATGATGTAATATCCAAATCCTCCAAACCTGAACATGTCATATACTCCAGCAGTGACAAAGGAAATAAATCAGGAGAATACAAAGTCCTTTAATGACAATGTGGTGTTGGTTTGGCAGGGGAGTCGCAGCCGGCCTTATCAGGGAAGGCGGCACAGCCTGGCTCAGTGTGGCGCTGCGCAGAGAAAAGGGACAGCTGTTATTTCCTATTCAGCAGCAGGATCCCAGGTCTGATAATGTGTAATAATACACCATAAATTAAATCTGTCGCTTCATTGCTCTCACGGCAGCGTCTGCTGGGATAAATACCGAAGTTCAATGTCTCAAAACGAGATTTTGGCAAACCATTACGGTAGACTGTAGTAATCTTTTTTTTCTTTCCTCTTTCCATTTTTTCAATTAATAGGATTATTCATGAGGCTATGCTGGCACCGTGAGCAGGATCAGGTTTTCATACTGGATACAAGCAGGAAGATTGGATTTATGTGTGATGTCACGTGTTACAGCTTTATAAATTGATACAAATTAAATGCGAGTGAAAATCTTGGCTGGGGGATATTTTCAAACAATTTTCCTATTGATCATTTATAAACGATGGAAAAGAAACATTCGTCTCTGCCCATTTCTGCAGCACCAATTTTTGGCTCGTACAGCACTGTTTTCTTAGCTATTCAGTGCTCCATGGTGTAGCTGTGTGGAAAATAGGCCAATTTCCTGCTCAAACAGTCTGCAAAAAAGCGGCATGAATGTGCAGCTGCTGTGTGAGGGTCAATACGCGATGGAGTTTGGCTGGAAATTGTTTAAATAAGGACTCACAGAGGACACAGCCTGTGAGCAGCGCTTTTCTGGAGATTGTTTATTGATGCAGTTAAACACGGAGCAAACAGAAAATATGCAATTTCAAGAGATAAAGGTGTTCACATGTTTTCTGTGTCTAAGTAAAACAATCTAACAAATTGTAACGGAAAATGAGGCACCGACAGTAAAGTGATGCAGTCTCCTGCAGGAAACAGTTATGAGCTGTGAAAACCATCTGAAACATGAGCTTATGGTGATATAGGACAGCAAAAATATAAGAGCAGACCCTGGCATTACAAACAGAGACACACATTTAGTGCTAAATATCTCTAAAAGGATCAACAAAAGAAAAACTACCATGTGGTTTTACCTCTGCTACTGTTAAACATGGCTGTTATGTTATATTAGCATTTCTTGCTAACAAATGCTAAGAGGTTTGCTTGTTTTTTTAATTAACTAAAAAGGATTGTGTGAAAAACCAGAGCATTATTTCATTTAGAAAAAGACATTCAGCATCAAATCTCCAGTTTCTAAGTCAGTCCAGCTGCTTGTTGTTGGGTGTTTATGTGAATCACCACCACCTCTTTTCACTCTGATTCCCTCCCTGTGAAAGGCTACAGCTAGCGAGCAATGGCTGCCTGTATCTTTAAAGTGAAATAACAGAGTGAAGAAACAGCGGTCGTTGATAAAGACGTTGTCAGATAAAGAAAGGAACAGAAGCAGCTTTAACACTGGCCTTGTATTTCCATAATGGAGAGCACTGCGAGAGCAAAATGGGCAGCAATTTGATTCCTTAGCTATTTCTGGACAGGAAGCTAGCAACATAAACGTTATAAATGACCCGAAAAGGTTGCGTTGCTCTCCGTGTTTGTGCTTTCCACATATGTTTGCAGATGAGGCAAATTTAACAGCTGAAAATACTTTTTCAGATACGTGTTTATGCATAAACTACAGACACTACACCTCTTTAAATATATTTACTTTCCTTTGCATCCTTGAGCAGAGAAACAGCTAATGCTAACAGAAGCCCTTAATGTCCAAAATTAGACACACATTAGTCACTCTAATGCAAGTTTATTTATTGGGAGTATTTTATGCACATGACAGTTTAGTGCTTTACATAAAAATCAGAAGCACTACAGTAGGATATAGGGTGCAGAGATCCTTTGTAAAACTAATAACAGAAAAGGCTCAAATTAAGATATGATGCCTGAATAAAAGTTAGTGTGATAAAAAAAGGTTGGGGCAATTAGAAAGGCTTCAAACTTTGATTTAAACCACTGAGAATGTCAGCATAAAAAGTAAATGCAGACTTGACCCTGATGACCTAAGAAATCAAGCCAAAAACACAACACTGTTGGTTGTGAGATCACATGACACCCATAAAAGGCTCCTGAGTACAATATGCTCCCAAACCAGAGTTACTAATAATATTCCTCTATTGCGAATTCAAAAATGAAATAATAATCTCAATGTGGTGAAAGCACAGGAAAGAAGCTGTCAGATAATAGTCTGAATAGTCTGAACCTTTGTAACAGCAAGACAGAATTTCTTTGACTTTATTATGTTATACAGAGTACAGTAGTGTCTGATCCTCAGTTTTCTGTGGGCACATTACTAACTTTCACTGCCTCCATGGACCACACGTTTGAGCATGAAGCTCTTGTGATGAATCCAGATATGAGGATATAAATCAGTGCTCTGAATTGAGATATAGCAATGCTTGAAAACAGGTAGAATTAAAAGGTGTTATCGGGAAAATGTACACACACTCTTATTTTTCTGATAAGAAAACATTACAGTGATAACAACTCTAATGTGTGGCATTCACCAGACATATGTTTCAGCTGTCAGAGTCCCCGTTTAAAGTGTCCAGTCCAAATACTTTTAATGTTAGAGCTTCTTTGCATTCTTTATTATTATGGACAACACGTTTTACTGGATTTAAGATGACAATTAAAGTAATTTACTTCATCCAATTAATCTCTCCATCAGAACACAATACATACACTTTATGTAAGTTGATATGATGCTACTCTGCCACCAGTATATAAAATATATTTGGAGCTGATAGTATTTTTGTTAGGTTATCTATCCCATGGCCTTCGAACAAGTTTAGCTGATAAGAGGAATGAATGAAAGAAAATTAGATCAGAGGAAAAGTCATTAAATACAGGTAGTAGTTATTTCTTGTAAAAAAAAAAGTACTCAGCAGCAAGGTTACAGCATTTTATGACAAATGTATTACTCTGAAAAGTTCTTATTTCATTACCCTAAAACCCCCTCAAAAATAAAATAAAATGTTGCTTTTATTACTTCAAATTTATCTGCATCACTTCTTCATAATAAAACTGCAGATTAAAGCTGAGAAATGAAAAGGAAGCTGAAAAAAGAGGGTGTGAAAGTATAGAAGGTAAACACAGGTTACCTGGCTATTCCTTTTATTTCCTGCAGGTGATGGTCTGCATGTGCCGTCTGAGGCTCAGGACACAAAAGATCCTCAAAAGGGACGAACATCCACTCTGAATTGAAACACACATGAATCCATGGACACAAGAGTGCAGTGCAGGTATTGGTGCAGGGCCTTCGCGCCCCCCCACCCCCGTCCAAACCTCTAAACTGCTGATGTTTACTTCTGCAGCAACACAGTGAGAATTGAGAATAGAGCTGGTACCAGAACCAGAGCTGTATCTGTGTAAAAACACTTATGCACACCTTCTTCCTCTTCTTCGTCTGCTTTTTTAAATGCTGCTGGTTTGCATTTGTGCAAGCTTCTTTGTCTATATGGCAGTGTTACAGCATCACTTAGAGGCCTGGCATTAATACTACAGCATGTTTGGACACAGATCACAAATATACAACATTTCAATAAAATGTGAATAAATAATCTCTGTGGATGAGTCAGAGAGCTATCTGGTTGCCATTGTTTAATTTTCAGGTCGGGAACATAATAACAGATAAGTGCTAGCTTACGCATGGTAGCTAACTCCTGCATGCATTCAGCTCCACACAGCCTTTTAGCCACAGCTGGAATGATGATGATTTAAGAGCTGAGATGATCTGTTGCTTACTAATACTAATAACCTGTTTCAGGATGAAATGTCTCAGAGTCAGAAGTACTTACACATCACAAACTGTATAACTCAAAACAAAGCAAGCGTGCCATTGACTTTCTTGAGCATGCATTTTGCCCACATCTAGAGATCTGTTAACCTAGGAACATAGTTGTCAACAGGAGTGTCGTTTTCTTAGAAAAAATGTTTTGTTTTTTTGGTTTTGTGTTAAGAAATTCTTTATATTTTTCCCAATATTTTCTTAACCAAATACATTTGAACATGAGGTCTATTAAACTCGTTTTAATCAAAGCAAAACGTCTTAAATTAAAGGGTCTCTTAACATCATGCTTTAAAATCAGCCATGAACTATTAATTCACCTTTTTTAAGGTAAGTTAAAATGGAAACCCTGAAAAACAAGAGCACCGTGTAATTCATTTGCTGTCGATGCTTCTCTTGAGGTTCCATATATTTGATTTTGTGTCAGTCCTGCAGACAAAGAAAATCAAACCAACACTGCTTTCTTTTTCTGTATTTAATTTCTGTCTGAAAGTAATACACAAAATAAAAGCTGCTTCATTCATCTTCCCCTGCATAAAACCTCTTTTTTCAGGCAGAAAAGAAGGCAAACTCCATAAGTCTGCAGCATTGAGTCAGCCATACACAGAAAAAAAACATCTGTCTTCATCATTCTCCAGGCACAATTGATCTGCGGCTTTCTGGAAAGCATTCATTATGAAAAGTCTCATTTTTTAAACGGCCTGCTTAAAGTAGCAGCAGCCATAAATCAACCCTGAATCACAGCAAATCAGAGTGCACTCCCACTGGAATCCATTATTCCTATTATATCTGCTCTAAGTGGACATAACAGCTTAATCCAGTATCGATCTGAGCATGTGTGTTGGTCATCCCATTCAATCCAGGCTTCATATCTGGGATGCTGCTTGACGAGCCTCGCATCTGCTCTCACTTTAAATAATCACAAGGGAGAGTCAATGCGCTAGCTCGGCTAACTTCTTACTCATTAGAAAGCCTTAAATAATGTGTATGTGTGAGAATGCATGCATGTGAGGTCTAATCCTAGCTAATACTCTATTTAATACTGGAGAACTTCAGCAAGCTGGCAGTGCTACTAATTAAGTGAGCAGCAGTCTGTTCTGATGGCTCTCACACACATGAGCATAAATTATTCAAGTGGCGTTAAAATAAATAATGAATTTAATTGCAGCATTTTGGATGTGGGCGGGAGGTTAAATTATGCATGAGTTCAATATTTGTAAGTGTAATAGGAAGTAAGTGCGGTGGGTCTTTTTACAAACCGTGAGGAACAAAATACCCCACGCTCACAGCTTTTAGCCCCTTTTCATTTACAATGGAAAAATAGAGTTCAGTGGAAGTCGACAGCAGATATTAGAGTAAAAATGGAAGAAATATAGTGTTATATTGATAAGCAGTTTGAGCAACAGGTCTTGAAGCTTAATTAGATGTGTTGGTCTAATCTGGTGCAGCAGAACTGAACACAAACTGGAGACTGAGACTGGGATTGAGTTTTCAGCTGGAATTGCCAAGAAGTCTGGGATGTAAAGGTTCAAATGCTGATGCGATTTGTTGTTACATTAAAACTGTTAAAATTACAAATAAACACTATAAGCTGCTGCTATATAGCTTGGAACATTACTAGCTATGCACTGTTACAGGCCCTGTTTCATGCAAATATTAAAACTGTGCCAGTTCATTCACACCAGTTAGATGAACAAAACTGAACTAAACAAGCACACACACACACACACACACACACACACACACACACACACACACACACACACACACAATGCTCAAAAAGGAATACCAAACAAAAGAAATACATTTCTTACATTTCAATACATTTAATCCAAGCACTTTAACAAAACAGCCATTTTTTTGTTGCCAGGTTGTTTTTGCTTTCCTTACTGGATTATAGATTATAGGTATTGTTAGATGTAAACCGAGCTTGGTTGTATAGGTTGATTTACATGAGTTCACAGGTTGTAATACTGCAATACAAAATGAAATAATGCGTAAAAGTTACGGCGCAGCGTTTTATTAATTTTTTACAGGGTGCTAAATAATCTATGCAGCGCTAGAGCAGCAATAACATTGTCAGAATAGCGTCCACTCACACACAATCCACAATAGACAGGCAAATAAACAGAAACAAGGACATAATGAGGCCCAGAAATGAAGGAAACAGGCCCACAGCCTGCTAATGATTAGCATTAGCATAACTAGCTCGGTTTTACAGCTGAAAATAAACAAGTTCCAGAAAAACTTCTGATGCTTTGTTGGAAACCAAACAAGAATCAATCATTTAACCATGTCATGAAATCACATGGACTCATTTAGCTGTTGGTCTGTAGTTTTATGGTGCTATTACACATAAACTAACACACCAATAAACAAACTGAGGGCTGGACTTGACTTAACCGATTACTGTTCAGCTCCCATTACACAAGCAAAACAGGAGAAATTTATTTATGACCTAAATATTTTCTGCGGCAGCATGATATGCAGCGTTTTTTAGCCCTGGTTGCTCAAACTAAATGCTATTGAGATTTTTTTTAGTTGAGCTAACGTGCAGCATTCGGGTTTGTGGTAAACACAATGAAAACCGGATATCTTTAAAGCTTTGTGCAGATTTTTTTTAAAGCACTACACTTTTACTTTTATCATAAATGAGATGCTTTATTTTCCTTTTAACTATTCTTTGCTGCTGCCAGATTTATCCTTTACATCCAAGTCAAAGCCTGGGATTTGAATGGTCGAGCATCTATGCTTTACAGCCCAGTTTGACTCAAATCCAGTAAACTATGGAGAAAGTCAGTTATCAACTTAGTCTATTATGGCCTGGTTATCCAACTGTGAACATTTTAATTGGACTAACAAAGAAAAAATAACTGATTTTTGTCTGATTTGCATACAATTAACACAAAAAGAGATTTCTTAGGCAGAAATGTTCTGTGTGTGCAATTCTATTTTTCTAGATGATTTTCTAAAACTGAACAGAAAAGCCTCATTTGGTCTCCGGGCTTATCAGTTTATTTTAATTAAGCTTTACGTTTAAAGCACCATTTTACAACAAAGTCTCATGAAAGCATTACTAAAGATACAGTCCAGTTCATTGTACCACAGATGTAATCCATTTAAAACAAAACCATTACATGATTCGTATTAAATCATTTTATAATAACTGTTCATATAAAACAGTTCATCAGAAATAATGACCTGTTTTAGGAATTCAACTGATTGCGTTTTATACTCCTTTCATTTCAGTCTGAGCGTGTTTGGGTGGAAAGAGAGAGAAAAACAGAATCAGAACCAGAAAATGCTTCGCCTGGCTGCATTTGCAGAGGCGTCAACGAGCACCAGGACTCTAAGACACAGCTGTTCCTGCTGAGGAAGAAAAAGGAAGCAGTTTTTAACATCAGCTTTATTTTTGTAGAAGCAAAATGAAGCTTCTCTGTGATGACGGGTTTTTCATCAGAAATGGATCTTCTCTGTTTCTCTGCAGTCACATGATTTAATCATTTTATAAAAGAGTGAAGAAACTTTACTTGAAACATCTGAAATTCAAATCTCAGCTATATTTCCACAAACATCATGCAAGATCAGCTCTTTACGGGAATGTTTGCGCTCTGTGGGTCCACTTCGTGATGTACAATAGAACACACACAAAGGGTAGTTCTTGTCAGTAATGGCCTCCTGCCTCCCTCCTCCGTCTCGTCTATAAATAGGTTGAAGCGGAGCGTGAAATGAAAAGCAGGAGAACAGCATGAAATGGGACTAAAGTTGGGAAAATGGACATATTTATCCTTTTGTTTTTGAAGAAGGCTCGGGAAATAATAGTGCAATTTTTTACATAAAGCCATGCAATCTTCACAAACACTGGTGATATTATGCTCATTTTTGCAGCCTGCTCTCTTTTTATTCTGTGGTAAAATGGATCATAGTCATCTGTTGTACTAGTCTGGGTCTCTTGTTCTCATATGTAGATGAGAACTAAAAGGGGAAGAACAACAAGGATCTCTCAAAACAAGCAAAGAGCTGAAATATTTGACTCCCTGACCTGCAGCATGGGGCGTTTTTAAAGTCACCATAGACCACAGACATCACTATTTGATTGATTTCTCATTTCTAACGAATGACGCTTCTTATTATGCTTCAGCTCTCAGTTTGACTTTTGATTATTTTAGTTTTGATAGTTTAGATAAACCGTAAGATAGTTAAGTCATCATCATGATTACGAGGAGGGAATCTCCTGGGATGATACAAGCTGAGCATTGCGACCCGGGTCTGCAACAAAAATGAAAGTAATATGAAATAAAGATACCTTGATTTAGGAACAGGGAGTTTATTATCCCAGGTGGCAGGTTGAATTAAAATGGGAGGGATGGATGGATGGTGCTGCTCACAATCACAGGAAGTAAGAACTATTAGCTAAACTAGCAAATCACACAACTGTTCAATGAGATAAAACCTTACTGCACTGAATACAAGCACAACTGGAAGCGGTACCGCTTACTACTAAATAAACTGTAAAAGTGACTTATCTAACTGGCTCATGATGAATAATTTAATAAATTGATTACAGCTGTACTGACAGATTTTCCCTCCTTTTTTATTGACAGCTAAAATCAGAGGTGATGGGAGGATTTTCATACAATATTCTATATACTTTATTAGGAAGACATACTGAGGGCTGCAGGTAGTGTGATTTGAGTTCTTTTTTACTGTCCTGCATATTGAAACATCCACTCCAACTGGTTCAATGTTTCCAGTTCTGAAGTTTCTTCAAAGTATAAGTGAAGAGGGTTATGTTTTAGCTTGCCTTTTAGGTACAGATAGAAATAAAGTATGTAATAGTTCCATGAGTATAAACACGCACAGTATGTGATGCACATACTTTGACTACAGCTTTTCTCCCTTCACCTTTATTTATAATTTCAGAGTGGACCAACATTATGCTGCCAGTTTGCTGTGATAGTGTGTGCATAGCAGCTAGGTAGTAAATGAACATTTCCAATAAACATGTTCATGCACAACACTGACCTTCAGGAAGATAATGCACTGTGTTACAAAGCTCAGATCATCTCCAACTGCTTTATTGAACATGACAATGAATTCCCTGAACTCCGACAGCTTCCCCGGTCACCCAATCTCAATCCCACAGAGCAGTTTTGGGATGTGGTGGAACAGGGGAGTCTCAGCCACTGTGATGCTTCATGTCAACATGGAGCAAAATCTCAGATGTTTCCAACAACTTGTTGAATCTGACACCAAGAATTAGAGCAGTTCTGAAGAAAAAATAGGGCTCAAGGCAAGGTGCACTTCCCGAATCGGCCATGTGTGTGTGTGTGTGTGTTCCATTAGTTCATTATGGGGACATTAATCACTGGCATTTTCTCCTTTTCTTCAACACACTGAAGAAGTTATAAACACTATTCTTACATCTGAATTTTCTTTATTATTCAGGACTGTTCACCCTTTTTGCCTAAATGCACCATGGGAAAACTCACTCTTACACACTGTATGCACTAAATTGATGTCAGGGTGCTCAAAAGCATAAGATAATAAAAAAAAGCAACCTTTCATTATACACAAATTTATTCTGCAAACTACTCATCAGCATTACAGATACATATCATGCACAAAGCTCTGAGGAGTGTGTGTGTGTGTGTGTGTTTGCATGCCAGCATGTTTCTGTTTGGACACAATTAAAATGCACTCTTGGTGGTGACTGCCAATGCATCACTCTGATGATAGTGGACAGGCTGTTTGCTTTAGCTGCCGCTGATATTGAGCTTAATGATGTTGTCCTTCATTGCAACTGCTGTGGCTGACCTGCCCATCACCAGTGCATGGAAGCTGGTTTTCAATTGGTTGTATGTGTTTGTATGTCTGCATACATGTGTGGTTAGGCAGCCTGACCCTCTGGTTGGCGTGTAAATATGCTAGTTCGGATTTGCAGAGCTGCTGGGGTGGTTCTGATCATGCTACAGATGAAAAAGAAGTGATGCAGGACATCACCAGTCAATGAAAAAAGCACTCCTATTAGGTGATGCAATTTGGCAACACTGGCTCTTATTGTGAAAGTTGGATGAAAGTACACCTGGAAGGAAAGACTAATCATACATAAGCAAAGATCAGTTATCATTTAAAGTATTTTGAAACAGCATGGCTTCTTTCTTGACATGATGGAGATGACACTGACCAATAGTTTGTCATTATAGTCCACACAAGTTTACACCAATTCATTTTCTTTTAATTTCACCCGACCAATCTATTGATTAGGAAACATAAGTAGGTTTTTTCCTCATAGCAACAGAGCAGATAAACACCCTCCCTAAGCCGGGTTCCTGCTCATTTTTACCTTCAACTGGCGCCCACTGCTGCTCTGTGCATGCTCGGGTGGGGTATTAAATTGGAGAAGTAGTAGATGTTACTTGTTAAAGTAGAACTAAGTTACGTTCCAACTTTAAAACTGTTTCAGATTTGTTGGACAAAGAAGTTGTTTTTATTTTATACATTCCTGGAGCTGTGGTTGCCAGCAGAGTCTGGAAAAACCACACGTCACAACTGTTACTTCTGGGACACTGCGTCACTTAACAGCTTAGTTTTGCTTCATGCACCGTAACAGCAGAGACTGGATATAAACACACTGGCTTTTTTAAATTTGCGCTGAGGCTTATTCAGCAAAGAACAGTGGCAGAACATTGTCAGAGGGACAGAGGAAACAAAACAGGAACAAAACGCTTGAACTAACACCGTCTCAGAAAAAGAACTCTATTCTATTCTATTCTATTCTACAGGCATTTAGCAGACGCATTTATCAAAAGCGACGTACATCAGAGATACTCAGTATAAAACATACATTTACCTGCATCATGTCCACGCTAACACCTGCATCATGTCCACGTAACACCTGCATCATGTCCACGTTAACACCTGCATCATGTCCACGTAACACCTGCATAATGTCCACGTAACACCTGCATAATGTCCACGTAACACCTGCATAATGTCCACGTAACACCTGCATCATGTCCACGTAACACTTGCATCATGTCCACGTTAACACCTGCATCATGTCCATGTAACACCTGCATAATGTCCACGTAACACCTGCATCATGTCCACGTAACACTTGCATCATGTCCACGTAACACCTGCATCATGTCCATGTTAACACCTGCATCATGTCCACGTAACACCTGCATCATGTCCACGCTAACACCTGCATCATGTCCACGTAACACCTACATCATGTCCACGTTAACACCTGCATCATGTCCACGTAACACCTGCATCATGTCCACGTAACACCTGCATCATGTCCACGTTAACACCTGCATCATGTCCACGTAACACCTGCAT
>JBAMIG010000007.1:4390233-4400435 GCA_037177335.1 Kiunga ballochi | reverse complement strand
AATTTGATTTATCATCTTAATTAAGTTGCACAATGAGCAATCTTGAAGAAGAGAATGAAAATGCAGTTTGAATGATTAATTTTAACTTTTTATTTATGAGTCAAAATTTGCTGGAATGTTCAGAATAAGAAAAATGAGTTCTGGTATTGCATTTTCATTTAAATTAGTTTACACAATCGCTTCCATACTATTTGAGAAGCACTGCATTAAATCAACATGCACAACCGAGCCACAATACTAAAAAGGGAAACCAAACACTAAATCAAAACCACAAAAGTAATCAAAGTCCAAAGTCCAAAGTTCCACAAATCCATTAAACCACAATCCGCTCCTGCTGTCCCAGGGCAAACTGGTCCTAGGGGACACACAGGTCCTTTTTCCTTTTTATAGTCCAGTCTTTTCTGATTGGCAGGTGAGATGGATGATGACGTCCAGTGTGCCTGAATTTCAATCCAGATGTGGAGGGATTGCCTTGTTGTTGTTTCTAAAGACATTCTCGGGTCAAAGGTCAGGGGATGTGACAGCGACGCACACGCATACCTAACAATACCTAATCCATAGCCTGACACACAAAGCTCTCCATTCACTGTAACGCTGAGACCAGACACCTTAAATCAAAGGTTTTAGTTGTGGTATCAGTTTACATGCACCTACCAGCTCAACACTCACTATAACTAGTACCAATGCTATTGCTAATCCTCTGCTACTTGCATGACACTGTTTTATTTAACCCACCACCATTCTGCACTAAAAACACAGATCATAAAAAAAAAACAAAAAAAAAACTCGGGGTTAATTTAGTTTAATGTATTAAAAATATTCAGAACAAAATAGTTTTAGGATAAAGTGAGTTTAATGTTAGTTACCATCTATTGCAGCTATTTCCTCAACAATCAGCAGCTCTAAAGAATAATGATGAGTAGGTTTCAGCCTTCACCTGAGCACACTGCAGCAGCTGTAGCTAACGTCAAATCACTGTCTGAAAGAAAGATTTTCTGCTAATGTTACACCCTAAAATTACTGCTGCTGCTACTATTACCATTACTGCAGATGGAGGTAGTACTCCCAGCAGTGTGACTCCTGTGATTGTTAGTTCTGCTCCTGCAGCAGCAGCAGACGTGTCGGTTCAGTGAAATCTGAACTCTCTCAGTCCGAGATTCAGCCTCTTACTCGTCATTTCATCATTGGATGGTAAATTATACCAAATGAGGGGAGCCGAGCATCCTGAGAGGAACTGACAGCGTTTTGCCAATGTGTTGCCGTAGTGACAGCAGGGATGGCTCCTGATTCCCTCTTTCTCCTCATCACTCACCTTCTGCTGGATCTTCTCTCTCTGGGTGGGCACTAATGCGTGTTGTGGTTGTTACACACATTACAGCTGACGGTGTAAATGAGGTTTCTTTGTTCTCTTGTCTCTCTCTTTCTTCCTCTAATGCTGTTATGGGTGAAGGCCAGTCCCTTCCCCTCCTCCTCTTCTTTCTCCCCCCTACCTCCATTTTCCAGATCTGATTTTGCTTTCTTCTCTCCACCTCGCTGATGGTTACAGCTTAGAGTCTATTCACCAGAGAGATGAAGCAACAGCTTTCCTCTGCCCCCCCTCCTTCCTCCCTCCATCCCTCCTCTCTAAACCCCACAGACATTAATCCTTAGCTCGGGCTCAGTTTACAGACACAATAGGCCTCGAAGAATTGGACTTGAGATAATTGTGTTGCTATCCCATTTCATCTGGAATGGAATTGGGTAGTGCTCACGACATAGCTCTGAGTATCCCGCTTTTCTCCACACACACACACACACACACACACACACACTCAGACACAGATGGAGCAGGTTTTGGCGAAGGCAGTGCTATAATTATTTCCCCTTTATTCATAATCACCATCATGAAAATTCTCCAGCACAAGCTCCAGTCTACACTCCTGGCCTTGCCGTGTCTGCTTGATGTGTTGTCATGACGATATGGCAGCAATATGGTGCCTGCCAGGGGCCCCGCGTTGTCGAGCACGACTGTGGGTAATTAATGGCTGAGCCAATATGGCTGAACACCTGCTCTGGCGAGCCCCACCGGTCATCTGGGCTGGCAACCTCTCGACCCCTCGACAAACACCAGGAGGGAGGAAACGGTCGGGCGGCGACTCGTTAAAGTCGGAGAACGGCTGTGTTGGAACTGCGAACAGGTGGAAGGTGTCAGGTGGAGCATCAGGGTGGGCAGACTGACAATTCTCTGACTCGTTTGTAAGCAGCGCTGACTTTTGAGCCATAACTAGAGAGGGAAACTGCTTTCCCAAAATAATAAGGAGCCAAACGTGTGAACAATAACTCTCAAGTGGGTTTTGAGTTGCTGTCTAATTATAAGATGTGCCAGAAGGAATGTGCTCCTATTTAGCAAATTGTGAGAAGGTTAGGCGATTAATTACAAAATGCAGTTCTTCCTAAAGGTAATGGATGCTTAGGTTTAGTCTTAGACACCAAAGGCAGTGCCAAAATAAAAGATATCATTGGAATCTGTCACAAAGCTGCAACTGAGTTCTGCTGCATTTGAACAGAAATATCTGTATACCTGGTTTATTTACACAGATGTGTTCATTTAATCCTAATCTATCTGGTTAAACAGGTTTCATTCTGCAAAATTTAGCACCCTTTTGAACTTTAGCATTAATTTGAAAGTAAATCCAATAAAAAAGCAAGTCCTAAGTTTTCCTTTTGCACTTGACAAATAAATAAAGATAAAAAACTTTTTAAAATTAAAAATTAAACAAATGTGAAAAAAACTATTGTGATTAGAGAATAACTAATTGTTTTAGTGACATCAAGGAGCTTCATAGCTATCAGAACCAAAGCTTCAATGTGTCATTTCTTAAAATGATATTATGACGTGACAATAAGTCAGCAGCTGTGACCTGGCATGATAAGATTGTCCTATAAGGGGTTGCATTTTCCTTTTTATGCTAAAAAACATTTCAGAGGCTGCACTTTTTGTTCCTACCAAAGAGGTCAAATGAATATTTCTGCTTTGATTAAATGATGCTGACATTATCTAAAACAACAGATTTTGGGACGAATACCGTGATAAATATCATCACGCCAGTTGCATGTAAACGTCTGTAGCATGTCTTTAGTAACATTGTGAAACTTGCATTGATGCTTTTTTAATAAAAACGTGTTGTGTTAAGTGTGTTCATACAGTTTTGGATTGAACTTCTTACACATTACACAAAATATCTTTCCTCTTAGCTCCAGATTTTCCATCATTTGTTAAATATAGCTCTGGGCTAATCCTACACCATACTTATTTAAAATGTCAAAAAAGGCTTCTGTTTACTTAAAAACACTGTTTGTGCTGCGTCTTTGGATAAAATTAGCTTCTGACAGATGCAGATAGACAGCTGTTTCATCCAATCACCCATTAAATGTTTTAAGCGTGTTTGTCCTTTTCAAAACTTTTTTTAATGGAGAAGTTTCCAGATGGTTCAGAGTAACAAACCATCTGGTGCGTCAGGTTAGATTAGGCCGATCAACACCAGGTACATTTCCTGATTTTAAAAAACGGGTGTCTGTGATGACATCCCAATAGTTTTTTTTAATGGATATTTGATTATCTATTAAATTTAAATTGTGCATGGTTAATATAGTTTTCCAAAAAACACGAGGATACGATTTTTCAGCTAAGAAAAGACTCTTCTCTTATATGATGGGGTTGAGCAATAAAAAAAAACATTAAATGTCTTTTCCTATTTAAAAGTTCAACATGCAGAAATTGATTAACCATAGAAATAAAAAGTACAATATAGTGAGTTATTACTTCTACACAAATAAAATTACTATGAATAATACAATCTGCATGTTAGATTTCTCTAAATTAATATTCTATCAATATGTAATTACATCTTGTAACATGAGTTGCAAAAGTGACTTTTATTGACAAAATGCTATGGTTATTATTATAATTGCATTTTTAGATGAAGTAATGAGCAAATAAAAAGAAACATTTAATAAATTTGTCCATCACTAAAACTTCTTATTTACCGTCGCTGCTACAATGTCACTGACTGCATTTATTGTTTGTAAGACTTGTTGAAGCAATTAGCCTACCAAAACAGATTAAGACAACATAAAGTTTAGGTTTACTTTTATGACAACTGTGTGTGTGTGCGTGTGTGTTACAATTGTAAAATTAACTAAAATTAGGTGTGTGCCCTTGTGTTTAGAGGTGTTATTTTATATCTCCAAGTGTAGCACAACCACAGTTTTTAGCCAGCTAGTAGCATGCTTTAGCCTTTGTTGATCTACCCGTTTGGTGCTTAGCTACAGCTTTGAGTTTGATGTATGTACAGAATACATGATGCTACCAAGATGACAACAATAATAACTGATCATCTAGCTTCACTTTAGCTCTTCAGAAAGTTACAGGTGATGCTCCGTCCATCATTTACACACACTCTATGGTTAGCATACAGCTCAGTTTAGCATTAGCTTTCAAAAGCTAACTAAACTCTTCAATCACCATACAGTTCATTCAAAGCTCTTAATCAACTCAATGTTTTAGCAAAGCAGGCTATAGGTTTTCTCTTTGGCTTTAGGTCCTTTACGTTTAGCTAACTCTTTGTTAAGGCCGTTGTGTGTATTAGTGTATATGTAGGCTATGTGTGTGTGTTAGGACCCGGCTCAATGGGGAAAAGGATGTGGCATACAAATAAATGTGTGCCAGATGAAAAATAGTTGTTTACAGGTTTTTATTGTCCCACAAGACAAATTACAAGACCAAAAAGTGGACATGCCAGGGGGTGCAGTTCAAACTAAATAATCACTAATACAAGAGCAGCACCACTAACTTTAAAGAAACAGAAAAACAATACTAAAGTTTGGCCCACTCTCCACACAAAATCTACAATAAATACACACAACGGCCTTAAACGCTTCACAATTAGCAACCAGTCTATTTGTAAAAGAGAGCGAAGCGTAAAGACGTCCTGTCACTGAATAAAAGGTGCAGCTTCTTTTATCCTGGGATAATATGTGGAGCCATTGGTCTCGAGAACAGCAGTTTTCTTTATTTGTTGTTCTTAAAGATATCACACACTGTCTGTCTTTGTTGTTCTCCAGCCCTGTGTTTATCAGCCAGTTGTTTATCGGCCACATGTTCATGTACATTCGTGTGACTGGCTGTCTCCTCTCTCCTCTGGCAGCCCTCTGAAATCTTCTTTGCAAAAGGCTCCAGCAAGCAAACAGCTTGTTTTTGAAGTAAAATGGCAGAAAACAAAACCAAACATCCATCTGAAGACAACTAGGATCCAACATTACCTCTAAGGAAACAATGGCCACTTGACTGCCAAAGGTCAGGCTGTTGTGCTCTTCTGCAGCTGCAGACTGAGGCGTTTCTCTTGATACTCCTAATGAAGTTTATACAATTTATTTCTAATCTATACTCTTTGAAAAGCTAATTAAAAGACAGAAATATAAATAAAGGGAAATATATCCTACCTGTAATGTTGATGGCAGTGTTCACGGTTCTCATACTTGTTAAGCAGTTACCCTGTTGCACAAATGTTAGATACCCAAAAGCTAATGCTGTTCCTTTATATGGTGAACAGCTGCTATGAAGCACAGCAACCTGCATTTCTCAAAAACCTGTTCACAAAGCGATTTATTCAACATTAAAGCTACGAGTCCCTTCAAACTCGATGTGAGTTGATGATGTACCAGAGCCTTGGCTCATGGGGTCACGTGCCTTTTGGCATGCTGAATCAATATGTCAGAACAATACTCACAACACTTTTATGTCATTTGGTCAATGCTTATGCAAACAAACAGGCTGAAGCTTAATACCACTAAGACTTCAGGAGAAGGATCCTGGATCCATTGAGGGACAGTCCCTGTAAGGAAGTCAATACCCAAAGAGGTTATAGTGTGACTCTCTCTCTTCTTCTCTTTAAGTTGTAAGATTGTTTTGCTCAGTTTGCTTGCAAACAATGACACCCATTGTTTTGATCTACAGGCAGTATTCAACAGTGTATTTTGCTTTCCTCCTTAAAAAATTTCCACTTAAAAATAAAATAAGAAATTATGAACATACTACTTAAGATTGTTCTGATCTTTCTCTCAGACTGTGAGGAAATCACAGCAATGCTCCAACTTGGACCAAACAGGCTCAGAACCTGCTGGTGATCTCCTAAACTTCCATTACACCTAGAATTACACAGAACCTAAATACTGCAATCATTTCCAGTAATGGAAACACCTAAACCTGGAAAAGAAAATTACTTATTGCTCAAAGGTTTATGTGATCTTTCAGAAACTCTTTTTCACATTTAAACGTACCCGGACGGGCAGCGGGTCATGTGACGGGTTAAAATGGGTTTGGAGGAAGCAACTGGGACACACTAAGCCTGTGTCTCAATTCAGAGAATGCACACTTCATCGACTGCATAGCTACGTCATACTGACGCATCAAGTGCTGTCCTAAAAGTGTGCTTCTGGTCCACTCTTCAAATCATTTAGGGCTAAATTAGCTTAAAACAAGCATACATGCTATTTATCCTTCATGTTCTCCAATCACCCAGAATTCATTGCAGCCAGATAGAAATGAATAAGCAGCAGTTCATTAGCTAAGAGGCCTTTTTCAAAAGTATATATAAACGTGTTTGTCCCAGACAAAGACAGACAAACGGGAACAGCAGTGTGGTCCCATGAACACAAAATATTTTATTTCATGTGTCTGATGAGGATTATTTTTACAAGGAGAACTTTTATGAGCCGCTTCCTTCATGTGTTTGCAAAGTAAATGAAAATAAACATAATTGAATGATCTGGCTCCATTTTCTGTCCTATAAAAAGGATATTTACATGTTTTTTATGGAAGAATATGATCATTATATGGATGATACACATAGCATATAAGCGTTGCTAGGCAACACAGGACTGGAGCACTGTGGGTAATTCTCGTACAATGGTTGTCTCATTTCAAACGCAGACTACAAAGGACACTTTGTGGACTATATAGTCTGTGTACATAGTAGTATCCAGTCTCTGAATTGAGACACGGTCTAAGTTTTAAAATAAATGAAATGTAAAATGAGGGAAAATGGATTTGAACAGTTTTCACAGCAAGGACAAAACTTTAAAATAATGCAATGCAGTGACATCGCACAAGCTGCCATACAAACAGCTGGAGACCTGCGGTTTATGCAATAAATACTTTTTAAATGAAACACCAGCAAATCAAAATCGTAGTTTTTCCAAAGTTTACAAAAGTCGCTTTTTTTTTTGTAAAAAGCTGTGATGGAAACACAGCTACTCATAACAGTAAGAAAACGTGATTTTCTGCATGGTCTGATGTGAGACAAGCATCACTGGGAGATTATGTGGATAAAGCAGTGATACTGGTTATATGTTGGTTTACTCTGCTTCATAATAAAAAGTGAAAAAAATGAATTAATGTTAAAGTAAAGTCACCTGTTACATGCAGATTTGGGCTTATGTGTTTATCTGGGTGGGCAAAAATTAGATTTACCCCATTATATAATGACACAAGCAGAGGAACCAAAACTTTCTATAGTATCTATCAGATGAAATACTCTACTAGTAATTGATGCTGATAGAGTCCACACAAAGCTGCTGCTGAAATAACTGTTTCAGACCAATCAGAACATCCAGTTTGCTGTTTGAAAATCACATTTTGTGAAAATTAGTTGAGTATTCAACGAGTCACGGAGTATTTAGGAGATAGATGCATGGAAATAAACTTCAAACAAAGAATTAGTGAGGTTTATGTAAAGTAATGGGCAGAGAGATGACTGATTTAACACAGAGCAAATATAAACATATCGAGGTAAGGAGCACAGTGGCATGAAGTCCAGTCTTCCAGGACAATTCAAAGTGCTTTACATTGGATTTTTAGCCTAACTTGTATCATTGTAAATCATAAATGTTCTAGTTAGAGTTTATTGTTAGGTTAGCATTTGCATGTACAGCTGCACATCTGCACCACATGACTGGTGCAGGTCAGATCTCAGTGCGACCCTCTCCTCTGCCCTAAAACCAAGCAACACAAGGATGCCCGTGGCGAAAACATCAAAAAGGATCCGGCTGCGAATTAAAGATAGCAGGAGGTGTATATGCTCAGAGGAAGAATAGAAAGAAGAGGAGCATGTGAAGCAGGTGAACAAAACTCTGAAACCAAAACAGGACCAAAGTGGGCCCAAATGTGATGATTAGAAGGACTGATTAATTATTAGCTTAATTATCCAAAACTTCAAAAATTGTGCTTACTTTGAAATTCTCAGAGTAATTTATCACTTTGTTAGACCTAAGCAGCACACACTAAACCTTGACTAGCAACCTTCATCGTAAAGCGCTGCAAACAGTCACATAATTAGTTTCTATGAATGTCCCTTCAGTTTGTTTTGATTTACTTTTTTCCTATAGCATCGCAAGCACTTTCCTGTCTTTTCTCATTAAAAAAGAAGTGTGGTTTTGTTGTTTATACCCTCACGGTTTGCATTTTGGTGCTGATCCTTTGGCCATCAAACAAAAGCAATTAAGTACAAATCGAGTTGTGATTTTCTTATTTCATTACAAACTCATTTCTTTAACACAACACTGTTTGTGTCATGATAAAGGTCTGTGGACGGAGGGCACAGAAATTCACCTTTTTTAAAATCTTCTTCACATTTTAATATACTGGGTTTTGTTACATAATAGAATTGTGTTCATCCATAAAAACATCTTTCCTTAATAATTGTGAAGATAGAAGTAATGTGGAATTATTTCTGCCTACTCGCGTTCAACTCTAACGACCTTTCCTGTTACACTTCATCTGCTGATTATATCATTATGATATTTATAAACTGACCCACACAACCAGGTCATCAGTAACTTTCAGACCTGCTTAAGCAAAGAGAGAGAGTGTAGCTACTATTTACTGCCAGCGGTGGGTCAATGCAATCAGGCTTTATTATCCTCCTAACAGAAATAACTTGGCCCAAAAAATGGGAAATTAGTGTTTGGTGGATTTCCTCTTTGTGATAAAAATGCTTCTTCTACTTATACTGTTTATTTCCCTCGTAGATGTTACCTAAGAAACATGGTAAAATGTTTGTGAAGGATGTGCAGAAGAAACCATGAAAAATAGCCAAATCTTCTGCCCAACAGCTTATTCTGCTTTTTACTCAGTGTTGTATTAAATTAAGTTAATGATGTCTGAAGAAACACACCATCCCATACTATATGCTGCTGGGGAGCCTGTTTGCTTGACAAACATATCATATTTTTCATTGCTAATCTGTTTGTTTTTGCTCACAACTTCCATCATCCAAATCAGTAAATGGCATCAAACAAGAGTCAATAGCTGAAAGAGCCATGTGACTGTGTTGGAGAGAATCTGGTCATTTTTCACAACCCGCAATATCAGCTTTGCTGCTCATCCCACAAATGCATTTCCTTACAAATATGGCACCATTTACAAGGATAGAAAGAAAGATTTATCAGAAAGAAGCACTTTTACTACTCATCTTTACTCTTAATTTATGTGAGAGAACAAGCTGCATGGCTATTACAGATCCATGTAGATCCACGTCGATCTGTAATGTACAGGACCATTACAATGTGGAACATGTCAGCTGCTATAAATACTGGTGGACCTTACCTTGCATTTCTTTAAAAAACCTAATTTTATTCAGTTAATTTTTGTTACAGAAACGTATTGTCCTAATTTGAGTTGTTGAAGTGGTTCTTAATATATCTATTGGGGAATGCACATAATGTTTTGAATAGAATTTTTACTGCGCTGTATTGTTTTTATATCGGGTCACTGCTGTTTGCAGATGATGTGGTTCTGTTGGCTTCATCTGGTCCTGATCTCCAGCTCTCATTTGGGCAATTTGCAGCAGAGTGTGAAGCGGCCGGGATGAAAATCAGCACCTCCATTTCTGAGAACATGGTTCTCAACTGGAAATGGGTGGAGTTCCCGCTAAGAGTGGGGGATGATATCCTTCCCCAAGTGGAGGAGATTAAGTATCTCGGGGTCTTGTTCACAGATGGGTGGCGGGTAGAATGAGCGTGAGATCGGTCCGCATTACTGTGGACGCTGCACCGGTCTGTCGTGGTGGAGAGGAAGCTGAGCCGGAAGGTGAAGCTCTCGATTTACCGGTCGCTCTATGTCCCCATCCTCACCTATGGTCATGAGCTTTGGGTTGTGACCGAAA
>JBAMIG010000007.1:4297380-4308463 GCA_037177335.1 Kiunga ballochi | reverse complement strand
TATATAAAATTATACCGACACTATTTAACACCTTCTAACACCATTTAAATGCCTCTGAGTATTAATGCTCACCATGTCCATGCCTTTATTCTTCCGGAAAGATAAAGCACCATGTCACAAAGCTAAAAAATGTCCAGCTACTTCCTTGACCATGACAATGAGTCCACTGTAATGGCCTCCACAGCCACCGGATCTCAGTCCAGTAGAACACATTGGGATGTAGTGGAAAAGAACATTTCCATAATGGATGTGCCGCTGAAAGATGTGCAGCGAGTGTTTGACACTATCATGTCATTTTGGAGTAAAAGGCAGCTCTGACGGTGAACCAGTTCCCCTTCGTCGACCTAATAAAGTGTCCGGTGTGTGTGTGTGTGTGTGTGTGATTTATATTACATCAAAAGCACAAACTGAGCCTCCAAATACCACAGGTATGTCATCATCCCTTCCTGCACCACAGTAGGATCTGCCCACCTACGACCTCCTCAGATACACCAGGAGCATATAAAGCATCAGGAGAGAACCCCTCCCCCGTCCTCCCATCAATGTGGATGTCTTTTGTCCCCCGGCTGCTCACTGTTCTGCCCTGCTTGGCGGTGCTCTCACACTCCGCCTCGCTGAGTTGTCACCTGACATCTATTACATTTAAGGATCATCCTGGCATGTGTTCTTGCTGTCTCTTGCTCTCTCTCTCTCTGTCTCTCTTGCACACACACACACACACACTTTCACACCTCTCATAAGGCCAGGAGAGCTAATGACTGAGATGGCTGGGCTTTAAAAAGAGAAAAGGGAAGGTGACAAGGGATGATTCATCTGAGCTGCTCTCTTCTAGTGATGACTGACGGCTGATTTATGATTCAGCGCCGAGCCGTGAGAGCTTAGAATCATTTCCCCCCATTTCTTATTTTAATTCCTTACCGCAGGTGACGGCGGGAGGGATGGGAGCCAATTATCTTAAGTGTCTTTCTGCTCTCTGTTAGCTCCTGACAGTCGCCACTGAAAGTCTCCGGTCGGCCCACGAACAGCTGACTGCTGCCGCCTCCTCCATTACAATCAGCACTCAGGTTTTATAGCTCTGTGCTCACTTTAAAAATGCCTAAATGGGAATCTTTCTACAGCAGTTTGACCTGAAGACAAAGAGATTTTTATGCTCGCTGTCACATGCTTTGAACTAATCTTCTCATCCAATTCATTTACAAAAGAAAAATGATGTCCTGTAATTAAGACCAACGTTCCACAGTTTCATCGGGGTAAGATGCAGTTTTGCTGCCTCCAAGTTTAAAGCATTGGCTGAAACTTGATTGCATGCTGCTGTTTGCATACTGCAAAGCTCTTTTAGAAGTTTGCATTATGAAGGACTTCTAGAAAATATGCTGAGAACCACTGATTGAGAGAAGCCTTCAATCCATCTTCAGAGGAGGATTAAGACCAAGATCTTTTCAGGCGAGGAGCTTCTATGACGTCCTTCACATCATTTCCCATTTCTGCTCACTTACTGTGATTGAAATTCATAGTAATTTGTATCCAACGTGCTTTAAAATTCTGTTTGCTTCCTAATTATTCTCTGTGGAAGCTCAGACATGACAATGAAATCAATAAAACAAGACATTATGTAAAGTTTTTGGGTTTTTATCATATTAATAAGTAGCCGTGTAATAAGCATGGAAATGTTTAGTCCGACAGTCATTATCGAAACAAATCCTCTGTCGTCCAAAAGGGATTTACATAATCAACAGTGAGAGCTAATTAGACCCTCTTTCAACAGGGAAGGGTGCATCCACAGCATCAGTATCGGCACAAACCTGTGGCCCCAAACCCCCAAAATGGACTCTGGAGTCAGCCTTCTCAATACTTTGTTCATTGTATTTAACCTTTATATAGTAAATAGATTGCAGTTTTTAGCACATTTCTAATCATCTTGACCAGTCGAAGCTCTTTAACGTGTTATATTCACCCATTCAGTCACACACTCACACAGCACTGCTACATTTTATATACTGAGTGCTGTTCAATCACACACAGTTATATCCTGATACACACATCAGCAGGAGGCAACGTGAGGTTCAGTGTCTTTCCAGAGGACACTTATTTAACATGTATCGACTGAAATCGACCCACTGACTTTCAGTTTAGCAGAAGACTGCTCTTCCTCCTGAGTTACAGCCGCCCCACCTTAAAGACCCAACCTATTAAAAATAGTGAGATGCCTGCTTTTGTTATTTATTTGTTTTAAATATAAGGTCTGTATTTTTCTCTTTAATATTTTACAAAAATAAAATTTGCACGTTAACTAAAATGAATGCTTTTTAGGGGGAGATGGTGTTGAATGTGGCTGTAAAGTGCAAAGAACATTATCCTACGCAAACAATATAATTTGACTCATGATAAATTTCATGGTACCGCTTTGAATTACTCCAATCACAACCTCTGGCTAAAGTCCGATTGGTTGTATCTACATGAGCTCCTTAGTTTTTGTGTTACTGTAACACCCCACCCTCCATCATTACCATCACCTGACTACTGTTTTTTTTAACTGTAAGAGCAAGCAAAGAAATAAAATAAATAAAAAATAGAATAAAAATGACCAAGCAAATGACTTGATGCTGAAATGAGGAAACAACGCGTGTGGAATCCATCTACGCCGAGAGCCGGTCTTTTCACGTCTATATAGAAGCTGCAGTGTTAAAACCCCTGCACACCAGAGAGAAGCAATCATCACGGAAACAATACCAAGCCCAAGCAGGTAGAGCCCCCCCTGTGTGGAGGAACCTCATTATAAAAAAACACTTTAAAGTGTTACCTACTGTGGACACAGTTAAAATAAAGATTTAAGAACCCTTAAAAAAAACTGTAAGAACAAATACAAAAAAACAATAACAAAAATTTATAAAGATTTCATACTATAGTGTCCTTTAAAAAAAAATAGGGTCAAACAAAATCCAGTTAAAAGCTGAAGTAAAAAGGTGAGTCTTGAGCTTCTTTTTAAAAACATTAACAGTCTATCCAGACCTGAGTTTCTCTGGCAGACTGTTCCACAGCTGAGGGCTGTAATAATGTAAAAAGGTCTCACTATATGTTTAAGATTAAACCTTAGGAACAACTAAAAGACTATAACCAGAAGACCGGTCCACAAGGATTCATAATTGAAAACAAGATTAGACACATAAGAAAGCCTAAGTGCACTAAGACATTTTTAAACAACCTAAAAGAACCTTAAAATAAATCCTGAAATGCTTGGGTGTCAATGCAGCAACCTTAAACCTGTGGGACTTGTTCCTGCCTGCTGGTCTTCTTTAGAACTTGGCCACTGAGTTCTTAGGTAATTGTAAGCTTAAAATAGACTTTTAGGAAAGATCAGAGAGCAAGGCATTACAGTAATTCATCCATAAAAAAATCATGCATGGGCACCTCCATGCTGGCTAAAGAGTTAATTGTGGGTACTGTGGCGCAACGTTTTTAAGATGATAAAATACTGTCTTTGTTTTGTTTTTTTTGTGTGTGTGTGTGTGTGTGTGTAAGAGAAAACCCAGATTTCTAACACATTAAGTGGGATTCAAAAGTTGTCATTTTGATTAAATGATCTGTCATCTCCTGGACCAATAACTATAACCTCAGTTTTGTTATAGTTAAGCTATAAAAGGCTCTCTCCCATCCATGACTTTATATCTGAAATATAGTTTAATAGGATACTATCTTTCTCAAAGTCAGGAGACATGGCAATATAAAGCTGCGTATCATCAGCATAGCTGTGGAAGTCAATACCCTGTCTCATGGTGATATTCATGAGTGGTAAGATGTATGGATTAAAAAGTACCGGGCCTGAGATTGATCCTTGAGGCACCCCACATTTTATTTTATGGATTCTTGAGGAGCATGCATCCATTTTTACAAAAAATTCCAGATGTGTAAGATAGGAGTGAAATCTTTAAAAACAAGAACAGTAGCTGAGATAAGTACCTGCCAGTCTTTAGTTTTGTAGAATTTAGTGATCTACTGTATCAAATGCAGCGCTAAGATCCAGCAGAATAAGAACAGAACATTTCTGTTACAGATGACATCTAAGGTTATCTTGAATCTGTGGTTTTTCCTAAAATGTGCCCCCGTACAGTCCTAATTTTCCTAAAATCAGATTGACATTTTTCTTAAATACTGTTTTTAAAAAAATCACGTAAATGAATAAAAACTACTTTTTCTAAAATCTTGCTTAAAAACAGTAAGTTGGATAAAGGTCAATAATTATGAAGAATGTTAGGATAAAAACTACCCTTCTTCAGAAGGGGCCTTACCGCTGTTGTTTTAAAGGGACCAGAGAAAACATGAGTGGGAAGAGAAAAGTTCACTATGTTTAAAAACTCTGGCTTTGAGAAACCATAAAATGTTTTTTTTTATATAAGTGATGGGGGAATCTGGTCTGAAAGGAAGGTTGTTGGGTGTAACTGGGAAATAAGTTGGCCAAGTACCTTTGCATCAATGAGAATGCAATTCCCCAGTTTTCAGGATATTGGGCAACATAGTTAACAGCATAGCTAAGGAAAGCTGAAGGGAAAGGCCCCGTTGATAGACCGAGGCAGAGCCTTTATACTGTGATGCCAGCTATTCTTAGTTCAGCATCTGCTCTGTCTTATCACCGTATATGGCACATCAGACTTGCTTTGCAGTGATTACACAATGTCATGAGGCCTGCATGAGTATGAGTATTCTGGGATCCACTTGTTACATTCACATGCAGAGGTCACAGTATGTTTAGATATTGACCCACAACATCCTCTGACAAAAACTATGCCTTAGATCTGTGAAAATCAGCATTGCTTTAAGATAAAATCTGATTGCATTGATCTTACTTCTGGAGTGGTCAGGAAAGTCCTCACATGCAGCATCTGATGCTGGAGGACTTTTAAATATCTGTGTTTAATAAATTTAGAAAGTTTTAAAGATACATTTTGGATTATTTTATTGTCTGTGATGATGTTTGAAAAAGTTGGGTGTGTTTGCCTGGTGTATTGTATTTTTTATAAATGACTTGTTTCCTTATAATTTGATAATATTTCCATTTTCCACTTCCAAGTGCTCCTGTACTTTCTTTTCAATTCTTTAGATTCCTTGCTTCTTCATATTGTTCTGAATTTTGATTGAAAATGTGTTTTTTAATCAGAGCTGCTAAATCAACTGCTAATTATAGTTTACTATTTTAAAAAAAAGGTCATCATCAGAGGATACATTAGTGGACAGACCACAGGTTATGAGCAAGTCCAGGGTGTGTCCTCTGTTGTAGGGTGAGGTCTGTTGTCTAGCTCTATAATTAATCTAGCTGGCATTAATTTGGCTTCCAGTACTACAGTGAGGAACCTTGGATTTATTCTTGACCAGTATTTGTCCTTTAGCTTGCATTTAAAACAAGTATCTAGAACCTCTTTCTTCCACCTACGTAATATTGTAAAAAATTCATTATTTATGGGCTGTTCCAAATATGCCCTGAAAAGTCTCCAGCTGATCCAAAATGCTGCAGCGAGGGTTCTGATGAGAACTAGCAGAAGAGATCATATTTCTCCAGTTTTAGCATCTCTTCATTGGCTTCCTGTTAAATTTAGAATAGAGTTTAAAATTCTTCTCCTCACATATAAAGCGCTTCATGACCAAGCTCCATTATATATAAAAGACCTCATAGTTCCATATGTTCCACACAGAGCACTCGCTCTCACACTACAGGTCTACTTGTGGTTCCCAGAGTCTCTAGGAAAACGGTGGGAGAGAGAGCCTTCAGCTATCAGGCTCCTCTCTTATGTGCTCCCAGTGTGGGTCCAAGAGGCAGACACCCTCCAGACCTTTAAAATCAAGCGTAAAACCTTCATTTTTAACAAAACTTATAGTTAGGAACAGTTTTTTTTCTTTATCTTTAGGCATCTTTAACCTATTTCTTCTATTTCTGCAGGGCTTGTTGGATAAATGTTGCAGTGTTAATGTTGTTTCAATGTCCTCTGTCTTTCCTGACCTCTATCTTTCCTGTCCTCTCCACTCCAGTCAGTCGAGGCGGATGGCTGCCCTCCCTGAGCCGGGTTCTACCAGAGGTTTTGTCGTCCTGTTTAAAAGGGATTTTTCTTCCCACTGTCGCCTCATGCTTGCTCAGGCTGAGGATTGGATCAAAGTCAAGATTAAATGCAATCTTGAGGTTTCCTTTAGCTCTGCTATTTTTGATGAACTGGACCAATATGATGTCTGTGAAGCGCCCTGAGATGACAATGTCATAAAGTGGCGCTATTGAAACTCATAATGTTGAAACTGTTTAATAACTTGCAGGTGTAGGGATCGCCAGCGTTATCAATGTAAAGATAAAATCACCAGTTATTAAAATCTTGTTTATTCATTTATTAGTCAATTTGCTCTATTTTGGTCTCCATCAATTTATTTTCAGCAGGATAACTCTGGTGATACTTTGCATTGAGTAGAAACATTACTAGTGATCCATTTATCACATATACATAGAAATATCAGTAACTGAGCTTTGAGGATATAAAACTGAGGTGACATCAAGATAACATCATGATTTATTGATAGACTTCTTTGACACTGTAAGGGTCTAAAAATAACCCTTAGTGATACAGTTGGAAATTGTATCAGATATGTGACAGAGCAGGCACCTCCATCTTTAGTCAGCTTGTCACCTGTACTACCCTCCAATACTCTCCCATCAAATTACCTCCTGCTGCAATCCAATGTGACACCAGCAAGAATCACACTTCAAATGTAAAATAATTGAAACAGACACTTATTTGAGTGTGTAGCGGAAGCCTCATAGAGCAGCATATTCTACATCAGCTTAATGCACTGCGTCCATCCATGTCAGAGATAGATTATAGTGTCATAGTTACAGATAAGCCTCTTTTTAGTTAGCCCCATCGGGAGGAATGAACATTGTAGTCGTATTAAAGATAACAAGTGTTTTTATCCACGTCACTGTAGCACAGCACACATGGGGGAATAAGACGCTCATATTCTGTCAATTGAATTGTAATTGCTATTCGCCAGAGGAAACATAATTGAAAAATTGGAAGAGAGCAAAAAGTCAGCATTGTCTGCATTGTAAAGAAAGACTGGACCGAATCCTGCACAGCCGTGGGCGGCCGAAAAGACAACACACAAAAGGCTCGGCTCCTATTTTCATTGAAATCCACTTTAAAAGGAGGAAAAAAATAGAATAAATACAAAAAGAGGGTCTTTGGGTAGCAGGGGATTAAACTATGAACACAGAAATGCACCCATTCACATGGGAAGCCACCATGTTCGGTGCCAAGCCGAGCTGCGTTCCAGAGAAGTGGTGCTTGAAAAGAAAAAGGTTTGTGGGGGAAATAAAGAAGGTGAATTTGGATTGATGTGAATCACACTCGCCACTCTGGCCTGCAGCCCTTCCAGCTGGGTGTGAATCGCCTACCTGTGTCAGAGGGAAGTGTAAGAGCAACATCCAACAACAACAACAACAACCCTCCCTCCTCCAACACCGCCGCCTGCCGCCCACGTCTGCTTGGCCGGCAGGCATGTTACAGTGAGGATTAGATCGGATAATCAAAGGCATTCCACCTTCAGACTGGCACAACCTCAGGGTCCCCGTCTTCCTCGTTGCTCGCTGACGCTTTACAAACCTTCACAGGGAGCCAAACTGTGAGTCAAGCAGGACGCTGGTAAATAAGGGATGGTTTTCAGCAGCTGAGCTAAACCCACACACAGCTCAGGGAGCTCTCAGCAGAGGCCAAAGGTCAAGCAAACTATACGGCACGTACTTGGTAGTTCACTAATCCCACTGAGAGGAGAGAGTTTTGGGTAGTGGGCGGCTTAACATGCAGGCAGCAAGGTTAAAGTGTGTTTCCACCCATCTGCGGCTTCTCCGTCATGGTGGGCATTGAAATGTTACTGCAGCATTAAGAGCTTCCCCTCTTTCTTGATTTTCAATTTCATGCCACAGTAATTAAATCTGATATATGCTTTATATAGGATATTTTACTTATGTGCAGGTATGTAAGTGTAGAACAGAGTCCCAAAGTGCAAAAACAAAAGCAATCCATAGGTCCAACATAAGTACAGCATAACTAATTGGCTTCAATATGAAAATGCATCAAATTTGATCAACTTTTACAAATAAAATGACTGTTTTAGAAATAAAACCAAAGCTTTCTTTTTTTAAATAAACTTTTAAACAATTCCAATCAGTAGTTTAACATAATGAAGTACAAGAATTTCAGAATACATTAGTGGGATCAGGGCTGCACGGTGGTGTAGTGGATTAGCAATGAGGCCTTACGGGAAGAAGGTTACTGGTTTGAGCCTCAGCTGGGAGAGATCCAACTAGGTCCAATTGACCTTTCTGTGTGGTTTGCAGCCCCCTGTGACCCAGTTCTAGGAATAAGCGGTAGAAAATGGGTGGACTTGTGGAATCAAGGGGAAGTTTTTGCCAAAAAGCTTATTTCCACCAGGCCTGCTGCTCTCTTAAACGCAATTATACATATTAATTTTATTTCTCTAAATTAAATTTGCTCAAACGCATCTTTTTCTTCCTGAGAGGTATGGGTACTGCATAAACCAAATCTAAAGCCACAACCTGCATGTTATAGACACACAGTCTTCAGACAATTTCATGTTCCCCTTTAGCCATGCATATATTCAGCGACTTAGCAAATAGCAGCAACAGTCCAAGCATGTTGACATTGACGGGCAAATAAAACAACCTGTGTGGTTCTGTAACCAGAAACAGAACAAACTACTTCTAAAATAAATAGCTAATTAATAATGTGGTGAGTAGCCATAAAAGCAAAGTTGAACAAGCTCTTTCAGGAAAATGTCTTCTCTCAGGTAGTAAGTGAGTTATTATACCTTTTTTTTAACATCTTAAATGGTACACGTTCCCAGCTTCTACATAAATGGAGTATTTTTATTGTTCCTGGTGGTGATATATTTACAAACTGGATCTTCTAGTAAATCTGAGGTCCTTAAGATCCTGCAACTTTTAGATGCATCCCTTCTCCACCACACCTGAACCAAATAGCTGAGTTATGCAGCTCCACAGAGGCCTGATAAGGAGTCATTTATTTAATTCAGTTGTCTTGAGCAAGAGTTGCATCTAAAAGTAGCTGGTTGGTTCATTGAACTCCTTTGTAAAGAGTTTTTTTTTTATCTATTACCTTCTGATTAAGTTTGACAGTTATGGGAGAAATTTAAAATGAGTGTAATCGCAGAAACCATCACAATAATAACTACCTTGTTTTATTTTGGTAATTTCTTATTGTAAAACACAAAAAAAACAACAGCAACAAAAAACAAACAAAAAAAACCAGTCCACTCTTTTTATCACCAACTCTGACCATTTAGGTTATCATGTATAGGAACCTTAAAATGTGTAAAACACAGTGAAGATACATTTACTTGTATTGTTTAAATGAATTCATTTTCTTGAAAACACACGTGGAAGGTCAGTAAAGGACAAAAAAAGGTCAAATAATAAAATTCTGTTGGAAAAGAGTCTGAGTAAATGTTGCAGCAGCAAAATATTTCTGTCCTTTAAATGCAAGCCCTGTAAGAACAGTTCAGATTGTCTTCAAATTACTGTCATATTTAATGCTAATTAGGGTTAATGCTTCATTTATCGGAACAAACAGCACCGGCAGAGGGGGTAATTAAAAACCACAGGCCTTGGAGAAGCTTCTCTGTGTGTGTACTAAATGCAGGTGAATACACTTCAATAAAATCTACCTCTGTGGCGTTGTTCCTCCTCCAATAACAGTACTGGCTCTGTGGTCCCGTTGAGGTGAACCTCTCTGACATGCAGCAGTAATGAGGTCACAGTTTGGAGGCCCCAGCTGACCGAACATGACACAAACACTTCTGTGACAGCAGGTTGAGGATGAAAGCTCAGTCTGAGCCAAACAAACTGATGAGGTTAGAGAGCTCGTATCCCCTAATTCCACTGGTTGACAGTCAGTGAGAATAGGGTTGAACCAAATGCTCCAGAACCTAATCTTACTTATTCCTTTTATACAATTTTATTTTCCCTGGAATCCACAGATTACGTTGTCTGTCTGATTAGTCTCGATATCAGCACCAAAAGCACCAAACTAGAAGTGGTTAGTTTGAGACTCATAAGATACAGACCCACATCTAGCTGAGGCAAAAACCCATTAAAAAAACTGTAAAAGGAGAAACAATGCATTAGTAGCTGGAGCGAGGTGGTCATGGCTGTCCACATTTGTACCAGTGACATACCAGGTCAAAGAAATCCTGCATAATGCATTAAGGGGTCAGCAACTAAGCTTTTCTGCTTCAAATGAAATATAAGATATTTGTGTTTTTAGTACATATGAAAGTAAAGCTGATTTTATTTACACAGCCCATATCAATGTAAACAAATCACAAACTGATTCACAAACAACACAGGAGACTTTTAATTTGATATTCAGCACAAAAGACTCATTTTATTGTGATTGCATGACATCGCCTGGACATGGTCCATCGTTACCATGGGGAAACATGGCACCTAATGTAAAGCAGAAATTACAGATATTTACGGAAAGATGAGACTGGGTAAGCTCTTTACACACTCACCCTTTAATGGATTAATATATTTAAATAGTTGTTCACACTATTATGTAATTATTATTCATGTTGCAACAACTCAACACATTTAGCAATGTAGACTTATGGAGCTTTTCCACTAGTACCACTCTTCCAGGCTTAACACGACTATACCCGAAACAGAGCGTTTCCATTAGGATTTGTCAAACCGTGCGGTTATATTTATACTTTGTTATGGTTCCAAGCGTGTCAGGCCGTGTGGGTAGCGTGACGTCCACAGGCTGGTATCCATTGATTGGTCGGATGTGATCCAAAGTGTTTTGTCTTGCCCTCCCATGACTTCTCTAGATTTGTTCCATGTGTCATGTTAGTAGTTCTGTTTACTCGTTAAGTCATGTGTTCAGTTCATTGTTTTCACCTGTGTTGATTATGTTCATCTGGGTCTTGTTTGCTGTCATTTAAGTCTTTGGTTTCTGAGTTTGGGTTGCGGGTTCATTAGGTTTGTATAGTTGTCTTAGGTTTAGTTTGG
>JBAMIG010000007.1:4240066-4252799 GCA_037177335.1 Kiunga ballochi | reverse complement strand
CAGCCTATCCCCAAGGTGCATGTCTTTGGACTGTGGGAGGAAGCTGGAGTACCCGGAGAGAACCCACGCTAACACGTAGAGAACATGCAAACTCCACACAGAAAGGTTCCTGGCTGGAGTCCTGCCCACACCAAGGCTCGAACCGGCAACCTTCTTGCTGTGAGGCCACTGTGCTAACCACTCCACCGTGCAGCCTAGCATTAAAAATAATTAACACAGTTTTGTTTACTTCTGGACCGCTGGGATTGGCTCCAGACCCCCAAGCAACAAGCAGTAGGAAATGGATGGATGTTTGTTTCCAGTGGTAGCTCAGGCAGTAAGGAGCAGTATGTACCCTAAAGGTTTCTTGCGAGCAACACTGTCTTTGTCTGTAAGCAACATAACTCAAAAAGTTATGGATGGATTTTAATGAAATTTTCAGGACATGTTCGGAGCATCACTGGTAACAAATAATAAAATTTTGTTGCAGATCCTGAAAAGATTTTAGATCGCTTCGACACGTAACATTACGGTGCTGCTCTATGCGCTCTCAGAGTGTTTTTCTTCACTTCATGTAGCAGCTTTATCCTCACTGAGCTAAAGACGATCTCTGAAAGATCACAAGATGGGTAAGGACTTTTGAACATAAACTTTCACTTCAAGAAGTTGCCAGACAGCGATTTAAATAAGACACAAATAATCTGCAGACTTTGCAAAGTTTATATTTAGTTATTATTGAAGTAGTTTGTCTCACCATGTCTCGCCAAATAGATTGTGCTTGAGGCCGTATAACAAACCCATAAGTGAAAAAATAACCACTTCATTGGTTACCTGGATTTTGAATCTATTGACAGGCCTAATTCAAATGCATTGTCATCAATAACGCCCAACCCCCCGGATGTGCACTGGGATGCTTGAACACTGTGAAACAGTAAACGGCTGTAAAACAATTGAACACCAAGCAGTGCTATCCTACAGCCAAACCAGCAGATTTAATTTCTGCCAAAAATGTCAAAACCTAAACAAAGACATACCCAGCCAAAAGACAATCCATATCAAAACTGGAAAGGTATCACATGATTTGCCCCATGCTACCTGGGAAATCCAAATAAAACCTGCTGCGTCAAAAAATACATGAAATAGACAGAGACAGGAGCTGGAAGCCATGCCGCTGTCTCATGGGACCATGTCCAGGCGCATCAGAGACATCTATCAGGACATCAAGTACCAGCTGATTGACAGTGTAAGTACCAGGAAACACACTTTACAATTAGAAGACTCCACCAATGTCTCAAAGTCTGCCCAGCTGCCTGTTTTCATCAGATACAGTTTTAGTGGTGGACCTAACGAGGACATGTTGGTTTGCACCCCGCTGAAAGTGAAGTGCAGAGGCGAGGACATTTTTTTAACACTTGACAGCAAACTAAAAGAAGAGAAGCTGTTTTGGAATTACTACATGCATGGGGGCAAATAGTGCCGGAGAAAATTAAGGGCTAAAAGTAAAAATCTCATTGACGTAAACTTCACGCCCTACATTAGCTTCAGAAAGGTTCCTGTGAGTAAACACCTGAAGCCAGACCGTAAAAGTCTGCTTGAGACTGCTTTAAAAATGGTAAACCATATAAAATAAACACCTGGCTGTTTGCTACACCTTACAGCGTTTTTGGTTTAGAGGATCAGGATGAGCTCATTTAAATATACAATAAAATGTGTTTACTATATTGCAGTGGATTGCTGGGAAAGGCTCCTGCTATCATCGTCCCTTCGATGGAATAAGTGTGACAGATAATGGAGGGATATATTGTAGTGAATCATACATGGCAGTAAACAATGTTATTTTTCCGTTTGTAAAGCAGCCATTAGGAGACACATTGGAGCAAACACACTGGTTCGCTGCATCACAGGAAAAATGACCTATTGTGTCTCACAAAGCTTCTTTTACACAAAGAGGACCTGTTGCCTGAAACCACTGGTGAAAATGAAAGTGGTAAAGACACTCCTGCTGCTGATGTAGCAGCTGACAAGGTTCAGCACAAACAGGAAAAACCTTAATTCATACTGATGTGTCTGTGAAGGTTCTCAGTCATCCAGGTAATTTTCAATCGTTTTGAAAATGACCTGGATGACTGGATTGATCATTTTCAATTTTGACCTTGTATAGACCAGCTAAGCTTGTTTAGCTCTTTGAAAACATCAGTATGATAAATTGTGGAGAGTTGAATCAAGCCGTCTGGACTTGTAGAGTTGAGGAGAAAACGTTTTGCGGCTTAACCAAGCAGCTTCATCAGTTCTAATGCTGTTCTGGTGAGGAAACAGGTTATAAAGGATCCACCAGGGGCGTGTGCCTATGACGACTATAAGTATGCAAACCCTTCGCATACTGGTGGATCCTTTATAAGCTTGGTGTTTATAAGGATCCACCAGTATAGTACCAGTATTATAAAACGCATCATGGACACACCACATAAAACAATCAGAACCCAACTTTATTTTTACAACAGATGCAACAGAAATCTATCAAAATCTTTCAGAAGACTTTTGATTCATCTTTGTTCTTTGTGATCCATCTGGCTTACTCTCTGCTAAGAGTTTTCTTTATGTTACATCGTTGCATCAACATTCTTCGCTTTAAGGCAGATTTATATGCGCACAAACTGCTGGGAAAAGGTGACTGTATATTCAAACCCATTTGATTTTATTCAGGAGTTGACTTGTCTTTGAACTGGTGTTAAATTAAGATGCATCCATCTCGCTCTGTTGATGTTTTCTGCTTTTAAAGCAGCTGAATGTTTTTTCCGACCTTTGATTCGAGTGGTTACTGCTCATTAGAGTGAAATATGTTTTTCTGATATGCTAACAGCATCAGGCTTCCTTCATACTGATCAATTTACTGCTAAAACCTTTTCACATCCCTGCTGAGTTATTAATATTTCTGTAGATACAAATGAACCAGGTCAAGGCCCCAAGAGAAACATGGAAATTTCCTTTTCATTCCATTCTCCTACACACACAGCCTGTGGATTAAATTTTGAATCGGCTGTTTAATCCTCTGAGTAATGATGGGAGTTGTTTCTTGATGACTGCTTGTCTTAGAAGGCAGGTCTGCCTCCACAAGGGAAATTAAATGCAATCCACATTCCCACTATCAGGTCCATGATGCCACCGTACACCACAGTAGTGCCATCGCTTCTTATTATTCAGATCAATGTTAAATTATCAGTGATGTAACAGCAATAATATGTTATTATAACACGTTGCTTGTGTTTGAATAGCAACGCTGCCTGTGTGAGTGCTGTCAAACTAATGTCTAATGACCTTTTTCTGGAGTTTAGTCTAAAAACTTATACAACAATCACCATTTTATTAAGTTATAATCAAAGAAACTGTACTTTACATTATGTTTTCTGGCTTTGCTTTTCCATTAAAGCCTGTGGATAAATAAGTTTAAACCTTCAACCGGTTGCGTGCATGAATTGGAACAAATTCAGCCTTTGTGTTGTTTTCTGCTGTTTCCTCAACTGAGGGAAATTTATACCCTCATTGTCTGATTCACCTGCTGCATATCATACCTGTTCAAAGAAATTATTACTGACAATATTGAACCCGTATCACCTGCCTGAACTTTTAAAACATAATAAAAATGGACTCATTTATGATTTAGATTATTGTCACAATGAATTGTTCAGAATCAGAGTGTCACTGTGTCATAAATGGTTATTTAAGCTGCAGAAGAAACACGTCAAATGTCCGCCATAAATCTATGGTGTTCTGGAACAATGAGATTATCTTCCTCACATGGTCTGCGTTATCTTCAAAAAAGACCAGGACACATAAGGACCAAGCCTTCAGTGACTATATAAGGATGCATACATTATAATCAGAGTAAATTAGCTAAGATATGAAATTTCCCACACCAGACTGTTCAGTGTTTATTCACTCTAGTGAATAAATGTGTGACTGGTGCACATCAAAGCCATGATAGTGGAGAAACAGGCAGATTTTATCTATATATTAACCACATTATTTCCAAGCAGATGATTCTGATGACTGTCAACTAAAACATTGTAATGCAAATCCAACAATGAGTTTGTCGAGACAAGCAGCCGATGGAGGCAACGCTTCAAATGACAGAGGGGCTATTCCACCCAATGGTGCCATTTCACTCCTAATGACATTTTTTGTATAAATACACATGAAAATTAATTGTAAAAATCCTTTCTTTACTTAGCTAACTGTCCTGCACAATTATCTAATCCCAAATTTAAGCTATGTGCTGGGAAGATTAATAAAACCTACACTTCAAACACTGTTTATTTCACCTGATCACTCCATAACATTGAACTTTGTAATTAAATATGATTGTTAAATCATAAATCTATTTGAGGTTTTTTTGCATTTCTGAATAATTCAATATTTCATCTATTCTTTACAAAACAAATTTTAAAAACCAGATAGTTTTTTTTTTTTTATAAAAGCACACATTTTAGTCATGCCCCTGGGTTTTCATTCAGTCCTGTTACCCTGATTCCACAAGTCACGTCCACAACAAGTAGCATCAGCTAGATCTTTTGAAGGCCACAAAGTGACCAAAACTAAGCCCTCTTTTTCATTTTTCTGATTTATTTTGATTGTACTACAAATATTGTCAGAGGTCAATGTTAGCAAACTGTCCTCTAACTTAAATTCTGCATTATTTATCAATTGTTTATTTTAAAAATAGACATTTTGCTCATCATATTTTTGCTAACTCTATACTAAAAACTCAGTCCTGTTACTTTCAGTCCTGTTATTAATTTTATTAGTAAAATGACTATCTGTATCTGTAACATGGGAATAACACCCATTAGGGGGAAAATCCCAGATGGTGAAATCAAACAAAGAAAATAAGTGTTACTTAAAGGTGGTTACACATTTTGTAATTTCTCCATGTTTACATTTTTTTCTACCAGTTAATCTAACGTTGATTGAAGGCATTAGTGTTTAATAAAGCTTTCTAAAATGAATTATCATTTCTTTTGGACTTTTAGTTTGTCACTGCTTACTATGCAGACATAACCAAACATCCATCTAATTGTTGTGTCAATGACATTTTTTGCAACTAAATCTTATTTTCTATCTGTCAAACTGTTTGATTATTGAAATTTCCCATATTTATTAATATTTATTTAAATGCAAGAAATGGAAGAAATATTGTGTGTTAGTGGAAGGCTGGCAGTAAAAGAGAGCCTGAAGAGATCCAATTTGAAACAGGTGTTTTGCTAAATTGTCTGTGTCAACATAATAACCTACTTGTTTATCTCCTGAGTTAAAAGCCATTTTCATGCTATAACACATGGCTTAACACATAGACAAACAAAAAGAAACATTCCTCTGGACAGTTTCTTTTCTCACTGTTAGTCCGTCTCCTATCGGACTATTGTCAGTGTTCACAGAAAGACCTTCAGAGTCTGATAAAAAACTACTGAATGAAAATACTTTAAACCATTACAACAAAACCTGGCTGCTTGAAAGAATGTTTAAAAATGGCTCTACTGAGGTTTTTTAACAGTACTTACTTCAAAACGTAATTGTTAAAAGAGACTTTTTTCAACTAATGCTAGCAAAGCTATGTTTACATTAGCATGCTACAAGCTTAAATTAGCATTCATACAGGCTGATGTTCCTCCTTGCCTTTCACACAAAAGAGCAAGACTACAGAGCACACATTGGGCCTACAGAAAAGATTTTATGGGAAACTGAAGGACATACTGTAACTGCTGAAAATAAATTTACAGAACGGCAGTCTGGTTTGGCAGTGAGCAGCACCATGAAGTAACACACTCCATTGCACGATCCACCTCCAGATTTTAGCGGTGGTGGAGATAAGAATCTCCTTCTGCTAGTGTCAATATTGTCAAACATTTTCAAAGAGCCTGTGAACAGAACAGCGTACAAGTGTTGGCTGAAAAATACAGATTTGAGGCTACTCCTCCTCCTCCAGAACGAAGAGAAAGAGCTGAGGATGTCACACCGAAATAATCTAATCCCTTAAGCATGGGAGGAAATTTGTGGCAAGACTAAGAAAAGAAATAAAACAGCTGAGAAAATATATTTTCTCTGCTGAATGACAGCAACTGCCAGCACAACACCACCTCAGGCAACAACAATCAGCGCAAGAAAAAAAACTCTAAATGAAAAACAGGCGAGTCTGAGAGGAAGAGAGATGGAGTGAAATGGAGACAGCGACAAATAGGAAGAGAGAGATAACAGGCGAAAAAATTAACGGCGGAGTGATGTAAAGTGGAGCCTGGAGGCCGACACCTGTCACTGCCATTTAAACCCTTTTACTAAACCTTATCAGGATAAGTCAGGAAATGAAACATCCAGGCATTCCTCACTTTGTCCCTGTCAGAACACCATGACCAGGACGATGTCAAGGCGACAGCGATGGCCTGAGATGAATAAAACATCTCTGCACCTTCTGAAAAACTGACTGCACAGTGGAAATGTTCATGTGTAGCTGCATGCCTTTCGAGTGATACACCGGAAGTTTTCTACAAAGTCTCTTGATAAGAGGATGAATACTATTCATGCTAAATGTTAACCTGGTGCTCGTACTATGTATTGATACCTTCTAGCTGCTTCCTGAGGGGAATGGCTATTACAAATCTTCATCAAGTTACAACTGAGTCGGCCATTAAAATTTTACGATTGATCTAAACCCCAACAGAATTCATCATTTGTGTCTTTTTGCTGTACATTAAGATTTATAAATGTTTAATTTAAAAACTGCTCCTCATTAATAAATGATAAAATGAGCCACTTTTTAAAAACTTGATGTTTTATAATTCATCTTGCCATTTTTGTCAACATGGAGTCTGCCAACTCCAAATGCAAAACTGCTCTACAAGACTTTATAATCACAACCTAGGCCTTTTTAAAGTAAGAACAGCTGTATTAATTTTAGCAATTAACCTGGATAAATCCCCATAATGGGTCAAAGAGATTTCTGGTATTGTCTGTATTTCATCATATTCCTTTAGCTTTAACTGAAAACAACACAATGATAGATATTTAACATAAAAAATCTATTTTCCTGAATAAAGTTGCCTGAATAATGCCTATTAAAATCCTTAATTTTGTAAATATTTTAGGATTTTGATTATTTGGTCTTCCTGCAGAAGATATACAGACGTATCTTTAATGAAAAGTGATTTTATTCACTTAAACTAAATTTTTCTCAAACATTGCAAATGCTTTAGTCAAGCAGAAACATAATCTAAAGTGACAGACACCAAGATGTCTGAACACATGTCAGGTTTCACATAAACATTCTGTTTCTAAAGCTGAGTGCATTTTTCATGCAGTCAGATTCTCTTCAAGGATGATTTTCTTATCCAATCTGCGTGTAGACACAAATAAATCAGTCCGAATCATTGCATGAGGTGTGCACACCCATCAGATGGAAACTGTGACAGTTTTTGACAATTCTACCAAAAGTTATTCATTTATTATCTTCACATCTTGCTGATGCAATCTGCAGAAACAGGAGTTCAAAGGGTGCTGACGTCACACAGGTTTATTCCAGTCGCCATTGTTTTTCTCATAAATCACGTTTGGCTGCCTCAAAGATGGGAACATGTATGTACATGAGTTCAGCTTGGTAACATGTCAGGAAGCAACACAAACACACTCATTATGCTGATATCACTTACACTACAAATGCAATGGTGGCTTCTTCATACTGTAGGTTTAAAAAAAGATGATGTCACACACCTGAAGACAACATGCAAGTGTGATTGACAGCAGATTAAAACAGGTGGAGGTCACCTGGATGTCAGTAAAGTTCTGGTTTAAAAGAAAACAATATAAAGACCTGATTGGGGGTGTGCCGGGCGGATGTGGCGACCATGCTGGTTCAATGTCCAACAGTGTCTGTGACTGTGTCTCAATTCAGAGACTGCACACTTCTATGTACGCAGACTATGTTGTCCACAAAGTGTCCTTCATAGTCTGCGTACTGCAAAGTACTCCTTCCGTTTGAAATGAGACGCCCCCGACTGTAGGAGAATTACCCATAATGCCCCAGTCCTCTGTTGCCTAGCAACATCTAATGCTGTGTGTATCATCCATATTGCGATCATATTCTTCCACAAAAAACATGAAAATATCCTTTTATAGGACAGAAAATGAAGCCAGATAGTTCACTGTTTATTTATTTACCTTAACTTACAAACACATGGAGGAGGCGGCCCAGAAGAGTTCTCCTCGTGACAAATAATCCTCGTCTGATGCATTAATAACATTAATTTGTGTTTATACTGTAGGATTCACTGCTGTCCCCGCTTGTCGGCTGGGACAAATACGTGTTTATATATTTATTTATAAAACATTCTCACAGGCCGTAAACTGCTTCTTATTCATTTCTATCTGGCGTGCAATGAATTCTGGGTAATTGGAGACTGCAAAGGATACATAGCATGTACACTTGTTTTAAGCTAGCTCAGCCCCAAACGAAGCGCGCATTTAAAGTCTGGATCTGAAGCGCACTTCGACTTGGAACAGCACTTGGTGCGCCAGTATGACGTATGCGGTCTGCAAATCCACACTTTAAAGTATGCAGTCTCTGAATTGAGATACAGCCTGTGTCTTTTACCAAAACCACGTGTGTTAGCTTACAGGTGCTTAACAAAAAGCAACAGATAATCATACATCCTCTGAAAGTCCCGGAGTTGCAGAAGTTACGGGCTCCTCCATCGGTTCTGTGTGCTGCTGGAACTCTGGGGGATCTGACAGGGAGTTGAATCAGGACCGATTCTAGCCAACTTCTCTGTAGCACAGATGAAACTTGGGTTAGTTTTTGAGAAACATTGATAATCATGTTGGTAAACAGACTTCTGGGAGGATGGGCACTATGTTTTTACCAGCTGGCACTGTGGGAAAAGGCTCTGGCAATATGCAGCTTTTGTTTAGGAAGTATGAAAAGACAAGGAGAACAAACTGTCTCTATTGCTCCTCGTGAATCAGAAAAGGATGTCCACTCTTAGGGAAAGGCAGGCACAAAGAAATTTTGGCTATTTCTTTGGTAAAAGAGGGAAATTAAATCCTACTGTTTAATACATTGGTTTTAAATTTCTTCCTGATGCGAGTGAACACAACAAAACACATTTTCTTCATAGCCAGGATGGGAGGATTGGACAAGTTTTCCAGGAGGAAAAAGGATTTTTAGATGGTTCTGATAAAAAAAACCCTCAAACACTCTTATGTTTTCCATCACTGGAATGTAGAGCGAGATGATAAAGTTAAATATTTCACCAAATGAGCCACGAAATGCTTTCAAACAATCTAATAAACCTCAGCTCAACTGGTGAAAGTGGCAGAAGTTGCAGGTATAATTGTCAACTGAGGATCTCAGCCTTCCTTTCCACACAAAGGAGGAAGGAGACGGTGATGAAGAGCAGGAAGTGCAGCCTATGAAGCTCTATGTCAGAGCTGCTTGTGGTCCTTTAAGGGGGCACTGCTGCTTCTGCTGCTTCTGCTGCTTCTGCTTGTGACACGAGTGAACAAATTGCATTGGTTCCTCTGTTTGCTGACTCGGAAGTTGACCCATATTTCCCTGCTTTTCAGTGAGGACATGAGGACACTGAACTGCTTGCCTCCTCTTGTTTTAGGGGAACATTTTGGGTCAGTTTAGATTAGCAACAGAGAACTTTAGGCATGTTAACCTATTGAGTACGTCATCAAAACTTGTTCTGTGTTAAGAAATGAGCCTTTTGTTGAGTTTGTGCAAGAAAAACAGGACTTTATGTAATGTCAGGGATAAAAAAAAAGATATTATACAAGTGCCCATGCATTGTTTCGATCTTGTAGACGAAGACTAAAAAATGTGTTTAAAAATGTCACAAGAAAACTTACATATATAATATACACGGCTGTTACATTTCCACTCTACATTTGGGGTGCTGTCATCTGATATGAGGAGTTTGCTGCCATAAAGGTAAAGCACAGTATGAAGTCTTGGTTCCTGGCCTCTCTTTGCCGACAACTCAGACCAGGATTTGTTTCCCAGACCTGTCCTTTGCATTATACTGGCCTTTTCCCCTCCCATGGAAACACATGGGTTCTGCTCAAAGGATCAAAATGCTAAGACACCAGTGAATGAACATCAAACACTCAGATAAGTGGGAAGACATGTGTTTCTTACTTTCACACATGCCTGTAGCCAAGTTAACACAACCAGTAAATGAAGTGATGTAACATTCAACTAAAAGTTACACACTTATATAGCTCCATCCATTCCCCGATCATCCTCAAAACCTGTTTCACTTTTGGAACAATGTTAATTCAGGTGTTGTGTTTGCCTCAAAGTGATGTTTACGGTGATGTGGTCTGAGAGACACTTTACAGTAAGAGATAAGAACGTGTACAAAAAGGGTTCTACTCAAGCCATTCTGATTATCTGTCCTTACAGAGGAACACAAAAACAGAATTACAAGAGTTTTCATTACATTGCATTCAGAAGGAAATTAATTAACAATTCAATAAAACTAATATAATACAGTGTTCTTTTACCCAGGTTTTTCTGTGTGACTTCATCTCATCGTACATTTAGAGGAGAAAATAACATAAAATTACACTTTTGTCTAATTCTGATCACAGATATATTATATATTTATATATTTTTTATATATTTTTTTCAATCCCGGTACTCAGGAGAGCCTGTATGTTTTAGAAGTTCATTCTTTTCCATCAGGTGAGTTGGAAACATCTCTAACATGGAGGGCAGGGGGTCAGAATTATGAAACATGGTTATAGATGTGGAATGGCAAACTCATCTTTATTTTCCCACGACATAAACTATGCAAAATATTTATGTTTACAGTTAAACAGTGAGCAAAGCAATTATTAAATAATGGTAGAAAGCTGTATAATACTGTAAGCAATAAAAACGTTGATTTTCCACTGAAGAGAAGAAAGACATTAAATAAAGACAAATATTTAGCTCAATGTCAAAGACTTTTACTGATGAATGCAAAAGCTAAAGTTTTTATCTGAGTGTATTTTTGCAAGAGAACAGAGTTGTGTGTAGTAAAATCATGATGGTAACAAATGCACACACACATTTATGAATGTATCCAAATGTTTAGCATCACTGCTGCAGCACATTTAAGTGTTGAAGCAACAGTAATCCATCATTATTTCTGCTTCCAAAGTCCAGTTTGGCAGCAGATGTGAGTGAGGAGAGTTCAGAGGGAGACCTTCATGCCCTTGCTTTCTATGGAAAAACACCACAATTCACTGAATTCACTGAGTTCACTGCATTTTCTTCTTCTTCTTCTATTTTTTATGTCCATTTGCATAAAAAATACCCAGTATGTTGGTCTAACTTTTAATTATTTTCATTTGATTTAGGATTTTATTTTTGCAATGTTTATTATTGTTTTGTTTTTTTTTTACATCTGCAATCCTTTAATGTTGTTTGTAAGGTCCTTTGGATTGTCTTGTGCACAAAATGTCCTGTACAAAAAAACTCACCTTGTCTTCCTCCTTAAATCCCCATTCTTCCTCATCCCAATGCTCATTTTCCCCTCAAAGCAAATCCTCTTAACCGTGCCTACATGAAAACACATAAACACGTGAACCCAATAAAGTTAAAGATGAGCCTATAAAACATTTACACCGTTAACCTTTTGTGCTAAACTTCTTTTTACATTGAACAATATGCAAAACAATATAATAATCTTTCTTTAAAAGTTATTAAAAACAACAGAATAGGAGTTTTGCTGACACAATCACTTCAAATCAACACAATCAACTAAATATGTTACTGAAAACACACCTATATGACACGGTGTTGAAGCGGCAGTAATGGTTAAGGCTGTAAAGCTGATCTGAGGCTTTCAGGGAGTTTTTTTCTAGAAATCTGGAGCATAGAAGCTGAACGCAGCTTCTTCATGGCTGATTCAAATTCAAGAAAACCAAGAAAAGACCGGATCCAGATGACTTGAGACATCTGGTCTTTAGAGAATTAGCCGAGGACATTGTTCAAGAAAAGGCTGATTAGAGACTCTATATTGCCCATAGGAGTGAGTGAGTGAGTGTGTATGGTTGTTTGTCTATGTGTGTTTGCCCCATGATGCACTGGTGACCTGTCCAGGGTGTACCCCGCCTCTCCCTCAATGTCAACTGGGATTGGATCCAGCGCCCTGCAACCCCGTTCAGGGAATAAGCGGTGGAAAATGGATGGATGGATGGATGGATGGCATGGTTCAAGAAGACATTCATGCCTGTTGCCCCTAAACCATTCAGAGTTCTGTAGTCTATCCTTTGTCAGTGTAAAGACCTCAGAACTGGACTCATGTGGTCTCAGTGGAGACTTCAGCAGTAGATTCTGAATGAGCTGCAGGTATATTGTTTTTAGGAAGACCTGTAACAAACACAGCTTGTGTTACACCCCTGAAAAGGGGAATATTAGAAAAAAAACACGGACACGGTGTTACTGCTTTCACGCCAGTGCTGTAATGGACGAGCAGAAGCAACACGTTTCCCCTATGTTAGCTCAGACGCTATTAATCAATATACGATCAGCAGATAAAACTCTCTAAATACAAACTTTGAGTTTGCGGATATGGGCATCGTTGTACCTGGTCTCTCTAGCAGTGGTCTGATTGAGAACAGGTGTTAGGAGGAAAGGGTGTGCGTGCATCTGGTGCGCTCGGGTGTGGACTGGCCTCCGGGGGGTGGCGGTCTGGGGGCCTTGCCTCTCATGGGCGCT
>JBAMIG010000007.1:4172769-4188814 GCA_037177335.1 Kiunga ballochi | reverse complement strand
AGCAGGTAAAGGCTGTAAAGCTAGCCAGGGGTGTGGCTGAGGGGGAGGAGGGGGAGGGTAGAGCAGGTTGGAACATCAAGTTATTATTATTGTTAGAACATTATGGCTTCAGTTATACGCAGTTGATGCCCCGTTGTGTTTGATTGTGACATTACTCCACTGATACAGATTTTATTGATTTTATTTTTTACAAAAACTAATAAAAAGGTTCAACTTTTCCCAAGTTTGGTTGCTACAAAGACAACGGTTAATGTGTTTCGTCCTCAGAACTGGGATCAAACAGGAAAACTCTTCCAGTCATCAATGTTCGAATCAACATCTCACCACAAATCTGAGAAGATGTGTGAGAATCATGAGAGGAATGTTCTCATTATGAGGCTGAGTCATTAAACTGGGAGATAATTTGGCCATTTAAGAAACTGTGAGCATAGAAAGCAGACATATTAATATGAAATGATGGACTTTTCTGAGTATTCCAGCAACTTGCTGCTTCCTGCTTTTTCTCCTTAACCGAAAGCTCGGAAGATATTTCGAGCAAAGCAATACCGCTCATCTGTTTAAAGCTGTTCTTCATTACCACTCCCCTGCCTCTTTTTTGGGATGTCTTCTCTCAAAGCTCGGAGCATTAAAAATTGAAAGCGCTCTTTGTGTTGATGCAGAGGGAAGGGAGGGCAGAGAGAAAACAGCAATGGCGCTCTTTTGAGTGCTACTCCTGTGCTCTTGAAAAGCTGACATCAATGAAATGGGAATGTAAAAGATTTTTTTTCTTTCCTTAAAATAGGGGAAAAGCAGAAGACGACATGAAGAAGTTGTTGTCACTCTGTTTGTTTTTAATGTTGGGATGTTAAAAAAAAAGCTGTCGGAGTACGGTGGTTGCGGGGAGATGAACACGTACAGTACAGGATGTTAGATCTTTCTCCCTGAGGAGACTGGCACAGAAAAAAATAATAAAGCAGTACACATCATAGCTGCTGCGTTCACATCCAACATCCAGCAGCTCCTCAGTCACTGATTCATGTTCTGCAATTCCAGCAGGCCTTTTTAAGTGGAGATTAATAAAGCTCAATATTATCATTATTATGAGTTATTATTATGGCAAAATGATGTCAGCTCACAACCTAATAGATGAGAGAAAATGAGGAAACAGAAAAGGAAGAGGCCAAGCAGGAGAAAGCCAGACGAGAGGCCTGGACAATGATCAATGGCTTAATCTCCAGGACCCCTGATCTTATCATAATCATGTTTAATTCTGCTTAGGCTCTGCAGTGTAACCTCCACAGTCCAATCAGGGAATATGAGATGAATGTAGAGTTTAAAGGATTTTTTTTCTGACATCACTGAAATAAAGAAGAAAAGTAATCCTTGACTTCCTAATTGTTTGGGCCACAGGGGGTGGGGAGTTCGAGCGGAGGTGCAATGCCACATGCTGAAAGGGAACAGCTGTGCTGAGTGTGTGGCACAGGTGGTGGAAAAGGCCACCCACGACCTGGAGGGATTTCAATTGATCTCAGCTTGAAGCTCAGCTGAAAGAACTCCAAGTCGCCTTTGCCTTGCATGCTGCTCTGTGAGTGTGTAGGCGTTTTGTCCGTTAACCTCGTAAGCCTCAGGCTATTTTAGGACTTTTCCGCCTGGAAGAAAAAAAATATCCAGTTTAGCTGACATCTCTAAGGCTTGTGGGGTTGGAAACACCTGGGGCTTTTAAATCCAGAGATGTGTACAGAGAGAGACATGGGGAGATTGTCAACAAGTTACAATCATGTGATTGAACGTGTTTTTAAAAATCTCACCAACTTTTTTATTTTTATGGGATGTTGCTGGCCTCTTAACCTTTTTAAAATGGCAGCAGATGATAGTTTTGTAATAGCGAGATTACAACAAACACCTGCAAGCACTTGAGGGCAATGGCAGACCAGTTTACGGCTACTTAATTAACACCCACCAGTCATCCAAATGGGAGTTGCACTTAATTTTGGCAGGTAGAAATGAAGAATTGCTATTGTGGTTCGGCGTTTCTGCTCTGCCTTGTCAGTGCTCATCAACAGTCTGATTCAGCCCACCTGGGTTTTGCTGATTGCTCCCTTGTTTCACCTGTTCACAGCACTTCCTAAACCGTCTCTAGCATAATGCATGCATGATGGGTGTTATGATGTCATGTTAAGTTGAAATTTGTCTGTAATCTGTTTAATCAAGCACTTAGACTGACAGCAGAAAGGGGTCCTTGGGTGGAACTATTAGCTGAGTGTGGCTGTGTCCGAATGTATACCCTATGCCCTAACCCCTCATTCACTACATAGGGCTGCACTATATAGCACCCTACCTAGTGCCCTTATTCTGTTGGCGATTCGGACACGAAGCTCACTACTTTTGCGCTGTTGGACGTTGCGTGATTACCAGCTGTAACTATGGCAACCTTAAAGACCTCGTTGAAAATACGATAAAAATCGTCAGAAAAGATATTATATCTTCTCTTTATATTTAATTCTTTTTTGTACTGTATCTACTCAATGAAAACACAATTAAAATGTATGACCTATAATGTTTTGTTAACTTTTTTTAATGTTCGTGTTATATCCGCCATTGTAAGCTGCCTCCCGCAATGCATTGGGGTCTATATTGTCCCGTCTAGTGACCATCAATGCTCACTACTTTTCAAGGTGCATTGTGGGTAACTTTTTTCTGAAAGTACGTTTGGACACCCCTACAAAATGGCGTGTCCACTATATAGGTAACTATGTAGGGAATAGGGTGCACATTCGGACACAGCCTGTGTTGAGTTTTTTTTGCTAGTCCAGAGTAAGTCAAACCATGGTATTGTTGGAACCTGAAAATATCACAATGGGGCAGACAGAAATGTGCAGTGGGCAACATGCATGCATACTATGCCTCAGCCCCCACCTTCTTTCTTTTTGTCATCAAGAAATGTTTTCATTAATGAGACTGGGTTGTTTCTGCAGCCGGGGATCAGACCGCTAGGGCTCCCGCCCTGGGCCGCCGCCCGACTCCAATTTCTGCACCCGACCTCTACGGCCCCTCCTGCAGCTGGTGATCACCTCCAGTGGTCTCACCTCCAGTGTCAATCAGCTGGTGAGACACCTGGCTGCAATTAAAAAGCAGCCATTTCTGAAATGACCTAAACACCTCGTCTATTCTTCTTTACAACATCTCTAATAGTTTTGGTTTTTATGTAAAGCACTTATTATTATCTTGTACATGAAAGGTGCTTGACAAAGAAACGTGCTTTGCCTTACATTAGCTCAATCATAAGCCATTATTTTCGTCATCTTTTGGTGTGGAGTTTAGTTTCCCAAAGTGCAACATTTCTTTGAAGGTTTAGTAAACGTGCTACTCTGGTTGGCTGCTTCCGCCATCTGAAAACTCTGACAGAAAGAGCTGTTAAACTTTACGTCTCCAAAGCCGAGCGTCTGCTCAGGAGGCTGAGTGGAAGAGAAGTTGCAGCTAGCTTTGGGTGAACTCTCCATTTTACCCCTCAGCGGTGAAGCAGACGCAGGACTCTTCTGGAACGAGAATGGGTGGTGGTAATTGCCAAAGTCTGCAGCAAAGCATTCACAGCTAAACATAGCTTTTTGCAGCTAACTTCTCTGCTCACAATGCACCTGACGTATTGTCAGTCTCTCTCCTCTAGCTAGCTTGACCATTTTGATGGGGCCTTGCTATTCTGTAAATATCATCGTGCCAGTGCACTGACTGATAACTCCTTGTGATATATTTTTTTTAAATACTATAATCTAACGGGTTTGATCTCAAAACTGACCATTGCAGTGCATCCTATACAGATGGTTGACAGCTTAGTGCTGAATTGAGAGAGAGAGAGAGTTTAGGAAGCTTGTCCCTTTTTTTATATAGTTTGATTAGGAGGTCCAGTACTTGTTAGATAGGTCGTTGCCCCCTCTTGCCTACGCCTAAAGTAGGCTTTGCAATTTAGTCCCTTCTTCTTTAACAGATTATTGACAGCATCTGTACAAAGTTAAAGTATGGTGTGCATTCTTTTTGCTTTGCCCATGACTAACTTCTCTTGCCTCTCCTGACAGCTGAACACCAACTCGTGCTCCTGTTTATAGAACTATCTCTTCACCCATTGATTGTGTTAAGTACCTGATATCTGCCCGCTTGTGTTTTGACCTTTGCCGTTTTTTGACCCAGTAATTGGATTCTGGACTTTTTCAGCAGTCCTGTCCCCTCTATCAGGCCACTACTCGAAAGCCATTGATTACGCAACCATCCTCCGGTGCAATAAACGTGTGTGTGTGTGAATGAGTGAGAAAAAAGCTACTTTACTTCCTCCACATTACCTGTTACGCTTACTGGTGATAAAGGATTTTTTTGTGCTAACAATGGTACCACTACATTTTAGGTTCAGAAAGAGCTCTGATGAAAGCTCTACAGGACATTTGGTTGGGTGTTAAATGCTTCAGATGAATATTTTGAATATAATCTTCTAATCTTTCAATTTTATTTGACTGAATTTTTTGTTAGTGTTAAAAAAGTTGGACAATTTTTCTTTAAAGCAGCACTCTATAGCTTTCTGACTAAAACTCTGCCTTTTATTGGTTTTGATGCAACCTGATTTAAAGAATATATGAAATAAACATGGTTCTGTCTACAGCATGTCCAGGGTATTACCTAGCTCTTCCTCCCAGTGTGAAAAATCCCACAAGGGAGTTAATCCTGGTATCTTCAGGAGGAACACGAACTCAATGCTATCCGTTCCCCAAAAATATAAGTCTTTAAAGCTTTAAAATCCTATTCAGCAAGACATATACACCACATAGACTGCTCTTGGTGTCAATTTGAGATGTTACAAAGTAGTTGTAATTTAATTAAGTTATTAAAAAACTTGTTTTTGTAATTGAAAACATAATATGTAGTTTTTACTTCATTGTTTCAGAATTAAAAACAGTTGTGCTGACACCAATACAAAGCTCCACAATTGACTTTAAAATGCTCTGATTTGTGTTGATTCTGTACCAAAATTTTAAACAATTATGTGCTGTGATCACATAAATGAGTAGAGTGCTGACAAAACCTTGTGGTTATATCACTCTTTGGTGAGGGATAATTTTATGTTGAAGGAACTGTAACAGGCCAGTTCCAGAAAGCAGGTTCAACTAAACCTGATCTAAACTCCACCTGCGAGGTGGATTTACTCAGAACTTGCTCACTCAGAGTATGTTCATTCTGGAACAGCTGATAACTATCAGTTTAATCAACTTCCTGCGGGTTTATGTTAATGAGTGTTAATGAGTCTGCCAATATATATCAATGGATTGACGAATTCACGATCGTCAGTGAAAAGTGCAGGTGAAAACAAACATGCCGTTTATTTCACAGAGGTGGAGTTGGAAGTGTTAATGCATGCATGTGAAGATTACAAGCACGTTTTTATGAAGAAAAGCAACACATCAGCTTCCATGAGAGGAAGACAGTTAGGTTGGCAAGACATAACCGGCAGAGTAAATGGGTTTACTTCTTGTCACTGAAATGTCAAATCAAAAAGCCTTTGTACAACATTGCATACCTTTATTGTATTTTCTCTCACCAGTGTTTGAAGAGTATAATTATATTGCACATTGATCTGTTAATATGCTGGGTGCTTGTCAAGATGTAATGCAACTGGAGCCAGTAGAACTCTGTCCCAAGTCTGAGTAAAACACAAAAACATCATACACTTAAATTATTACCAAAGCCTTGTTGGCCTATGAGGTCATGTTAGCCCATTCTTTCTGTCATGTAGCAAATAGAAAGAAGGCCGAGGTCCATCATACTGGTGGGGGGCCACCACCACCTCCCCTTCACCCCAGCTGAGGAGTTAGCTCTGTCCCTCAATAAAGAGTGATCAATTCAATTAAATACAATTCAATACAATTCAGGTTTATTTATTTAGCCCAGTATCATAACAAAGTTGCCTCACGGGGTTTCACACACAGTTTATCACATAGCAGACATAACACACAATGAACACAAGTAATAACTACACTAAACTAAGTAGAGCCAGGACATCCCTGTCCTTTGACGGACAGGCAGATGTGGCTAAAACTGTTATCAGTAAGCTCATCTATATTGTGAATAACACAGTTCAGGTCTGTAGCATGCTGCAGTTGGTCTTCATCCTGACAGGGAAGCGGGGGGTGGGGGTTCAGGTGGTCCAGATGAAGACAGGGTAAGGGCCCATAGGTCGGGACAGGAGCACAGACTGGATCAGCTGAGGTCCAAACATTATGGGGACATCCATCAGCAGCCAGGTATCTGAAACAGTCATCACTCCCCCAGAGGGGAGTGGGACAACTATCAGTAGTAGATGGTATTTGAGGGGGTTCTTCTTCACTGTGTACCTCTCATGGTACAGGTGACTTGGTAATATGGACGTTTACCTCTGTTTATTATAGATAAATTGTACAGATACATGTTAAGGCTTTCATATAAAGGCTTTGCGGATGCACCTACAAGTGGACATTATTTTACTTGTACACCATGCAGGCTTATAGTAAGCAGCTATTTATGACATATGCTGTAATCATATTTGTAATACTCCTTAGTACATCTTACTAATGTGTTTAAATATTGGTTATGTAATGGGATGTGTCATCCAGAAACATCCCAGTGTGTCTCAGTTGAAAGTGCTTATTGTCAGATATCATTAGTTGGTATAAGTTATGTCCGTTTGTGGCCAAAGTATACCTGCATACTTCTACTATAGGATGACGATGAAGAGACCACTACTGCTGTGACAGAACAGAACAATGCTGGGAGGCTTGAAGAGATGTGATGTACAATAATGCAAGCCCCCTTAAACATAAGAGACTAGCAGTTTGTCATTGCCATCCAGTAGACTTTGCCAGAATTACCCCCCAAAGAACATCTTACTGCATCAAACGCAAACCTTAGTGGGGTAAGTACATGTCCAAAGTTGTCCCTATGTAAATAAATATACATTTAAAAAAGCCCTAATTTGAATTTCCCTTTGGGATGAATCAAGTATTTGTCATGTAATTTTTGTTTTTATTCATTGTCATTTCACATGTTACTGTATCAATTCACATTCTTTTTATCCGTCCTTCCTAGTTGCTAGCAAAGAAGCTGTATAGGGTCCATCTTCTAAGACAAATAAAAAAAAGCGACGTGGAGATGGACCTAATAAAGCTTCAAATGGAGGAGAAGAGAATAGCTATCCACAGACCACACTGGAGGTGGAGTTACTAGAGCATCCTCTTCGGGTGGGTATTGTATGAGGACAGATCTCTTACATGTCACAACATATTTCAGAGGTCATTTATATAGCTATCCGTTTTTGTGTCTTGCAAAAAATAAGAAAGGATTGAAAATGTTTTTGCACAACCTTTAGTTAAAGAAATCCTGGCTGATCATGTCTCAGATCCTCCTGACATTTCTGTTGTCACCACAATCTAACTGGGTATGCCTCTAGGCTATCTTTATTTGGGTGTGGGGGGTGACACACTTTCCTCAGAGAGGCAATGTTGTGCAGTAGAGCACATGTGACTGTAAAATCACAGGCCTTCTCTAGACTGACCCTGAGGCCACGCAGACACTGGAATTGGGCCTTTAGGATGCTGGTAGTCATCTCCACCCTGGTTTGTGTCTGGCTGTGAGCCACGTTAAATCATGTCTAGAGGCCAGGGGCAGGTTCAGGGTAGGGTGTCATAACATACGGCAGATTGAGGTGGTGGTGGAGAGGAGAGTTCTGGCAAAACTGTCCATCATCATGGACAACACCTCTCACCCTGTGCATCAGACTATGGGGGCCTTAGTCAGCTCCATCAGTGAAACCAAATACAAAAACACCCAAAGTGTAAAAGGGAACGCTTCCGCAGGTCCTTCATACCCACAGCAATCAGACTGTATAAGGCTGCATTACAATCTACTGCATCACCGGAACTCATATTCACATGATGGTATGACCGACAGCTAATTATGCACTTTTATTGTATTGTGTATATAATGTTTCTTTTATTTAATTGTATTTTTATTTAATTTGTTTTTATATTCTTTTTGAGCTGCTCTAACAGGGAACTTTCCCCATGTGGGATTAATAAAGATTATCTTATCTTATCTTAGATAAGGGTACCCTCTGTCCCCTAGCAGACACCCACTGTATTGTCCTGTAAAACAAATAACACCACTACAGTAAGACAAGAAACGCATAATGCTATGCGGAACTTGTCATGGCAGATTGGTGACCCCCTGATGAGGTGGGCCGCATCACTAATCAGCTGGTCAGAGGACAGCAGAAACGAGAATTGTTGCCTTGACACAGATTTGGATCTGAATAATCAGTTGTTACCCACACATTGATGCTGTGGATTGATTTCCTGTTGACATCGTCCCTCTCATTTACAGAAGGGTCTTTGATGGGGATTTGGGTACCATCAATGCACTTCATCCCATTTGGGAACCCTGTAATTGATTTGAAACAATTGTTTGATTCTACAACAATTTTCACTACATATTGACCATTCAAAGCTGCTTCTCCTTTTTAACAGTGTAGCCAAATAGCATAGTGTAGCCACTATAGCCATAGTACAATTGAGGTAATACAGACAATATACTGGCAATACTGTATACCCTTCCAGTGTCAGCAGATGGATTCAAGCTATATGAAAACATAACATTAGCACAAGCTTCTCATGGCACAGGAAGAACAAACATGCCACTCCGTGAAACTTGTCTTTGCTTAATGCAGCGGTTTGTGCCCAGGAAACTGTACAAATGTGTTCAGGAGCTGTTTTGGAGCAAGGCACACTGTATGGACAGCTCTGCACACAGTTACACAGTTGCTTTCCCCACATGTTCTGCATCACCCACATAGTACAGACACATCCCTGTTGCAAAGAAATAAAGTGCAAAGTAGAGAATGTGTTCTGTAGTGAGAGTTGCACCACGGTTTGTGACATTCGATATGAGGGGGTTCAGAAGCACTGCCAGAGAAATTAACAAATCTTTAAAAAAAAATGGTAACAATCTTTTAAATACTTGTCTGGATAAGCTATCAGATCTACAGTATATGTGGCCTTATCACCCATTCACAGCAAAAAAAGCCTTGTGTAATCTGCTCTTTGACATCCACGGGATCTTCGTCAAATGAACACCTCATGCTTGGGATCTTCTCTGAAGCAAACTAATCTGCAACATACCCTGCTGAGAGACTAAATTGCTATGGTTACTTATAAATCCTGGAAGTTACCTCTGTTTTTGGAACCAAAAGTAGATAAACATACTCATAAACTTACCCAGATATGTCAAATAACTTGCTTTCTGGAAAAGGGCCCTGTGGTGTACATTTCTGCAGCTGTTGTTGCCCTGTAGCAACCTGAGGCATTTTTTAATACCCTGGAGCAACAGGGAATGTCTTGGTTTTACATATGGCACACATTCTCAAACAGATATAAAAATACCCACAGTTTTGAATGCAAATATTAAGATAATGGTAAACGATAGACAGACTTTTACTTGCAAGATAGAAATCCGAGAAGAAATGCAAGACAAATATTAACTTTGTAGGGTAGAAGGAGGACTCAAAAGCTGATCCAAGGTCACTATTAAAAAGGAGAAAGAAACAAAAGCCACCATGGGCTTAATACCTGAGCAAGGGTTGTTGGGTAATGTTTTAATGATGAGTGGCTGCACCAACAACCTATTTAACAGGATGAATTTGATAGGAAAATGAGGGGCAGGTGAATAATGAGTACAGAAAAGAGGGTGGAAAACTTGAGCAGGAACACAGTGTAGGAGATACACCAGGTGAGAGGCTGGCCATGACAAAATTTCTCTTAAATAAGGGCCAAGCTTTAGGAAAAATCTGTCAAAATAAAGCTGATCATTTCAAGTTGTTTCAGCAAAATGAACTTGCTTTTACGCTAAAACAAATGTTCATGAAATAAGGAGTATTAATAATAACTCATTACTCTGTGACAAAACGGTTAGTTCAACCTTTTCTTCTATTTTAAGGTCTTGTTTGTCTTTTTAACACAGTGAAGAAAAAGGTTTAAGGGTTATTTATAATTTCTTACTTTTGAATTTGTCAAAATTATTGAGATGTAACTTACCACTGTCTGGTATCTATTAGAAAATAGGAGATTTAGATTCAGGTTCACATAAAAATCACTAAATGTGTTGCCATCAAGACTGCAAGAGTGACTCAGTCTTCCCTGAAACAATTCTAGGATGAAGAGTTGGGCCCACTGGGCTGCAAGATGGCTGCTCCTTCTGTTTAAATAAAGTAATGAGATGAAATCAAAAGTAATTATATCAGGAAGTTGTTTAGTCTAAAACAGCCTGCAGGATAGAGTGTTGCATCATCCTTTTGTGTTGTCATAGTAACAGACCAGCTGTTACCAGATGTAACACCAGTTCTGTATATGAATGCTCCAAACAATTGATGGTAAAATAATACAATAAAACTGTCTTACTTTGGTAGGTGTGAACATGCAACATTTGTTATTGTGATGTAAATCAGTGTATGGCCAAAAATAAACTCTGTATTTGTCATTGTAAGACTTTAAGTACAAGTGGAGGTTACATCTGAGGAGTAAAACTGCTGGAAATCTGCAGAGGCGAGAAGGTGGGTTGTTGGAGATCAGCAGGAAGCTGCACAGTAACAGGGTGGAGTTGTTTAACTGTGGAGAAGCACAAACATGCAGCACAGCGCTGAACCTATATCGTATTGAAAATGGAGTTTGAGCTGTCAGGATGTTGCAGATGAAAGAAAGGAAGACAGTTTTGTAGCAGTTTGAGAAGGAAGATCATGTTAGGAGGAAGAAGAGTACTCTCATATTAGACTTTAAAAGAGGAGGCAGCGTTGCTCTAAGTCCCCCATGCTCATCTGCAAATCCACACTATGTAGAACTGACTAAAAGCCACTGTTTGTACCTTTTAAAATCTTTTTATTGTCACTTTTTAACCCGAAAGCCTCATATATCACCCAACTCTGTCATCCATCCTTCCATCCATTCTTCCATCCATCCATCCTGCAGTCCTAAGAGAAGGCATAAGAGGGCAATCTCCCCTCAGGCAGGCAGGCAGGCGTTGTAGTGGGTGGGTGTTGGATGTGTTGATTGACAGCCATGGGGTCGGGTTGCCAGACGCCCCGTTGAAAAGGAGCTTACATGACGAGAGAAAGACTCAAGCACACATGCAGCTTTTTGTTAGGAGGAAGTTAGAAAACATCAGGAAAGCACTGATTTTTCTGTTGTATCTCTGCAGCAAGCTGCTGAGACTACAGGATTAAAAGCTTCTGGGTTCATGGCGTCTCACCATGCTTGGATTGATTCTGTTTGTGTCTCAGGCTGCTCATGCCGCTCTTCAAATATGTGATGAACCTGCTGCGTTACACTGTTTGAATCTTTAGAAAATCTGTTCTGGATTTTCTGTGTGTAAGTTTAACTGTGTAAACAGAGTTATTCTGAATGTGAGCAGATTGTACCTTTCAAAGCAAAATATCTGCTGGTTGTATAAAGTGGAAATGAGACCGACATGCGGAACCTCTTTGCACAGTATTTCAGAAATATGCAGATGTTGACTGTTCACCAGCATCTATCTGTTGCAGAGACATGACGCCTTGTGTCTTCAACATTAGCTTCAGGCATAAAGGATGCAGCAGAACGTATCAATATATTAGTTTTGCAGTCGTTCTTGTCAAAATACAGACTTCTATTCATTTTGTTTGTTTTATATTTTTTCACTTTTTATAAAACAAGTGGTTTCATAAAGACACACACCCAAACAGAATGATTCTTTATGTAAAAACTACAATACGGTAGTCAGAATATGTATACAGAAAATGTTTATTTCCCCAATATTCACAGTAAAGTACTTCCACATTTTGTTTTTTTTATGCCATTAAAGTTATTCAGAAAGCTTTCTTTGTCTTGTAGCCTTTAGCTTGAAGCCAAAGTTATTTCTTTAGGTAGCTTTTCCTAATCAAACAAACTGATCAAACACTGGTAAACGCACTGCTGTTTTCTTTTAACAGTCTGCTACTTTAGTTATTCAGTTAATTCTATCTTTACAAAACTCACTGATGAGAAGTAACTACTGATGTCAAACATTATTAACATACAGATATCGGCATTAAAATGTGATTTTGGAAATGATCAGCTTTTACTTTGTAGTATATAGTAGTGGCTGCAGGCCTTCACTGCTTCATGTGCCAGCTCCATTCTCAGGTCATCTTCACCGTAGAGTTGTGTAATGGCATTTTCCATGGCTTCATGTGTGTGTTTCATCATTTGACATGTTCAGCATAACATGACTGAGAGTAGTATAGAATCAGCATCTCTCTGTGTTACAGCCTTGACTGAGCTGCACATTCTCCTGATTGTTCTTTGCTGAATGACTGATAATAAATCTGTATCTTCTAATGTGAGAGCCTGTCCACACTTTAGCTTGATATCCACTGGATTCCCTCTTAGCTGACCTGGATGGGTCAGCCTCATCATTGTTTATGGTTTTACAACATAAATCTGACGCTAGACTTCTACAGGCTCCAGAGGAATCTCTTAGTTTTATCCTGACAACATATATGATTGTGTGATGACGTGGGAGCAAACCCATATAAGCTTCAGCCTGAATCTCCAAGGACAGACTCTCTCCAGAGCTCTGCCACGACGGACCTCTGAACAGACTCTCAGAAATTGCTATTTCTTTATTCTGTACTATTTTCCTTTGTTATAATAAACCTGTAATCATTTTCACTCTTACAACCAGACTCCTCATTATTGACAGAGACGTTTTTGCCTCTACAGGTAGGAATAAACCAATGACACTTAAAAATGAGCTGCATAGAATGGCAATACATAGAAGAGTTTTCTAAATCGATTGCACTGGCTAAATCTGGCAACAGTGTGTTTTATTATCTGTGTTGTTGTCTGATATTTTGAATTACGTTAAATAACCTGACAGGTTTGCATGAAACTCAGTTTACAGGTCTGTGGGGTCCTACTGGGCCTCCTAGTTGGTCGGACATCTTAGTTGATTGATACAAGAACCGATGGCCAATATCATACTTTAGATGGCGACTGCTTTGTTTTAATAACTTTTCTACAGACAAATGTACACTTTATTTTCATCGTTCAGTTTTTTGCATATGATTCGTAGGTTTTCATTTTGACCATATAATCTATTTTCACTGGAATATATTTTATGTATTTGTTACCATAGTTGCTAAAGATGCAAATCAACAACAAACTGAAAGAGTTTGTATTTTCATTGGACTGCAGATTTAACACATTTTATTTGCCTTTTCTGAAAAACTCGATCTTACAAAACCATGTGAAATAACCACATACAAACTCTTAACTGGGTAATCACAGAAAATCATTTTTAACAATAAGGTCTGGATGCAAAATGTTTTTATTGTACCTTGACTAAATGAACTTTGGTACACGAGAGATAGCAGACTTTCCCTTTCCTCCTTCACTCTTTCCAGCTCAACCTGTGGGTATCTCACCATCATCCCAAAGGCCATCCTTACTGTTTGAGGTATTCCCCAGAAAGTCCTCCCAGTGTAAAGTTCTGATAATACCTTACCAGTAAAGTGTCAGTGAAGCCTTATAACCTCATTTTTGTCACTACCTCCATATTTTAGTACATCATACAAGTTGAACAGTCGTCTTAGAGAAGAAATATGGGTTTACTTTAACAAGTTTTTGTTTTATGATCATTTTAATATACTGTTAAATACTCATTCCCACATGTAAATGAACTGTAAATACTAACAAACTGTAATTTAACAGTATAAAACAGTATTTTTCTCATACAGTGGAGATGGGAACCACATTCCTTCACAAGTCTTTTCACTAGCCATCTGCATCTATGGATAATTATGGGTTTTATGTTTCGATGATACCACTTATCAATAAAATAAATTAGGCAAAAATACAATAAATACTGTTAAAATGAAAAACATTAGGTGCCCTGTAAAGTATTAGCGTCAGTGTTTTAATATTGTTTTTATCAGTGCAATTCTTTCTGCTCCGTGCTCATCTGGAAGTTTTTTTTTTGTCTTTCTTTCTCTGCTGGCTGACCTCACATCATCAGCATTATGACACATTTTCAGTAAAAAAACAACTATGAGCAAAACAATGAAAATGTTCCAATTCCCATCAGACCTTAAACAAATGAGTTTATGGAATAAAAAACCTAAACAGCATACTTTTTAAATGTATTTTCTCAGATTTAGCTGGATCTTTGCTACTCGTCTGGCTGGTTCCAGTCCTATTCTCTGCTGTAAATGGGCTGTGTTCCATTATAAATTATTGTCAGCATGTGATATTATTTTATGTTTAAAGACATTTCTATTTTTATGCATATTTCAGAGACTCCGATTGAAATCCAGATGCTCTAGCTTTTCGAATGAGCGCTAAATGCATCATCTACACACAAATCAATGGAACTGAAAGGAGTCCCAAAACATCCCGAGCTGGTCTGTGTGTAACAGGCTATGTGTGTGATACGCATGTGATGACTCGTCAGCATAGGGTCCTTTTTGAACAGCAAACCTTTGGATTTGTGAGAAATGTGTGTATAACATATTGATGTTTGTGCATTTTTAAAATGTGTTTATGTGTAAGACTTTTTCCTGCATGTTATTTTCAGATATGATTGCATGCATTTTAACCTACATTTGTAAATACCTGAAGTTACAAACAAATGACTTAAAGTTTGCACGTCATGAATTTTGCACACACGCAATTACATAGAGATGATTTTCTCCCCCATACAGAACAAAGCATCTCTTTAGTGACAACTTCTTTACCTCCTCCTGTGCCATCCGTGTTTCATAATGAATAATTGCACTATTATAAATAAACTGTTCCTGTTATTCCTTCCTGCACTCATGGTGTCATTTCTGCCTTTTAATATGACTTATTTTTGACAACTTCTTATTTTGCAGTATTATTACACGACTGTTTGTTTGTGACGTACTGTTCTGAATAAATAACAGGCCATGCTTCCTGAATTGATACCAGAGTGTATCAGAACTGTTCTGGCAGCACATTAGGACCAACAGACCAGCGGTTCTACCATCAGGCATTGTAATTCACACACAATTTTTAGTAATACCAGCTGCTTTCCTCGTCACACAGCCTTCAATATCTTATCTCCAAAATCAACTCTGTGCTCAAGCATCAGTTTTTGTAATGATAGTCTTATTCTCAAAGTTCAACAATAAGCCTTCATGGAGAGGGTCAACAGCTTGCCTTTCAGAAGAGACCAGTCTTTAATTAAAACAGATACAAGAGCAGCCACATTTCATGCTGGTATGTCATTCTCCAACTTATGCACAAAAACAAGGTGCTTATCTCAGGGTCAATAGCCTCTTGGAACTCATCACAGCAAGCATTAAAATATTTGCAGCATTGTTTTTATGAGGCGATGCTGTGCAGACTTTTTTTAGTGCGAGTGCACTCATGATGCCATACACTCTTCCTGCTGTGCTGCACACAGATACAGCGAGGTTAATGATCTTTTTTAGGCTGTCAGAGTTAAAAGACATGCACATGAAAGACAAAAGATGAGAAGAGCCCGCTGGCCATACTGGTACAGAGTGACTGACTTATAACCGTTGTCGTGGAGACAGAAGACAAAGTAATGTTTCTATCGGGGGAAAAAAAAGAGAAAACACAAAGAGAATGTCTTCCATAAAAAACCATTCAGTCAGCTCTTTCAGTGCTGAACATCAGATCCACTCTAACAGTCTGCTAGATGGGCAAAGTAGGAAATCTAGGGGAGACGACAAAGACCAAGACGTTTGAAATCAATGTCACATCAATGCTATTATTCTGGTGGGGTTTTCAGAACAAACTCAAACACGACAGGGACATATGGACACTATGGTTTCTAGGAACTGAAGCTGCTGATGGCTGTTTTCTTGTCTCACCTTGTTTTTAGCTAAATGCAAGCACCATCATAAAATATATTATTATTTCTATCAGCATATACAGGGAAAAAAATTATAAGTCATTGTTTCCATCCATCCATCCATTATCTACTGCTTTGTCCCTAACAGGGT